>BSBM01000924.1:6660000-7260000 GCA_027924585.1 Larix kaempferi
CCTGGAGACGGAGACGCAGGTAAGAGAAATAATAATCGACGCGCTTCTGTTGATGAGAAAAGTCCTCATGCTTTGGTCCTTGTCATGGAAGTTTCTTTAGCTCACCCAAGTATTCCTGAGTGGGATCTTTCTAGCTTTTCGTCCCCGCGTCTGCTACACACTCATTTACCATTCAACAGTTTTCCTGCCCCTCTCAAGTCTTCTCCTCATTGCAAGATCGTTTACATTGCACAAAACCCTAGAGATGTCTTTGTTTTACTTTGGAAATTCTACAATAACGCTCGTCTGGAATGGTTCCAAGAAGATGCAGATCTGAGCAAGGAAGCAGTGTTCGATGCTTTTTGCTCTGGTATTTTCCATGGTAGCCCGTTTGTAGAGAACGTTCTGAGTTATTGGTGAGAAAGCTGGCACAATCCAAATAAGGTGATGTTTCTCACTTACGAATACTTGCAAGAAGATTGCGTGGGTTGGGTTAAAAAGATGGGGGCTTTCATTGTCTGCTCTCCTACTCTCCTCGAAGAGCACACGAAGATAATTGTGGACAAACGCAGTTTCGAGAGCCTCTCCAGTAAGGAATTTAATTCAAGAGGGATGATGCTTAGGGGCTTTGTTTTCTTAAGGGAGGGCAAAGTGAGCGGATGGAAGAAGGATTTCACACCAGAGATGGAAGCGCGTATTCACAGAGAGATCGAACAGAAATTGCATGATGAAGGTTTTCATTTCACCTATTCTATTACTCATGACGGGGGGTTGTATTTTTAACGAATATGTTACAGAATGGAACTATTGTTGTCACTATATCTAGTGTTATCTGCCTTCCATAAAGGTGGATTCAAAGTTGTGCAGTGTAGGAAGGCCGAGGGAGGCATGCAGTCCATTACTACTTTTAGTTGGAGCTAAGATTATTGATGTTCGTCGGTATTTCGCCTCTGTTTAGGGATTTTTTTATTTTGTCATATCCGGATGATACTGTTATGTTCATGTAACATTATGTTGTTATGTTTATGTTATCACAAATAAAAGATATCACATTAATTATTATTTCTATTTATTAGTTCAAGAATATTATAGCTTTCTCTTTGCAGTCAAACAAATAAAAGATAATAAATATTTCTATTACAATTTACACATAGAGGGGTATGATCTTGGTATACAGAGATGAATGAAATTTGACGGTCTCCTGAAATATCTATACAAAGAAATATTTGCATTATAATTTGCATAGCTCAAGGGATACTTGCCTCTGTACAAAGCAAAGGATCTGTACAGATCATTACAATTATGTTTTAGACGATGAGATCTTTTAGGTAGAGATAAGTTATTTAAAATTATAATCCTAATTTTCAGACGGATTCACCCTACTCTTACCCTAATGGGAGTACGTCAACAAGATCCATTCATGGAACTTCATTTCAAGTAGATTTAGCCTCTGAAAACCTTCTAATTTTCCAAAACTTAGCCCTTCAAATGCCAGCCGACTCCACCACACAAATGCTCGCTTTAGAAATGGACTTTGAACATATTTTTCTTCCACGAAATGCTCATTAGAGACCCTTTTATTATACCTCTGCATGGTCTTATTTAATCACAATTCCGTAAATCTTTAAGCTATGAGTGTTATTGTCCAAAGGAAAATTATCAAAATCGGTGTTCATTAATAAAATGAATAATATCTAGTGGTTTTTTAGGCCTATTTCTGGAAGCACATCAGTAATGTTTGAAGAAACTGCAATATATATACTTCTAATGAAGTTTTGAAGCTAGGATTGAAGCCGTGTTTCATGTAGATGGCAATATCTGTCAACCAATATCATTCATGTCATTGTAGAATATTGCGACATGATATCAGTAACAGAAATAAATTCAAAGGGCATTCACTATCATCTAGCTTAGCTCATGATTAATGTACACTTATAGTAAAAAAAGGTTAAAGTTTGAACACAATAAAGGATGGAACATAAGTTTGCATATTCATTGTCTTCTCATTATTAAACATAAGCATATATAGGATTACATAGCAGCAAAAACCATGGGACAATACCATGGAACAAAAAATACTATGGGACATCAAAGTGTCCTAGCAACTACTCAACTAACTAATTAATGCACTAATGACCGGTAGTGGACCGGTGAGATTATAATTCTTAACACAACCCCTTAATCTCAACTGGGACAATACTCTCAGCACTATCAATGCCTAAGTGCTTTCTCTGAAACTCAAATGCAAGTGTTCCCAAAGGTTTGGTAAACATGTTAGCCTTGAATTGCTCCTTAGAGACACAAAACAGTAAAGAGATCTCTCCATTATTGACTAGCTCACGAATGAAATGATAGAGAGTGTCAATATGTTTACTCTTTGTGTGGAAGACGTTATCCTTGGAAAATGTTATTGCAGAACTATTGTCACAAAAAATAGGAGTTGGATCTTTTTCTGTGTGTCCCATGTGCTTTAAAAGTCCTCTTACCCATACGATGTGGCATATTGTTGTAGTTGTTGCTACATGTGTGCTACATACTCTGCTTTTGCAGAAGACATGTTGACAATGGAATGTTTCTAAGAGCCCCATGATATTAGATTGGTACCCAAATGGAAAGCATAAACAGATGTTATTTTCCTATCATCAATATTGCTTGCAAAATCACTATCAATGTATCCTGTAATAGTATTGTCTAGTGAATGAGAGTACCAAAGTCCATATCCAATTGTACCTACAACATATCTCAGAATTTTTTTACCAACTTTCCAATGAGAGTCTTTAGGAGACTCCATAAACCTGGAGATCAAGCTAATAGCATACATCAAATCAGGTCTAGTTGTAGTCAAATACATTAAACTTCCTACCATTCTTTTTTAGATTGTAGAGTTCACTCCTGGTCCATCATCATTCTTACTTAACTTGGTTCCTATAGCAATGGGGGTTTATGTTGGTTTGCATTTATCCATTCTGAATTTCTACAGAATGTCTGTAGAATACTTATGCTGACAGAAGAATATTCCATGTTCACTTTGCTTAACTACCAGACCAAGGAAGTACCTCATAAGGCCTAGATTAGTCATTTCAAACTCATTTTTCATGACTGTATTAAATTCTTCTAACATCAAATTTCAAGTATAAATCATATAATCAACATAAAGACATACAACCAGAATGTCACCTTGCTGACATGTTTTGACATGCAGAGTGAGATCATTACTGCTCCTATTGAACCCATTATTGATGAGGTAGGAATCGATTCTGTCGTACCAAGCTCTGGGAGCTTGTTTGAGATCATATAATGCCTTTTTAAGCTTGCACACTTTGTGTTTTTGACCCTTGACTCCATATCCAAGTGGTTGGTATACATATACTTCTTTTTCAAGTATGCCATTGATAAAGGCATATTTCACGTCCATTTGATAAATAGGCCAATGATTTTGAGCTACTACAGCAAGTACAGCTCTGATGGTGTCCATCCTTGCTACTGGATTAAAGGTCCCATCATAATCCACACCATATTGTTGAACACGTCCTTTTGCAACCAACCTAGCTTTATGCTTCTCTATCTCTTCATTTTCATTCAGTTTGCTCTTATAGAGTCCATTTGACTCCAATACTGCTTTTATCTAGTGGGATATCAACAAGCTCCCAAGTCTGGTTTCTTTCTATAGCATCAATCTCTTCATTCATTGCTTATACCCACTATGCATCCTTGATTGTTTCATCAAAATATGTGGGTTGTGGGCTGGTGTTTTGGATCTGTAGTGGACTATCTGCTAGTGTTGCTTCTTGTTGTTGTACCTCCCCGATCTTGGTATTCTGAGTGACAGATCTGGCAGAACTGAGCTTTTCTGCTGTTGAATATCAGCTGGATCAATCCAGCATTTGTCTTCAAGAAATTTGACATCTATGCTCACCACAACCTTTTTGGTTACAAGATTATACATCTTATAAGCCTTGTGATGTTCACTATAACCAGTGAAGATACATTTTTCACTCTTTTTGTCCAACATTTTTCTCAATTCTTTAGGTACATGTGAAAATGCTACACATCCAGAAACTCTGATATGTGAGACACTAATCTTAGTGCCACTTCAAGCTTCTTCAGTAATCTTGTCTTTGACACTCACGGTAGGAGATTTGTTCAGTAAGTAAACTGAACATGCAACAACTACAGCCGAATAATCATCTAACAGCTTCTTATATGATAGCATGCTTCTGGCCATGTTCATGATGGTTGGGTTCTCTCATTCTGCGAATCCATTCTGTTGTGGAGTGTATCTGATAGTGAACTGGTGCTAGATGCCATGTTGTTTATAGAACTCTGTAAAATCATGCGAATCATATTCACCTCCACCATCTGACCTGGGCAATTTGATGGATTTACCAGACTTCTTTTCAATCAATGCCTTGAATTCCTTAAACTTGGAGAAGGTATCTTATTTGTGTTTGAGAAAGTACACCCAGGATTTCCTGTTATAGGCATCAATAAAAGTATGAAAATAAATACTACCTCCTATGGATTGGGTTTGCATGCAGGGTCCACATAGATCTGTGTGAAGTAACTTAAGGTGTTCTTTGGATCGAGATGTGGAAGTGGGGAAATTTTCCCTTTGATGTTTCTCTAAGATACAGTCTTCAAAAGAGCTAGACTATTCATTCATAAATAGTAACCCCTTGACCATGGATTGTTTTTTCATAAGACTGAGACTCTAGAAGGGTACATGACCATACCTACAGTGCCACAACCAGGTTTCATCTAGACTGGAGACAGCATGTGCGTATGACTGTGACAGGATAGCACTTCTAAGACTAAGTGGGAATATTCTATTCTTGGTCATTTCTACTTTAGCTAAGAGTCTTCTATTGGGGGGTTTATCATCTAGACGGAACAATAGTATCAATAAAGCTGACATCATACTTTTTATGAATCAGTTAACCCACACTGATCAAATTGAATTTCAGATTAGGAACATAAAATACATCTTGTATAAAATTCTTCTCATTCTTCTTAGTAAGAACAAGAGCGATGCCTTTTCCTTGAGAAAGAAAAAGATAATGATCACCTACCTTGATTTTTATATTGACAGAGGAATCTAGGATAGAAAATAACAATTTTTTACTTGTCATATGATTGATGCATCCACTGTCCAACAACCATACATCTAAGTGATATTCTTCTTCAATTACTTGGCATGAGAGAAACATGACTTCTGATGAGCCTTCTTCAACATTGGAGACATTGGATCTGCCACTATTATGGTCTGCTTGCTTCTTCCTGCAGTCTCGTTCATAATGACCATACTTCTTGCAGTAGTTGCACTAAATGTTGGACTTATTAGTCCATCTCTTACCTCTCCCCCTCTAGTTCTGAGAGTTGTGAGAGTAATCACAGTGATATCAATGCTCATGAGTGGTTCTACACTCTGTAGAATGAGAATCTCTTCCTCTTCTACCTTTTCCTCTACCTCCTCTTCCTTGACCTCTGTAGAGGGAAGCCTAAGTGCTAAATGCATTTGTCAAAGACACTTCTTCTTGACTGAGTCAAGCTTCGTGGGATAGAAGGGATTATGTTAACTCTTCTAGGGTAAAATTGGATAGATCTTCAGATTCTTCTATAGTAGTAACAACCATAGAAAACTTCTTAGTGAGACATCTGAGAATATTTTGGACAACAACCTTTTGTTCCAAAGCTTTTCCATAGGTTTGGAATTGAGTCACAATGCTCGAAACCTGAGTCATAAACTGACCTATAGTTCATGTTTCCTTCATTTTAAGACTTTCAAACTGAAGTTGAAGGGTTTGGAGTCTTACCATTTTGACTATGTTGGTACTTTTGTATGCAAATGCAAGGAGATTTCAGGCTTGATACGCGGTGGTGGCTCCTCAGATCCGTGGGAAATGGACTCCTCAATGCAGCTCTGGATCGGCCATTTTGTAGTAAGGTTTCATTCTCGGTGAGCTTCAAGGGAATTCTTCTAAGCATTAGACATAGCATCCAGAGTGGTTGCCTCTGGTTTCGTGAACTCATTTTCAACCATATCCCAACATTTGTTGATTTGGAAAAAAAATGTAAACGCCTTGATTGAGAAGAATGTTAGAATATGTAATGATGGCTTATGTGATATATTGGTAAAATATCAATTGAAGGCATAAAATAACTCTAATGTTATAAAATAGAGTTATCCCACATGCATCATTGTAATTATATCCTTTGTAACCATTCTCTATATAAAGAGGAGGAAATTCATTTATCCCACGTGTTATGAGATGTATTGTAATCCAAACCTCTTAGTATATAAGAGAAGTGAAGGAGACCCTTTTGGGTATGTGTTGATTGTAGTTCATCACACATCACATGTTGTGTATGTCATTTGTACACACATTATTAAGTGATGGAGCTTGATGTGATGCATATGTGAGGATTCCATGTAATATTGGAGATCTATTTGCATAATAATGGAAGATGCAACCCTTCGTGTGGATGTAGCCCATATTGGGTGAACCACGTATATTGGTGTTCTCTTGTTGTTTTCTTTTCTCCAATTTTATTTCATGTTTTATGTTTCTTGGTAGATAAAATGATAGACTAGTAATGCTTTCCTTAGTTTATATTGTGTCATGATATTATTTCATATATTCACAATATTCTAACATGGTATCAGAGCAGGTTGTTATGCTCTATCTTCTTCGGTAAGATTTTTATTTTATTTTTAAGCAACATATGTTCATGATTTTACTTGGGCCCTTCATATTTTGTGGTTTTGTGACCCGATCTATAATACCCATGTGGTAGTTTTTCAAATCTCGGTTTTATTATACATATTTGAATTTTTTTCTTTCAAACCCTAACAATTGTGGAGAAGTGTTTAATGTAAAATTGGGCAGCGACTTTTAGATCATTCTTCACACTTTTTGTGTATATTTTTAAAATCTAAATTGCAGATCTGAGTTCCTCTAGCAAAAATACTCAATTTCAAAAATAAAATCGTCTCATTTGGAGTTCGGGTGGTGGAGATGTCACTATTTTAAATTTAGCTATTTTCAAGTTTTTTGTGTGACGACCGCACTGACTATAGAGTGAATATTGTTTTATTGGGTGCCCATATTTATGTTTTGTTTGTGGAGGTGGATGCAGAACAACTTCTCCAGTTCCAAAAACAGGTTATAATAAACATTCCGAGAAATATTGACCGAGTTATGGTCATTTTAAATGTTATGTTTTTTATGCTTTCGGTTTTCTACTGTAGAGTGACAAATCCGTCTTTTAGCAATTGTTGGGCTTCGGTTTTGGTGAGAAAATTCATTTTTGTATTCATCTATTTTCTTGAAATTTTTGTCACTCTATCGATGTTCTCTTTGCATTAGGTGTTTGTTCTGATTCATTATATTTACAGAGGTTGTCGTGTTCTTATGTCTCTAACCTTCTTTGTGTACAAGATGTTTCGACATTTTTAGGGGCATGGATCTCTAGTATGGTAATGGTGACATCAATAAAAGAACCTATGCTTAGGACTTAGTTGCTTGATTACTATATTTCCATATCTATAAGTGATATTCTAAAATGGTCTCACTCTTCTAATCATGATAATGAAGCTTCTATATGTGTTATAGTGTGATCATTATTTGCTTTATTTATATGTTATTGTTGACCTTTGTGTAAAAGCATTTTCAATGTTTTTATAAGAAATATCTTATGATCATTATATGTTGTTGCTAATTAATTTCCTGAGTAAAGTCAATTTTTTTGAATCTATGTGATATCATTTTTTTTTGGCTTGTCATAAGTTCTTTAATTGGGATATAGTTTCTTTTTCATGTATTGTAGAGATTGTATCTAGTTCCTGTGTTGTTTGTCTCTAACATTCCTATATGGAAGCATTGACATTTCCAAGGCATTTCATCTCTTGCATATTTACATAGTGTTAACAAGAAATGAACCCATGATTAAGACCATTAGTGACTTGTCATTTCATCATTTTTTATAAGCAATATCATGAGTTGATCACAATTTGCTATATGTTGATGATATTAAACATTTTGATTCATTTTCATATATATCATGTCATGTTTATTTCGATCATCTTTTACTCAATATCTATATGGCTTTGAGAAATCTTATAATCTTGAAATATTTTTCATAAGCACCTTGTTCTTGTTGCAATGGGATTTCTATTCTTATGGTTGTAGAGGTTATCTTGTTCCTACTTGTCTCTAGCATTCCTATATGGAAGCATTGACATGTGTTTCTTGTCTCTAATGTTCATATATGGAAGCATTGACATTTTCAGGGCATTCATCTCTTGCATATTAACATAATGCTAATAAGGAATGAACATATGCTTAAGATTAGTTTCTTGATGACTAATTTTTTCATATATTTAAGTGAAATCTTGGCTCATTATTCTATCTTAGTATCTATTATGCTCACTCATGTTTATGCTCCTCTATATTTTATCATTTTTTATAATCTTTTGCTCAAATTTTTATGGTCTTGCATAGAAGCGATAACATATAAGCAACTCATGCCCGCACGGGTGTGGCTCATTGGCAGTTCACTTGATATGAAGTCACATGTTGTGAATTGGAGGTCACGAGTTCAAATCACACCCAGCTTTACTCGTGTCCCATGCTTGCGGGGTGTGTGGGGAACCTAGGGGTATAGTGGTAGCGGGATTGGATCCCTAGATCCCATGTCACACGAGTACCAGCCCAGTCTCCAGTTTTCGATTCTTCTAACACACAAAAAAAAAACATATAAGCAAGTCATATTATTTATATGTTCTCAAAGCAATGGCATTTTAGCATATATTATGTCTTTTGGGCTTAGCATTCTTGTATATGCTTTATTCTTGGAAGTTCCTTTGTGCAGATTCGTTATCCATGTTGTGGGATAGCTTGATTCTATTATTCCTTCCTTGTTTACGCATATGATGGTTGCAGATCTCTGGTTTTTCAGCATTGTTCCTCTTAAGAAGGAATGTAATGTTGAATTCTATCATGTTCTATCGTATTTCAGTAATGTTGTATGATGGACATCCATCTTCTACTGTTAAAGTCATGATGTTCATCTATATGATATCATTTTCGATGTATATATAGACCATTGGGGTCTTGTTTCTTCGATGTTTGAGGTCTTGTACAAATATTTATATTGCACCTTGATTGGAAGAATGTTTGCTATCCGCATGTGTATTGGCCATCTCAGTATTTTTGTACACTATTGTGGTGTTCTTAGCCACATGTTATGTCATATCAGCCATTAGAAGGTATATGTACACTGGCCTGGATGTTATATCAAATTTCTTCAGCTATCAATTATGGTTGTGATGATTCTTGTGGTGATCTAGGCATATTGTGGATCTAGTAGCCATGATGTCCTCTCTTTAGATCTAGGAACCTTGTTGTTGGATTGCGTCACATGTTCTCAAAATTTTACTATTGGATCTAGTAGCCATAAAGGCTTATCTTTATATATGGGCATCTTGTTGTTGGTATTTCATCGTACAACCTAGTTCGTGTGCAATTTCATGATTCAGTAAGAAGCGGTTGTTCTTCATCAAATACATGAGGCGAAGTGTTTTTTATTTGCATCTTATGGAGCATTCTGGAAGTTGTCATCAAAGGGGATGTTGGTGTGTTTCCACCTTCCTTCCATTTGTATTCTTTCTCCCAATCATCATTAAGGGGTATTGTTAGAATATGTAATGATGACTTATGTTATATATTGGTAAAATATCAATTAAAGGCATAAAATAAATCTAATGTTATAAAATAGAGTTATCCCACATGCTTTATTGTAATTATATCATTTGTAACCATTCTCTATATAAAGAGGAGGAAATTCATTTATCCCACATGTGTTATGGGATGTATTGTAATCCAAACCTCTTAGTATATAAGAGAGGTGAAGGAGACCCTTTTGGGTATGTGTTGATTGCAATTCATCACACATCACATGTTGTGTATGTCATTTGTACACACATGATTAAGTGATGAAGCTTGATGTGATGCATATGTGAGGATGCCATGTAATATTGGAGATCTGTTTGCATAATAATGGAAGATGCAACCCTTCCTGTGGACGTATCCCATATTGGGTGAACAGCGTATATTGGTGTTCTCTTGTTGTTCTCTTTTCTCCAATTTTATTTCATGCTTTATGTTGCTTGGTAGATAGAAGGATAGACTAGTAATGCTTTCCTTAGTTTATATTGTGTTATGATATTATTTCATATATTCACAATATTCTAACACATAATTCATAGTTGGTGTCGGTCAACATTAGTCCAGAAATCTGCTTCAAACTTGAGTTGCTTGAACTAGTATTATCCATCTTTGTATGACTATCTTTTTAACATAATGCCGCGACTTGTCTTGATAGCACAGTGCATCGCAACGTGCGCAGGGCAAAAACATCTAAGTGAAGAGTAATTATCGCGCTATATTTTAATAGCAGATGTGTCGATGTCGTGCTTCGTCTGTGCAGAGAGAGCATCGAAGTTGCATTCCTCCTAAGAAATAGGTGCGTCAGTGACGTGATCCTCCTAAACAGTAGGTGCATCGATCGTTCAGTGCTGCAGTTCCCGATAAGGACAGGTGCGTCGACGTCTCTAGAGGGAAAAAAATAGATACAACCCAATGCTGTGAAGGATCGTCACGCCTCCACGTCGATGTGTTCCTAGCTTGATCTACAACCTCCAGAAGATGTGAGCTTGGATCGTGTGTTTGTGTGTGCTTTCCACTTTGTGAAAAGGATTACCCAAAATAGCTGAAAATGGATCAGACCATGAGCTTTGATACCATGTTAAAGTTTGAACATGGTAAAGGATGGAACACAAGTGGGCATGTTCATTGCCTTATCATTATTAAGCATATGCATATATAGGATTACATAGCAGCAAAAACCATGGGACAATACCATGGAACATAAAATACTATGGGAAATTGAAGTGTCCTAGCAACGACTCAACTAACTAATTAATGCACTAATGACCGGTAATGAACCGGTGAGATTAAAATTCTTAACAAAAAATACGCAAAATGAAGCCTGCAAATCCTATGCTTATAAGAGCAAAATTATGGAATTTTTTCTACAAAACCAAGTTGTAAAAACATGTTCGGATGAAAATTTAATAATATCAATGTTCTTTGAATGGAGAAGCATGATTTGGTATTTAAAACACATGGAAAATGTAGAGGAAAATTTAATATTATTGTGCTTTGAATGGAGAAACATAATCTGTAAAATCTCACATCAAAATATTATCATGGCAAAAATTTAGATTAAAAAATTAAAGATGAATTATGTGTCACTAGCTCTATAGTGTTTACCTTATGGTAGTTCTTGGTTTGACTCATATGAAAGCAATCTCCTGCATCTCCAACTCTCTACGAAATCATTTGGTGAAGGGAAGCAAAGATGGCTTATGTTGCTTAATCCATTAGCTTAATTTTTTTTCAATTATCTTAAAATGATTAATCATGGATATGTTCAAAGAGTTGAATCCTTTCTTCACCTAGTATCCACAAAGATAAAATATTAAAAAATAAATAAATCAGTGATTATTTGATTAAGTTACTAAGGCCATGGTTTGGTAATGGAAAGTCAATTTTTTTTCTTTTATTATTTTTTATAAGTTAAAGTTAAATATGTTGATAATTACAATAGTGTAACCACTTAACTAGCTGTAATTATCCATTGTCTATGCCTCAGCTACATGTTACCACTCCCTTATTTCAGTTAAACCAATTGTGTGCTTCATGCATCAGCTAAAGAGTTATTCATGCATCAGCTACCACTTATACATCATCAACTACTGATTAATTTTTATATTATTCTTTCTTTTATTATTGTTTATTTCTATTTTTGAACTACTGTCATAAAATCAGTATGATAGTACACTTGTATCATCCTCGTGTAGTTTAGGAAAAGCATAGATGCTAGTCCACCCTAATTATTGTTAGATTTTTAAATGCAGTAACAATAATGATCACTAAAAGATAAACAAGACAGCATAGACAATAGTACACAATAATTTATCCTGTGAAAACCCTTGTGGGGCATAAAAACCCAACAAACTTCTTCTATATAAAAACATCATAATGTACAATAGTATTCCTCGTGAAATCACCCAAAACATGAAGACTCCAAAAGCAGCTACTCTTTATGACTCTCTCTCTCTACTCATGCGAAATTGATTAGTGAGTGAGGTGACCAAATGAGGAGGGAGAGATCCTCATTTATACTAATCAGTGACTTGACATTTCCCCCCCAATAGGACCGACTTGACTCTCCTAACAGGGTCGATTTGTCTAGTTAACAATAAAATACTCTTTTATGTATTTTTCTAGGTCGACATAACAGTGAGATTACATTGACTCTTTCAATGACTTTTACATGATAAATTACATCAATAATAATTCTTGCAGGAAGTACAATACAAAAGATACAAATAATACAAATAAGAATATCTTTTGAACTTACATTCTTCAACACTCTCTCTTAACAAGGAAGGTATTCTTCTGACTTCGTCACCATTGTCTTCCAACTGATGTACTTATGTACTCTGACTATTGACATATGACATCTCCTGAATATATATATCATAAGAAATTTCACAAAGCCATCCCTTTTTCATGTTGGATGTATCTAGCCTTTCAGTGCTAGGCCTTTTTCATGATGAATGCAACTCTCCACAAAGCCAACACTTTTTTATGTTGGATGTGTCTATTTGGAAGAGATAGATCGCCTCCAAATTACATCATTGTCCATTCCAGACTATACATATCAGAAAAGACAATGTCCTTACAAAAAGTGTCATCAAAAACCTTGACAAAAGCATTCTTAGAAGAAAAAAACTTTGCCAAATTCCAGCATGCTGGAATCCATCCATTCCTCCCAATATAATATACCTTCAGTGCCTGATAAAGCATGCTTTGATAAATCATCATCATGTCCATTGTGTTCACGGAATATGTGAGAAAAGGTGATATGTACCTGCTTATCAATCTCCATTCTAGCCCGTCTACATCAGTGTGAAAGTGCAATAACATTTAATTCAAATTCTTTTGCTGCCCATTTGATAGTAACACGCGAATCACCATAAACCATAATATTGACCAACCCAAAAATGTTGCCACATTTCAGAACACACCACAGTGCTAAAATTTATGCTTTCATATTACTGTCATTCCCACAGTTGAGTCGAAGAGTATAAAAATGTCCCTCATTCAGATATATAACACCACCACCAGCAAAAATACCGTTCTGAGCAGCCCCATCAAAGAACAATGTGGGTTTATTAACAGTAAAAGAAAACTGTCCAATCCTTCTCTCCTCTACTGATATGTGATTTTCAGAATATTGTTGAGTTAAATTTGTAGCAATAAGTCCACATGACACTACATCCGGCACTTTATCCTGAAAGGTAGTCAAATTCCGGAAATACCAAAGTGCCCAAGAAATAAATATAGGGACCTGTAATGTTTCTCTGGAATCACGTGACCAACTCAGCAAGGCTTCACCAAAATCAACCTTCTCCCATACCTTTGTGATTGCCAGCTTTGAACAACAAAAATCCCAAACTTTTTTACCAAAGGAGCAAAAAAAAAACAGATGATTGATAGATTCAGAATTCTCCTTGCATAAAATACACCAGTTTGGTCCATTCCAACCACGCTTTGTGAGATTATCCCAAGTTTTCAGAGTTCCCTGTAAAGCATGCCATAAAAAACATTTGTGCTTTAAAGCAATATTCCACTTCCAAATCCTTTTATACCACCAGTGTTGTGGAAAGATATACTTCTCCTGCATAATTCTGTCATATGTAGCTTTAGCTGTGACAATACCAGTTTTTTCATTCCCACACCACAGCAGCCTATCTTCATGATCTGATAAAATAATACCAGCTGAACCAAGAGAACTAAAATAAGTGTCCCAAGAGATGGCGTCCTCACCAACCAATCCCAAATCAGAGGATTGAAACCAATATGTCTGTCCATATAAATTCCGGATACGATCTAAGAAAGATAGACCATATATTTTTATATAATCCAAAATCTTATTTGAAAGACAAACAGGTTCATTTATACCCAAAATATAGTCTTTGCCAACCCTAATGGCCTTCCCATTACCAACTTGCCACCTCAAGTCGCGAATGATCCAACCCGAAACCTTTAGCAATCCACGCCATAAAGGAGAACAACCATGACTCGTAGGCATATTCAATCTGATCCACTCAACCAAATTCATATTAATATATTTCACATAGGAAATCTTGGACCAAGGATTATGATTAAAGAGACACCTCCAAAGGCTTTTGGCCCTGAGTGCCAAGCTGAAGGATTTTAAGTTCTTGATTCCCCAGCCACCATAAAGCTCAGGTCTAGAAACCGATTCCCAACTCGTCATCACCAAAGATGCCCTGTCAATACCACCGGACCACAGGAAATTAAAAATCAATCTTCTGATAACATTTAATATATATAGGGACCTTGAGGAGAGATAACCAATATACAGGAATACCCATCAGAACAACCTTGACCAGAGTTAGTCTGCCTCCCACAGCAATCTATATGCCCAGTGTGAAATCCGAGCCTCAAATTTCCGAACCAGCCACCACCAATCCTTGATCTGATAGTTATTGGGTCTCAAGTAAAAACCCAAATACTTGAGTCCATCATCTAATGGATGGCAATTGTAAGGCAAAATAGAAGCAATACCTTTTCTTTCATCAGAATCCACATTATGATAATAGAAGCTAGACTTTGACAGACTTATCTTCATCCCAGAAATGCGACAGAAACAATTCAAAATATTCTGGAAAACCCCCCACTCAGCAGCAGTAGCCATACCAGCCAGCAACACATCATCCACAAAAATCAGATGTGTAATAACACAATCTATCCCCAGATCAATGCCCTTAAGTAAGCCATCCTGCTTAGCAAAATTTAACATTCTACTAAGAGCATCAACTATCAAAAGGAACAATAAAGGGGATAACGGACACTCTTGCCTGATGCCCCTTGAACACTTAAAAAAAAAAAAAGGCGAACCATTTATCAAGATAGCAATGCTAGCCGAAGAAACACATGACATGATCCAATTTATGACCAGTGGGGGAACCCCAATTTGGATCAATATAAGCCTTAAGAATGTCCAGTTTACCCGATCGTATGCCTTTTCCAAATCTAATTTGAGCAGCATAGCACTGATTCTCCGACTCTTAATAGAATGTAGAAGTTCCTGAGATGCCCCAATGGCATCATGTATCTGTCTATTAAGCAAAAAACCAAACTGTTCTACAGTAATATGATCTGAGAGAGCCGATTTAATTCTTTATAATACACTATTAATAATAATTCAACAAATTTTATATAAATATTATAATTTTATATTTTAATTTAATTATAATTTATAATAATAAAAATTTAAATATAAATTATAGTGTTAGAGTTTTGGGAAAAACACACCATATAGAAGTTTTAAAATGCTCTATATTTGGATTAAACACTTTATTTATGATTTATGAGATTAAGCAAACAATAAATTAAACAAGAGAAAGCTGCATTGCAACATCTCCCTGCCAAAAGGATGTCGAAGCAAAAAAAGATAAGGCCCCAAGCACTAGCTAATAGAGCTCACGATGGACTAACTTGAGTGGTTCAAAGTTTGAGCTTTATGTAGGAGTTCTTGAGGTAAACCCCCATGATGACTGTTAACTTTGTTGTATGTCCAACTCATTGTCCCTACTATATTAGATGTTGGGATGTCGATGCATTTACATGGAATACAAAATGTGAGCAATTGGCTCAAAGTTTCCCATAAGAATCTCTTTAAATATATATATATATGCCTGCACAGGTTTGGCTCATTGGCGGTTCACTTGATATGAAGTCACATGTTGTAAATTGGAGGTCACGAGTTCAAATCACACCCAGCTTTACCCGTGTCCCATGCTTGCAGGGTGTGTGGGGAACCTAGGGGTATAGTGGTAGCGGGATTGGATCCATGGACCCCGTGTCACGCAAGTACCAACCCAGTCTTTAGTTGCCAATTCCCCTAGCAAAATATATATATATATATACATATTTGGTGGAACCTTTGTTAAGTCAATTTGATATTCGATATGCATGTTGAGATTTCATCTTCCACAATATGATAACTGTATTAAATTGTTTTGTTGCAGTAATCAAGTGGATGGCAAACCCCAGTTTATAAACATTTGCAAGTTGAATAATTTGTTTGATAGGAAAAAGAGACTCTAATATATAAAGCTATTGATAAACACTTGTAAATTGAATAATTTGTTTCATAAGTAAAAAAAATTCTACAAAATCCTCTCTCAGTTTTTTAACAGATATCATGGTTTGGAAGATTCGAATGGATCTTTAAACCCTATTTTTCAGGAAACAAACCGATTTTATATTAATTGTTTTGAAACCGTTTTCTATTTTTAGAAATTCAAGGGATTTTGAATCCTCTTGAAGTCTTTGTAATATTTTTGTATATTTAGGTGGAGAAAGATAGGATTAGGGGTTGGTTGGAGTCGTTTGTTAAGACTATTGGCTGTAATTGTGAACTTTTAATTAAAAAAGATCTGAGACTGAAGTTGCGTTTTTTCTTCCAAGGATTCTTGTGTCTACTATGGTTTGGTATTGTGATCTCTTTGTGCATGTTCTATCCAGTGCTTATTTACAATGAATGTTCCTTCTTCTAGTATTTAATTGGAGATATATGAATATAATTCATCTTGTTGTTGATGCTCTGTTCATGGCAATTGAATGCTCCATTAATTTCTTCTAAAGTTATGCTTGAAATTCATCCTCAGTTAGATGCTTCAGGTGTAATGGGTTGTTATTTCATTTCTACTTTCCATGTTTTTTTTTGTATATAAGCTTGAGCAGCTTCTATTACTGAAAACAAAAATAATGGTACAAAGATACAATACAAATGAGCAACCACAGCTCGTGCCACCCTGACGGACCCTAGTGTGGTCGGCTTCTCAGAAAGGATTATACAATAAAGCAGAGACTGAGACTAACCCAAACCGATTACAAGGAGAAACCCACACACATAAGCAAAAGAGACTACAATGGACTTCAGAAAGAGACCTAGAGTCAAAACCACAGAGGGAGAAAAATCCATCAACCTCTACCAAAACATAACCAACCAGCATGCACCTTGAGACAGCAACACGCCGCAACCCACAGAACAGAGCGAAACTAGAACATCAAGAGCCGCCTGGAACCGACAGAATCGAAAAAAGAAGAGAACCGTCGCTAATCCATGAGTAGAACCCGGACATCAACAGACCGCCACACCCCGAACGAAACCCAGTCGCTAAAGTTGTTGCAAGACCAGAGACAGAAAACCAAAAAACCAAGAAACCAACTCCAGGGCCCATCAAGGAGCAGGTTGCTCCCCCACAGGAATCATTGGTTCCTCTCGATTTCCCTCTCTGGAGGTGTCCATGAAGTCTTTGAGCGCGGATTTAATCAAGCGAATGCCAGAAGAATTGGCCTGCTGGCCACCCTTAATGATCTAAAACGCCTCCCTGAGGCTACTGGCCAATTGATTCATGGCCTGAATATCTCGGGCCAAGAGGATTCTTACCACTCATAACGAATTGCCTACCAACTTACGGCCCATATGAGCTTCATATTCGCGCAGCACGGCCATCTCCCTGTGCGCAATTTGGGATTCAACACTAGCCGGAGTCTCGGCCAGATATTGGGCTCCCCAGTTGAAGGGTTGGGGCTCGGACATGTCCAACTCCATAGGAAGATGGTGAGAGGAGCCTTCAACATGACTACGACATTTCCCCCCAGGCCTTGAAGATCTCCCACCCCTACTGCTGCCTCTTCGGCTACAAGCTCTCATGCGGGGGGCCATCACAACCTTTGAATTCTTAAATAACCAGCAGAAGAACCCAAAGAATTTACTAAATGGGTTGAGAATTCCCACGTTGTGATCCAAACTTATAAGAAAAATATAGGGGGGACGAGTACCATCCCAGACTGGAACTATCGAGATACCATTAAGGCCGCACAAACGAAGGAAATGCCATTCATGGCATTGTACCTCTCGCTGATCTCACTATCGTCCGAGCAGGTACACACATTCGCTTGAACTCTGATGTGCAAATCCTTTGGCATCTGCGAAGTACAATCCACTTTACTATTCAGCGCACGGAAACAATTATCAAATGATGAAACCAACTGCCCCCTTAATGCCATAAAGAAAGCATATGGAAATGAACGCATCAAGGGGACAGATATAATCATGGGCTACCGTGAGAGTAATGTCATCGGGCCTCTAACTGATCATGCCTCATGTCACTTAACTCCACCATCCCTTCCATCATTCTAATCCCCACACTGACAGATCTGTAATGATGGTTATTAGTGGTCATCCTCGTGGAAGCATCACCCGTAACTGCTAGCTCATTCAAAGTTTCGGGTTCCCCACCATCCTCTCCACTGCCCAAGTGGATAGGGAGAGTGCCACCAGCATTCCTGTCATCAGTGAGGTGGACGGCCTAGTCGAGAACCGAGGTCACGGGATGATCATGAGGGGACCATCTAACCACCTAACGAGTCTTGTTCGTACTATCCATGTAGCCTGCCAGGTGTCCCACATCCTCCAAGGCCATCTCCTTGCATTTCCTTCTTAGAGTGGCATCCACAATTTCCGTCAGAATTCCCCCATGAAAGGAACCTCTGACCCTTGCTCCCTTATGAGCAATGGCTTTCGCCACCCTGTTGCCTTTCCTGTGAATATGCAGAAACTGGATGGCCGAGTGGGAGTTAAGTAAATTACGCAAGACCTTGAGCCGACTCTCCCACCTCCAATTGCGGGAAATTTTAGCAATGGCCGACCCACATTGAATTCTTCTGGCTGTGGAGATGATTATGAGCGAATCCCCCTTGGCTTCCAACGAATTCCACCCCTTCTGAAGATCCCACCTAATACCACTGACCATACCTTCCAGTTCTGCCAAATTATTAGTGTTCTCCCCCAAATCCCCCCAGAATATGGTCGTGATGACGCCCTCCCAATTCCTTATGACTCCGCCATACCCAGTAGGTCGAGGGTTTCCCTTCACGGCTCCATCAAAGTTAAGTTTATACGCCCCAACACATGGGTATTTCCACCGTTCTGGGCTGAGAGGACGCGTGATCAGCTTGCAGGGGCCACGAATGCTAACAGGTATGTTGTAAATTCCCCAATCGTGCAGGATTAACCTCTTTTAGTGATATCCATTTCCATAGCATTCTGGTCCCATTGATTAAGAGTAAGTGTTTCCTTTATGTGCTTTTCTAACTGGTACCAAATAATTTCAGCGGTGCGGGTTTTGCTTTCAAAAATACGACGATTTCTCTCCTTCCATATCTTCCAAACCAAAAAACCTAGAAAAATATCCCAAATCCTATCCAAGATTTCATTTTTAAAAGCATTAGGTGGCTAATTGGCAATAGTGAGATCAGGTCTATCCCATATCCTGGCAGTCTTGTGAAAGTGCACGGCTCCTCTCTCCCACAGGGAGGACGCAAAGGGGCGGGAATCCAGCAGGTGATTGATAATCTCTGCATTTTCCTCACACATTGTGCATATGGATGGCCCTATGAATCCCCGGTACAACAAGTTTTCCCAAGTGAGAATACGCCTGTGAATTAATAACCAGCTAAAGGAAGAGACTTTGGGCCACCATTGTCCCTTCCACAATTTCCTCCGTGTAGCTTCAGTCTCCATTCTATATGTCTCCATCTGCAACCCCATAGCTTCTTTAATGTTGAAATTGCCCGAATTCGAGTAACCCCATCTAACCTTGTCGGGGCCTTCCTTAATGGGGATTTTGTGCTTGCAAAGCTCACCATAGAATTCCTCTATATTTTCTCCCAGAACTAGTGCTTGCCACCATTCCTTCGATTTCCAGGTCCTAAAGTGATTATCCTCAGCATTGCCCTCCCAAAAGTCTTTCACACACTTCCGAGGATCATTTTGGAGGTGAAGAAGGAGTTATGGGTTGTCGTCTATGTTTGCTAAGCATGAAAACTATTGCCAGGTGTCCCCACTGAACCTGCTCGTAGCCCCATCTCTGATTTCCTAGAAACTGTGCTTTTGGATAATACCCCTATTCTCCAGAGCCACCTTCCAAATGTTCGACCCTAGCGAATTAATGTCAAAGCAGATCAACTGTTGCTTGAGCCATTGTGGGGCGTACTTCTTATGCCATAATCTACCCCAGGGCTCCTCGGTATGGATTATCCACTTCCACCAAATTTTTGCCCCCATGATACTGTTGGTGCTGACCGAATCCCGAAGGCCCAAGCCGCCTACCTCCTTCTGTTTGCATAAAGTGTCCCAATCCACTAATGCCCACTTCCTATGCCCCTCTTTTCCACCCCAAAGGAAATTCCTCTAGATGGAACGAATTTTTTTAAGCACGGTCTTCGGAGCAGCCAAAACAGAAAACAAATAAATCGGCATTTCCTGGAGGACAGATTTTACCAAGACGATTCGGCTAAGGAAGTTCAGAGCCCTGAACGTCCAGTGGTCAAGTTTTTGCTTGAGTTTGTCTAGAAAGTCCTTCGACGAGATTTGGCGAATGGTTGATTCCGCCAAGGGAGCCTCCAGATACTTGGAAGGTAGGGACCCTTCCGTGAATTCAAGAATCCTGAGGATATTCCTTTTGGTGATTTTCAGGGTGTTGAAGAAATACACGTGGGATTTCTCTTTGTTAATATCTAGGCCACTGGCTAAGAGGAAAGTATCCAGGCCTTTCCTTATCCCCCTAGCTTCCTGAACACTAGATGGCCCCATCATCATGGTATCATCGACAAATAGCTGGTGAGTTTGGGGTTCCAACCCCTCACAAAGAGTGAGTCCACGGATTTGACCTTCACCTTGCATGACTTTAAGCAATCGACCCAGACCCTCCACTATGATGATAAAAAGGAAAGGGGACAGGGGGTCCCCTTGACGGATACCCCTAGAGGCCTAGAAGGGCTGGGACGGAGTGCCATTAACCAAGATCGGGAAAAAAGCAGAAGAGACAAGGCTCATCACCCAATTAGTCCAATCTCTAGTAAAACCAAATTTCCTAAGCACCTTATCCAGAAAATGCTAATTGAGCCTATCATAAGCTTTGGAAAGGTTGAGCTTGAGCAACATACCAGGTATTTTGTCAACTTTCAGGGAGTGAATAGTTTGATGCACTAAGATTATTCCATCAGTTATTTGGCGGCCTTCCACAAAAACAGCTTGCTCCAGGGAAATAAGAAGCAGGAGTAGAGGGCACAGTCTATTAGCAATAACCTTGGTGATGATCTTATAAATCACGTTGCACAGAGAAATAGGTCTAAACTTCCTCGGGTCTTCTGTGCCTGATTCCTTCGGGATGAGCGTCAAGTGGGTGGCATTGAGAGATTTTAGAATAGATCCATTCTTTCTAGAATTCTCAACGAGCGCCAACACCTCCTCTTTAATCCAGGCCCAGCAAGCGTGGAAGAAGTTTGTAGTAAAACCATCCGGCCTGGGGCTTTATCATCTGCCATCTGCTTGACCATTTACTCCAGCTCTTCCATTTCGATGGGTTTCATCAACATGAAATTGTGGTCATCCGTTATCACCCTCGGGATAACCTGCAAGACCTGGGTTTGAGCCTCATTCCTATCCACATCAGGTTCTTCAAGGAGGTCCACAAAGAACTCATTAAGAGTAGCTTCCAGTTCTTCCTGGGATTCGGCATGGGTGCCATCACTTTTTTTTAGCCTCGCCACACAGTTCCCGTGCCTATGTTGGATTGTTGCTTTGTGGAAAAACTTAGTGTTGCGCTCCCCTCCCTGCAACCAACGGTTTCTTGATTTCTGCTTCCAAAGGAGTTCTTCATGTTGCTCGCGAGTATTTAAGTCATTTAAAAGGATCTGCTCCTCCTTTTTCAGCTCCTCAGAGAAGCCTAGGGCAATGCCTTTCTGCTACACTTATTGCATTTTTTTATCCAACCATTTTTTTCTTGGAAAATGTTCCCGAAGGATTCCGAGTTCCAACGCTTGATTTTTCCTTTTAGGACCTTCAATTTTTGTTGGCACTGATACATTAACGTACCTCTAATGGTAGGTATCTCTGACCACCACTGGTGAAGTTTCTCAAGGAATTCTTGGTGGAGAATCCAGAACTGCTCAAGCCTGAAGGGTCGTCGAAGATTCTCCCCGATCCTCGACCATTCCAGACTGACCGGCCAATGATTAGAACAAGCCGAAGGAAGCATGACCGCCGTAATATCACCTCCGGCCATCATGGTCGATTCTGTTACCAGGAAGCGATCCAACCGACAGGAAATGCTCCTGTCCCCCACCCGTTTGTTATTCCAAGTGAAGATACCATTCGTTGCTCGGATGTCCACCAACTCAAGAGCTTCAATGACCTCATTGAAATGATCATTAATGGGGCTTAGTTGGCGGAAACCACCTTTCTTCTCCTCCAGGGAACGAATCAAATTAAAATATCCCCCAAGGTGATAGGGTACAGGGCCTACCAAATCCTTTAACGATTGCAGGGAGTTCAGGAATGTGTGTTTAAGATTTGAGGCTGCAGGCCCATAGACATTGGTAATGTAGCCCCGGGTCTTTGTCCCCAACACATGAAAAGCGGTCGACAGGGTAAATTAAGACGCGAAAAAACCGGAAAGAGAGTCCTTATCGGGGTTCCACAGGATTCCCAACCCTCCAGCCGCCCCTTTGGCATCTAAGGCCATAACCTAACCTCACAATTGTGCCACACTTTCTTGCCAATAACTTTGAGCTCATAAACTAAGCACTTAGTTTCTTGGAGAAACATGATCATGGGTTTTTCTAGCTCAAATTTTCTTTTTAGAAGACGAATCTTCAATCGGCTTTTATAGCCACGAATATTCCAGGTTGTGATCCGCATTAAATTATTGTTTGGGGATGGCCGCAAGTGCTGCGACAATGTTAGGGTATTGACCCGACATGACCAACTTAGATCCAACCAACTGAATCCTTTGCGCATTGCTATTCTTTCCTCGTTTATCCTTCCTACTTTTCTTTTTTCCTTCCGTCTCCTTGAGGGAGTCCGAGGCTATTCCCGGGAATTTCATTTTTTTGTTTTTTAGGATGGCCTTCTCCAGCAGGGATATTTGCGTATGCGAGAGGGGATCCAAATCCTTGGCCGCGACCGCCTCCTCCAGACTTTCCAAATCTAGACCTTCAAATACCATATCTTCCCCCTCATCTTCTTGTGGGATGACTTCCTCCACTACTGCTTCCATAACCAGTTCTTGGGTGGTGATTTCCGAGGTGACTTGGTTTTCTTGGGTGGTGATTTCCGGGGTGACTTGGTTTTCTTGGATCTGACCTTCAAGAGTGGTTTCGCAGTCTTTCTCCAATTGCAGGAACTATCACAAGTTGTAATCTGACACCTTGACGAAAACACCCAACATGTTACCAATGTCTGTAAGGATCTCTTCTTTCCAATATTATGTAGGGAGGGAATATAGGTGAATCCAGACAGGTGCTATAGTGAGGTTCTCCATATCAGGATTAAAACGTTCTTTCCATGGCCTTAGTTACAGGCCTGCAAAGTGGAAGAAGTACGGCCCATTATCAAAAATCCTGGTGTGGTCAGTTTCATTAAAGAAAACCACAGTGAAGAAAACCTTATCTCCGAGCTGGAAGTCGTAGTGCCCTTGAGGTTTCCAAGTAGTGTTAATCCACCATATCAAATCCTTCTCGTTTGGCTAGATTCCAACAAACTTACCAATTAGAGCGTGATCTTTCATGTATTGGATGTCCTCCCGGATCCGCTCCGATCGGATCTGAAGTTTGGGGATCATTTTAGACTTCGGCATACACTGTCTTGGTTTCCTGCTACCCACATTCAGGGGAGTCTCTTCGTCAATCCTGCTGGACCCAGCTCCTCCCTTCCCTGCTATAGTTTCAGTTGCTTGGACTTTCGCTTTACCTTTAGCTTTCTCCATATCTGGCTGGGGATGTGGATCCTCCCCACTCATAGGCTCTTCCATGGTGACAAGCCCTTCCCGCAACACCAGATCTGGGGCCTAGCCCTCACAGATCCCAACACCCGAAGGTTCAGTCTGACAAACCCTAGATCCTCGTAAAACTTGCCTCCTCCATTTCCCACCGCTCATTTCTCCTCAACCACCGCTCATCTTGACTCTAAAAATTAACCCCATTTCTATTTTCCATATTGCAATAGACTTGTAAAGCGGATTTGCATAGGCTACCTTGCCCTTGTGAAGGTTCTTTCCATCCTTCACTTTAAGTATCAGTCGATTTTTATCTTTTGACAGTATGCCCAATGGTTCATCTTGCACACTCAGCTAACAAATTTGTCAAAATTTCTATATTTATTCTAGACCCGACCTTCTGAGTTTCATTTATATTGAGAGAGCCCTCTTTGGTTGGAAAAATGTGAGTTTCCTTTTTTAAGTGGTTTGAAAAGGTTTACCTTAGGGGTTTTTCTGATACAGCCCATAAAATTTACTAAGTGAGCTAACAATATTGAAGATTCTTAAAGTTGGAAGCAAGCATTAAAATTCTATTGGTTTAGTGCATTTCTACTTTATAAGGAAGACTCAATAAAAAAAATTAAATTACCTCTAGATTCATGATTTATACATAGGACCACATTATGTAACGATCAAATTTTTTGTATGTATATTTTGATATCAAGTAGCACAATCTCTACCAGCATAAGCTAAGAAAAGAACATCCATTTTATAGGCAACATAGAAACATATAATTTTATCATGAAAATACTAAATATAGCCAAAGTGATGACTTATAATAAAATATAATAATTTTGACATTTTAACAGAATATAATAATTTTAAAAATATCATCAAGTTGTTGAACCTTTACCTCATTAGTCATTACTTTTTTGAAACGTATTTGAATAATAAGATTGCAAAATATTTCTTAGGAGCTACTCTGCATATTATTTAGCAATATCAAGGATACCGTCTATGTGTGTCCCAAGGAAATTTCTTGTCTAATGGCTTCGATCTCTTTTTCTGTCTATCACAAGTCAACAAATAAGGTACATGTTACAATCCATGGTAGGGATGTCGTACTTACTTTATTGACATATATATAAGGTTTGCGACATTCAAATAACTTCATATTGGATTGAACCTCAAGCAAGCAAGAGGAATAACTTCATATTTGATTGAACCTCAAGCAAGAGCAGATCAGGCAATCTGTAGTACAATATAAATTAACTTAATTTGTGACCAGCAGTGAACGTAGATAATCAATGTTGCTAGTGAACATGGGTAAGTGAAGATTTTAATGACTGGCTATCATATCTCCGTGTCCTCATCTATTCTATTATATCTGGTGATGTTGAAATCCCTACGACGGTCATGGTTTGAAAATTATGAGGAGATTCCATAGAAACAAAGTTGCAAAGTTGTCTATTAAAATTTTAAATCACCGAAAGAGGAGATTGATATATGATTCTGTTGGTGCATGTGACACTATAGATCTGCCACACGGACGACGATGAAAGTCATAGTTATTGTGTAAATATCACTGCTGCTGCTATTGACCATACAAAACAAGAATGTTGCAGAGGCGAAGAAGGCGATCCAACTTAAGTTACGAGATGATTGCCATTGTTGCACCAGCCGAGAATCAAACTCAGATCTCAAAATAAGAAGTTTGACGTGATTACAAATTTAAAAAGCATTTTAATACTGTAATGATCTAAATGCATTTTAATACCGCAAATAGAACGTGAAAGAAATAATCTTTTGAAATTTATACCAATTCGTAGGTTGATTCTCTTCAATTCGACCTGAGTATCGTTTATAAAAGTCCCTTTAAACAAGAATCTGTCCAGTAAATTCCTGCTTAAGAAGATTGTTTCCCACCGAAGCTGATACGAGGCTGTGTACTGCGCCACAGGCAGAAGTTACGAATTATTTATTGAAACATCCACGGCTTTTTCAAAATTCCAATTCAATTTAAATCGTGCAAAATTCTTGCCTGCGTAATCCAGTTAACCATCAGAAGACGTTGTTTTCATATGGCCTCGGTTAACTGAACTGAGTATCAATGCAGTCCAACAGATTACTTTGCAACGGAGGTTTCTTATGCTCTCTTGCTTTAAATTTTTGAATTGAAATTTCAAACCTATAAAGAGTCTTGGCTTTTCACATATTGTTTCATTACAAATCTCCTTTAAAAATGATAATAATTTAATTTTCCCCAAAGATGAATATAAGAGAGGCCAGAGATCAATTAACAACTTGATTAGCTAGTTATTTTAATTTACTCTAACAAAAAAACAGAAATGGTCTCTGTATTAAGTGAAAATAAAGCCTAATGATCAATGATTTAAGCTTTACGAGTTCCACCTCTTTAAATGGGAAACATAAATTTACTGCAATATCGTTAAATGCAAATAGTCCTAAAATGCTTCATTACCATGACGGTATTCTGTAAATTCTTGGCATGCCAGATCAGTTATACTAAACCGAAGCTCCGACAGGCCATTGAAACCATTGGCAGAAGCATAATCACTCCACAGCCAAAATTTCTCTTCAAATTCAGCAATTAATGGATAACAGGAACTGGCAAGGCAGATGAGTGAAAAGCTTTTCTTTGGCCGCCTAGAATTCTTCTTGTTCAATTAATGAAGTCCGGCTTAGAATGAAAGATGTTCGAAGAGACTGTTGAATTTCTGTGATGGAAGAAACCAGAGGAAGACGATGCTGCATTCGCCAGTTTGCAGCACTTTGGTCTATCCTGAGTTTGAAATATTTTGACAGGACAGGACCTACCAGTGGCATTTTTTTGGTTTTTTGTTTTAAAAATTAATTATATTTATTTTTATATGAAAATAAAAATTACTTCTGCAGAGATTTATGTCTCATTGGAACTGTCTTTATCCAATCAAAAAATCAAAATTTCATGTTTTAAAAATTATTAAAATTGTTTTTATTTTTTATAATATCATGTTCAATATTAAAATTATTCAAAACATTGTAAAAACAATAACAAATTTTGTTTCAAATTAAAATTAATATAAGTCAAAAAGCTTTGACTTCTGAATGAAAAGTATATATCTAGGATGAAAAAAATGATAAATTAAACAAATCTAACATTTAAAGATTAGATAAATTAAATAATAATAAAAATAATTAATTTCCATACTATTATGAATTATAATAACTAATATTACCAATTAAAAGAGCCAGAGTAGTCACATTTTAATCACAATTCCGTAAATCTTTAAGCTATGAGTATGAGTGTTCGTGTACAAAGGAAAATGATCAAAATAGGTGAATTAATGAAATGCATAATATCTAGTGGTTTTTTAGGCCCATTTCTGGAAGCACATCACTAGTATTTGAAGAAACTGCAATATATGTACATTTCATAATGAAGTTTTGAAGCTGGGATCCAAGCCGTGTTTCAGGTAGATGGCAATATCAGGTCAGCCAATATCATTCATGTCATTGTAGAATATTGCGACAGGATATCAGTAATACAAATAAATTCAAAGGGCATTCACTGCCATCTTGCTTAGCTCATGATCGATGTACACTCAAAATAAGACTTGCAAATCCCATGCTTAGAAGAGCAAAATTATGGAAATTTCTCTACCAGATCAGGTTGTGAAAACATGTGTGGATGAACATTTAATAATATTATTGTGTTTTGAATAGTGAAAATTTAAAAACACATGGAAAACTTAGTGAAAATTTTAATATTATTTTGCTTTGAATGTAGAAACACAATCTGTAAATTATCACATCAATAGATTATCATGGCAAAAAATTATATTAAAAAAATTAAAGATGAATTATGTGTCACCGGAGAGCTATGCAGGTCTTACCTTGATGGGAGTTCTTTGTTTGACTCATATGAATGCAATCTCCCGCATCTCCAGCTCAGCTCTGTGCGAAGTCATTTGGTGAAGGGAAGCAAAGATGGCTTATATTGCTTAATCCATTAGTTTGATTTTTTTTTGCAATTATTTTAAAATGATTAATAATAAATAATTTTTAGTTATGTATGTATGAACTAAGAGTTAGTTAATTATTTTTTATAATTTTTTATTTCGAATTTTGAAATACATCCATAAAATCAATCTAATAGTACATATGTCCCATCCTCTTTTAATCTAGAAAAATCATAAAAGGTAGTCTACCCAAAATTCTAAGATATAAACAAGACCACGGTTTGGAAATGAAAAGTCAGTTTTTTTTCTTTTATTCTAGATGAGTTGTTCATGTTCACATTCCCACAGATTGTGGGAAGATTTTAGAAATTTGGTGTCATAGGGATGGTTAGTGGGTGGTGAAGAAGAGGGTGGAGGAAGCTTAATAAACAAAATGAGCAAAAGCGGGATTACGCAACACAGATAAACACAATATGTGCAGGCAATATGTAGGAATGTGAACTGTTCTTCTATTACTTGCAAACAGATCAAAATTGATTGATGTATGCTGCAATATTATACATGCTTATATAGAATTCTAATACGCTTGGGTGCCTGCCCGTTACATTCAGTTACAAAGAAGAAGTTAGAATGGTTTCAACAGTTCAACTGTTAAAGTCGACTGGAAGACAGAGAGACAGTCTGTCGAAGTTCGACAGTCGTTGGTCACATGTTGACGCTGCTTGTCGATGTCGTGAACTATGAGTTTGAAGAACATGTCAAAGGTGTGGAACGTGTCGCAGTATGTCGAAGTCGAGACTCATCAGAGTTGTGTCGAAATCGGAACCTGTCGAAGTTACTGAGGCTGTCGAAGTCACACCGTGTAGAAACTTGTCGAAGTTGCATCGACATCGATGACTGGTCGCAGTCGATGTTAGCATCCGACAGCAAATGCCAACTGTGATGTGGATCAGACCTCCTTCTTTAAGGAACAATGGTCTACATTGTTTGCTTGCGAAGGTGACGAAACTTGTCGGTCATTTCAATAACAGAGTACCACTTTCCTTGAGATGGGAGCTGGCCAGCTTTGGCATCCTGAAACAAGGGAATTGTGTTCGTCCTTTTAAGGCGTACTCGTCGTCCCACAATGGTGTCACAAGGAAGAGCCTCCTGAACATCTAGATGGATGTCTTCGGGCTCTGTCGTTGATAAGTCATTATGTTCCAACAAGGGTGTATGGTATGGTCGAAGTAGATCCACGTTGAAGACTGGATGCAAACCCAACCAAGCAAGAATGTCGAGCTGAAAATCGTTTTCGCCAATCTGTCAAAGAATACTGTACGGATCATATCGCAAAGGTTTTAACTTCTTTTAAGGACCTGTGAATCGCTCCTTCTTAAGATGTAGCTAGACCTTATCCCCAATTTGGAATGAATGAGGAATACGATGCTTGTCGTGTCGGGCCTTAGCTTTCTCGTTTGCTCTGTGCAACATATCCTATGCTTGTCATTGGATGTTGCAAATATGTTCTCGAAACTTGACTGCTTTATCAACTTCTTGCTGGCTATAGTCGGTGTCAGATTTCCGTTGTGTCGAGGAGCTGATCAAATCGATAGGCGTTGAGGGTTGAAATACATAACAGATCTCAAATGGACTCTTACCTATAGAGTTGTGCTGAGCACGATTGTAGCTGTGTTGAATGTATGGAAGACTATCATCCCATGTGCGTCAATGCTTGTGATTGTACATGCGAAGCAGTTGTACTACAAGGCGATTTACAACTTCCATCTGTCCGTTGATCTAATGATGGAAAGCTATTGACAATGAGAGTTGTGTGTCCAGTTGTTTCCATAGGGTCTTCCAAAAGATGCTGATGAATCTGGCATCTCGGTCGGAAATGATGGTTGTGGGTAAACCAAAGTGTTTCCAAACATGTGTAAAGAAGAGATGAGCGGTCTGTTGCGTTGTCATGGTCTTCTTACAAGGTATGAGAATGGCCATCTTGGAAAATCGATCGACTACTACTAATATCACGTCATGCTGATGTCTGGTATTAGGATAACCCGTCAAGTAGTCATAGAAATAGATTCCCATGGTCGACTAGGAACTGGAAGAGGTGTGTACAATCCCTATCGTCGATTAGGTGGTTTAGCAATGGCACAAACCACACATAATCGAATGTACTTGTTGATGTCGGATTTTGGTGTCAGTGGCTTCTTTTTTCTTTTATAATTTTTTATTTCAAATTTTGAATGGTAGAATCAATTTAGACAACACACTTGTCTCATCCTAGTGTAATCTAAGAAAAACATAGGTGCTAGTCCACCCCTTATTTTAATATATGAACACCTATTTATATTTTATTATACATAAGAATATAAGCATTGATGTTTACAATTTTTTTTACTTAAACGTATTATATAAATAAATCATCTTAAATTATAGAATTTATCACTAGCACAACCACTTAACTTGTGGCCGGTGAACACCGATAGGTCACAAGTTAAGTGCAAGTTAAGTGCCATGAAGAAGTTATATGTTAATCAAGTTTAAGTGCAAGTTAAGTGCCATGAAGAAGTTATATGTTACTTGTTCTTCATGCTTAGTTGTAATCACCTATTGTTCTCCATGCCTCAGCTACTTGTTACCTTCTTTAGTTAAATGGGTTGTCTATCTGTTATCCATGCATCAGCTACCAATTATCCATGCATCAGCTACTAGCTATTTTTTATAATTTTTATTTCAATTTTTGCACGACGACCATAAAATCAATATGGACAGTTCATTTGTCTCATCCTCCTTCAATCTAGGAAAAGCATAGATGGTATTCCACCCCAAATTCTAAGATATAAACACCTATCAGTGTAATTATAAACATAATTAATTCACAAATCTATAATGATATATGATAATAAAAAAATTCAGGGCGACAAGTGGAGTAGGGGTGCTCTTTGACCCTAGAGGGAGCATTGTCAAAAAATTCTCTTGGAGTCTTTGAGTGGAGTCAAATAATCGGACGTAGATGCTAGCGTTGTGGATGGGAACAAAAATGATTTTGAGAAAGAGGATCACGGAAGTTGTAATTCTAGGGGACTCCAGTACTGCTATTCGTGCTGCTAAATATCGCTCCCTTCTTCGAAACGCAACCTTAGCAATAATCCAACAATGAATCTGAAGGAATTTGGAGGCAATCCATTCAATGGAATTCTTCCATATTCTCTGTTGTCAAAACACTCAAGTTGATTCATTGGCCAATCTAGCAACAATAAGAACCAAAGGAAGCTTTCAATTTCAAAATGGAGAGATATATTAGGAGGAAATTCCCTAATTCTTTTAATCTTTGGGATAGTAGGGGGGCTATCATCCCTCCTGAATTATCCACAAAGGGGGCTAAAGATTGGAATTTCCCTATCCCACCTGCTGGAATTATGAATCTAGGAGCAAGACACGTGGGAAACAAGAATGCTACCAAGGCTGGAAGCGAACCACCTCATTCATTATAACATTTCTTGCTCAATTCATTAACTTCATCTAAAAGATGGATTCGTGCTAGTACGGGACAATGATTCTTGCTAATGGGAATGTTGATTTGCGATCCCTCAGTAAATACTGCATCCGCTCCATGTGCATTATGTTTATGGCATACATCATTTCTTTTGGGGAATTGTATTCAAGTACAGGATTTCTGTTGCAAAGATTACGATGGAAAGTATTCCCATAAATGGTAATTATGGGAAAGCAAACGAGCCATAATTATATATTAATGCGATGACACTTAGTAATATTCCATCCCATGTTGAATGTGCTCAGGTTGTGCTTTGGATTTCTCCCAGTAAAGAAAAATCAAAGGGAGAGTTGGTTATGGGGAGGCAATAATGGACAGAGAAGAGGAGGTGTGGGAGTCCTTTTGCTGCACAAAATGTGGAGTCTGAAAGCTGAACCGAGGCATGCGCAGGTTGAGCAGGTCGGTCAAGCAGCTGGAGCATGATAGGAGCAGTAGGTAAAGACACTGGGAGGAGTGGAAAGAGGAGGAAGAACAACAGAGAATTGAGGAGAAAAGGCATTTCTAGTTCCAATTGGACCTATTAGTAGACAAAGTGGGGCAACAATGGGGAAAAGTTGAGGAACTGAAGGGAAACTCTTGAAGCAGAAGTTGTTGAGATCAAGAAGAAGTTGAAGAAAAACGAGGAGAGTGAAGCATCATCAGCTGCTCCTCCACAGATTACGTTGGACGAACAGGTTCCATGGTTTAATTTTTAGCTTGGCATTAAGAATTTTTTTTTTGTAATTTTGTTAAGACGATTTATAAGACAATATAAGCCTAGGATGATAGAATTAGAGGCTAAATTTCATAATAGGAAGTTTGAATCTCTGCATAACTACATCGGGCTCTTTTTGGACTGTTAAGAAAGATGCCTTATTTTGTTGCTATGTATCGCTGTATGCTGAGGATTTTACTCTCTTTTTATTAATATAAATCTCTACCCATTTTAATAAAAAAAAGATATTTTAATTAGTAAATATATAATGATATATTATAAAGACATTTTAAGCTTAATTATTCATGATCATATCTTTATTTTAAATTAAACTATTTATAGAATAAAATAAATCATTCATGGATATAATTTTATAATGTTGATATAAAATGAAACAATTTCCTATGTTAAATTAATTGTGTAAATACAAACATTTATATATTAAATCATTTAAATAGATGTGATCTATTAAACTTACTATTAATAAAAATATTCAAATCTCACTATCTCATTATGTTAAGGTGTGGGTTTCGTCATCAGGGCGACCTGAGTTCAATTCCCCTTAGGGGTGAACTAGTTGGGAGGAGACACCAAAAATCCAACTAATTGATGGTTGGTGTAGCCCAGGACGGGTGCGATCCCCAGGTGATTTTGACGGTTTAGATGCCCCTGGGTCATGGTTTCTTAGACCAAAGGCCACTCCCGCAAATCAGGAACATTCTAGCAAACAAAAAAACTATTAATAAAATCAAAGATATAATTTATTAAACTATTAATTAAATTTGTCTAAAAATTCACTGATTTGGCATGGACAAGGGCTTTTCACCGGAATCTAGTGTTTTTTATTTTGCAAAATATGAATTTAACTGTTTTTTAATGGTGATTTTGAAGGTAGAAATGGATTCAATGCCATCAAAAACCCCTGGGGCACCCAAAATTTCAGAGTTTGAAGATCATAACCAGGATTTATAAAAATTTATGTTGGATTTTTTCAAAATCATGCTGGAAAAATCTTTCTTTTTTTTTTATCAGTTTGAAATCATAGAACTTTTAAACTACGTGAAAAAATTAAATATTTAAACTGTAATTTAAATATTATGAAGACCACTAGCTTTATAAAAAAAATATTGCAATATTTATGTATATAATTATTAAAGTCATTTCATTAATATATAAATAAAAAAAATATTATACAATATAATTAATTCTTATTTTTTATATTAAATATATGTGTATATTTACACCAATAGGTGTTTATATCTTAGAATATGGGGTGGACTACCATCTATGCTTTTCCTAGATTGAAGGAGGATGGGACAAGTGTATTGTCTAGATTGATTTTATGGTCATCGTTCAAAATTAAAAACAAACAATTATATATATATATATATATATATATATATATATATAGAGAGAGAGAGAGAGAGAGAGAGAGAGAGAGAGAGAGAGAGAGAGAGTTGTTGATGCATGGATAATTCATAACTCATGCATGGATAACAAGTAGTGACAACCAGTTTAACTAAAGAAGGTAATAGGTAGTTGAAGCATAGACTACAGGTATTTATAACTTAGCATGGAGAACCAGTAATAGTTAAATTATTCATGACAGCGTTATCTTGTAACCTATCTGTGTTCACCAGCCACAAAGTGGCTATGCTAGTTTATAATTCAATCAAATTTCATTTAAACTCATATATATATATTATGTATTTCCATTTAAAAATATTTGTTTTCTTTGTAAAATACACATTTATGAGTATAATCAATAGTAATTTTATTAATTTATTTTGGAAGATTGTGTTATAATTACATTGATAGGTGTTTATGTCTTAGAATTTGGGGTGGACTACCATCTATGTTTTTCCTAGATTGAAGGAGGATGGGACAAGTGTAGTGTAAAATTGATTTTATGGTCATCGTTCAAAATTCCAAATAAACAATTATAAAAAAAGAAATATAAAAAATAATTGGTAGTTAATACATGGATAACTCATAGCTCATGCATGGATAATAGGTAGTGACAGGAAAATCATTTAACTTAAGAAAGTAATAGACAACGGGTGATTAGAACTAAACATGGAGGACAAGTAACAGATAACTTGTTCATGACACTTAACTTGCAATCCATTGGTGTTGCCACAAGTCAAGTGGTTGTGTTAGTTGTTTCAAAGATTACTTTCATAAAATAAAATTAATACATATATATATATAATTAAGTATTTAATAATTTAATATTGCGTATATTTTCATAAAATATGTATTTTAATCATAATGTTGGCCAAAATTTAGAAGTTTTAGCAGTAAATTGTCTGTTTCAATCTATATATATATATATATTTTATTTTTTTTCAATCCAAAATAATACCCTAATACTATACTTAAGTATTCTATTGATGATGATGATGATTATCGTTCATTGAGACCCTTTGGTCTATCAAACCTTAAGAGAAAATAAATGAATTACTTGGATTTATGTAAAATTTGATTCTTATGAAGGAATAGCTGAGAAAGAAGCGTTCTCCCATAATTTTGACAAGTTAGAAAATCATGGAGATTAGAGTTGTAGCAAATATTAAGAAATTGTGATCAAATGTGCGTGTACGTAGGGCACTCTAAAAGGAAGTGAGATTCGTCCTCAACGCTCATGGATTCACGGAGCTGGCAGATTCTTTCCTCCCATGGTGTTTTAGGATTTTTCCATCGTCTTGTTTCACAATGAAGCTCATGGGAGTTCGTTCTTATCTTGGCTATATTAATATTCTTCTTTGAACTTGTTAATATAGAGAGGTATGTTTGGTATTCTAGATTATGATTAATGACTTCCTTCTAATATCTTAACTTTCTTTTACCCTTTAACTCGTTCTTGTCCCACATTCTCACTTTGAACTTATATGTGATAGTTTTTTTTAGGTTGTTGATATCTTGCAAAGCGATGTTTTCATCAATCCCCCAATGACTTAACCAAGCCATGGTGTCTTTGTACCAACATCTCTTGAGTTGAAGATGGCCTTGACCAGAATTTAAAGCAATTTTAGGAAGTCTTTGGTATGCCATGTCATTTATCTTATTTTTGTACATCAAGTATCTATACATAGCTATGATTTCAATGGGGGAGAGGCCCACTTCCATAAGGAGAATATGATAGGGCGTGTTGCTCTTAATTTTGATATTATACGTGATAAAACGTTTTTGAATTTGCTTGATCTTTCTCCATGACTCTCGAGAGATGCTACACCCCCAAACTTCACAACTGTACAAGATAACGGGAGGGACGAGAGTTTTAAAAATGAACTTGTTTTTATCCCACATCACTAGATTTGCTTATTTGCAATTGTTTTCTAGGCCAAAATAAGTTTTCAACCCTCCGTTAATCTTTTTCTCAATGCTATAGTTCCAGTTGAGCTTGTGTTAGATATGAATTCTGAGATATTTGTACGAGCATGTAACGAATATTAAATAGAATATTAATTAGGTTAGCTAACTATTAGGGAAAGGGTGTAACCTTTCAGTTTAAATGGCTCAAGCCTATAAAAGTGAGCCTCCATTGTAATATTTACAATCATCCAATTATAATTTACTCATTTATTATTACAAAATTATCGAAGATGGATACTCTTCATTGTTAGCCAGATTCGGTTTATAGCATTGGTATCAGAGCCGCGTTCGGCTAAGCTTCTGCACTTCACGCTACATCTCAACTCCTGCACTCCACTCATCCTCAACTCTCATCACTCCGTTTGTCTTTCACCAGCGTCCTCCACTCACCACCACTGTTGTGCTCTCCTTCCACCGTCATCTCCACGTCGTCCCATCTCCACCCGGTCACCCATCTCCGCCCTGCACACCATTCCACCTCCCATCGCATTCCCCACGCCTGTCCTGCCTCCTCGGCCCACATCCCTCCTCCCTGCGCTACATCCCTCCTCACCAGCGTCCTCCACTCACCGCCTCCTCCCCTCCACGCGTGCCCTACCTTTCACACTTCCCCCAACGCCTCCCCCAACCGCCACCATTCCGCCGTCACTCTTCCGCTCCATCTCCCACGCAAACTCCATCTCAACGACCTGCACCCATCAACAATAAAAAGTTAATACATAAAAATAATAATAATAATTTTTTTTATTATTATATTTTTTTTTACATAATAAATTATTATTATAATTTAAATAATAATTATTGTATTATTATTTTTAATATATAATAAATTATTATTAGAATTCAATAATACTTATTGTATTATTATTTTATCCCTCACCCTATCACCTAAAAAAATACTCTTGATCCTTAAACCAAAAATTGATCCCCCATATTCACCCTCCCACACTAGATCGAGAACCATGACAGAAATGAAGGATCGATTGGAGAAATTAGAAAAAGACCAAATTAGAGATTTGAAAATCTTGGAAGGTCTAAACTCTAGAATGGACAAACTTGACAAAGAGTTTCAAGAAGAAAAAGAAGAGTTTTCGCGCAAGGTGCAATACGAAGTTGCCGGAGCAATCTCATGGGAAATGAGGAAGGTACGAGAGGAAATGAAAGCATACTTCGATGCAGGATTAGAAAATATCAAGCAGTTTTTCAATGATAGGGATGACGCTAAAAATGGCAAGTCACCGAAGGGAGACCATTCATGTCGCAATACAACCGATACTAATGATCATCAATCAAATTACCCCAAAGAGGAGATCCCAGAAGACCATAGAGGTCCTACAATCATCATAATCCATATTGGGCCACAATGCAATCGATGGGAGGATACTCAATGAAACCTAAATTGGAGTTACCCAAGTTCAATGGAGAATCAAAACAGAGTGTGGCGTGGATCAACAAGGCGGAAGAATTCTTCTACATTCACAAAATCTTGTCAAATGACGAAAAAATTAAATACGCCTCCATGCAGCTCGAAGGACGGGCATACAATTGGTACATGTGGTGGAAGAAAACGACAACAATATGTGCCTACAATTGGGACAAATTCAAAAATGATTTCTTTAAAAGATTCGAAGATGTGACAAAGAAAGAGTTTTTCTCCAAACTAACTAGGCTACAGCAAGAAGGCAATGTGGAAGAATACACCTATGCATGGGAAGCGCTAGCAACGCGCGTACCAGAATTAACAGAGGGTCAACGACTCCAAACATATACATCTGGTCTTAAACAATACATAAGAGACGAATTAGAATTACATAACGTGTCCATTTTGGATAAGGCTAGGCGCAAAGCAAAACTTATTGAAGAAAAATTCAAACAATCAAGACAAGGGAACCCTAACAAGGGATATTTACGACAGCAAGAGACCCAGTGCAGGTATTGCGAAGATACATGGTCACCCGGTCATCAATGTAACAAATATCAGTCATATGGCTATGAAGTTGGGAAAAGCTCAAAAACATCGAGTAGTCACACTGACAGTGACAGGAAAAATAAGAAGAATACTTGTCGTCGTTGTGGCGAAGATTGGTTCCCAGGACATAAATGCAAGACCAATCACACAGTACATTGCAAAATCATTAATGGGAAGCAAGTACAGGTATCAAGAGAGGCAGATACAGTTGATTCGGATACATACACAAGCTCATCTGAAGCATCAGTTGCGACGGTTACGTGTACTCAAGAAGTCGGTAAGAAAGAAAAGGTAGACACCAGAGAGAGATTACACCCAACAGAAGGAAAGCCAAGCACTCGCAGGAAAATATCTGCCACCTCAGTTGAGAAACCATGACATCCTTAAAACGGAACAATTCATATTCCGAGTAACAGAATCTAGGAATTCAGGACCAAAAAGACTACAACTTAATGGGAAAATTAAAGATAAGGATGTCACAATTTTGGTCGATTCGGGAAGTACCCATAATTTGATCAACATCAATAAGGCAAAGGAACTAAATATTTTTGTGGTCCCCGCAAAAGGGCTTAAAGCCTCAACCATCACTAATCAAGACATAGAAGAAGTAGGAAACTGTCATAAGGTGCCGTTGTACATACAAAACTTACACCTACACCTCAATTGTGTTGCCTTACCTCTCAAGAAAGTAGACATGGTATTAGGCACCGACTGGTTAGCATCACTGGGGACTTACTCTACCAACCTGCAAGAACAATACATGGAATTTGAATGGAAAGGAAATAAGTACCGACTGAATGGACCAAGACCGAGAGTTTCTCCACCTAAGAAGAAAGAATTACGACACAACAAGAATCTAGACCATGTCAATATAAAAGACAATGACTGTAAATACAACTTTGAGGACAAAGATCCTTTTAAAGGGGGTGCAATGTAACGAATATTAAATAGAATATTAATTAGGTTAGCTAACTATTAGGGAAAGGGTGTAACCTTTCAGTTTAAATGGCTCAAGCCTATAAAAGCGAGCCTCCATTGTAATATTTACAATCATCCAATTATAATTTACTCATTTATTATTACAAAATTATCGAAGATGGATACTCTTCATTGTTAGCCAGATTCGGTTTATAGCAGAGCACACTTCCTCTAAGTTGTTATTGTCATAAACAAAATTAGCATAGGTGTCTTTCTTAGACTTTATAATCATAATTTTGGTTTTGTCAATATTAACAGACATACCCATGTTACAGCAGAAATCCTTGAGAATCCTTAATTGAGTATCAAGTTCAGAGGGAATCATTGCCAAAAGAACAATATCATCGATATAGAGAAGAAGGATTACAACTATTCCAGCTAAAGTTGTTCCTGAGCAACCTGCCTCTTTTAAATAGCTTTCTAATTTATCTATATAAATGCCTTGATATATATATTTAATAAAAACATAAATAAATATTCAATTATACTAAATTATTTTATATTGAAAACTATTAATAATTTAGTTGAAGAGTATTAAATTATATTATATTAAAATTATTTTGCATTTTAAATAATACTTTCATTAGGGGAAGTTCTTAATGAAAGATTGAATGGGAGTAGTAGGCAACCATTTTGGCACACAAAGCAATGATTACGAACTTCCTTGACTATGACCTTATCTTTTTGGCTAGAAAAACAACAAAATATTTATAAGAAACATAATATTATAATTAAATGATAGAAATCATAATGTCAATAAAAGGGGTTGAGAATTAAATTAAGCCTTCACAACTTATTTGAGGAAATTAAGGAAAATCTCAAATGTTATTCATACAAAAATTGAGGAAACACTATGATATTATTTTTTTTAAATGTGGAAAGAAACATATAATATTTTATATTTAAATAATATAAATAATAAGGATAATGAAAAGAAATTAAAATTAAATTAAACCTTCAAAACACATTTTAAGAAATTCAAGTTCTAAATTGTGATATTATTTAAAAAAATGTTAAAAGAAAATATAATATTTTATATTTAAATAATAGAAATAATAAAGGTAATGAAAAGAAATTAAACATTCAAAACACATTTTAAGACTGTCGTTTCACCATGCATTCCTTCCGGGAAGGGACAATTTCCATCCACTACCCTTTAGTCGCTGCAACCATTTTGGGACAAAGTTTTTCTAGAGAAAACAATCTTTAAATCAAAGCCCCAACCTGTAGCGAACCTTAAAGGAGACTTCTTTGCAAACTGCAATGTAAGGTGACTTAAAGAATGTTTAATAACATAAAACTCCTTGCAGAGCATGCAAATGAGAAAATTCTTAGATCTTTTAGTTACCTGCAGTTATGGCATTTCTAGTAACCTGACGAAACTATTGGAGAAAGAGCAGAATCTCCAAGGCATTAAAAATAGAGTATCCAAATTGTTTCTCCAAACAATATCATGATTGATTTTGTTTAGCTTGGGTAGGCCACGCTAAGATCAAAAATTAAATAAACAGCCTTAGGAAACCTTTATTATTTACAACAGGATTCGAAAAGTAAAGAATAAAGACTTATTATCTAGAAGCAACAACTACACATTGAAACTAATTAACTAATTTTCAATTCAATACATAACTATATACTTAAAAAAAATCACATTACAAATTGTTCCTATCTATGCATTCAAGCATCAGTCATAAGTTATTTTTTTATATATAATTGTTTATTTTTTTATATATAATTGTAAAATCCCTCAATTTCGAAAAATAAAATAAAAATTCTTGTATAAACAAAGACTAGGAAAACTATGTAAAAAGGATCTTGTGGACAATTTTAATCGGCCAACGTTGAAATAAAATTCCTTTTTAAACCGTGCTACTCATGTTTTCTTTTGTGTAAATTAAAATTGTCCACAAGATCCCTTTTACATAGTTTTCCTAGTCTTTGTTTATACAATAATTTTTTTTTATTTTACGAAATTGAGGGATTTTACATATGGTATCAGAGTTGTGTTACAGCACTTGGCCTAAGGCAGCTCAAAACATTTCCGCTATTGTTAAAAAAAAAACTTTTAACTAATGTTATATTTTATATTTGTTTTGTACTTTTACTAATTCTAGGTATTAGGTAACAAACTGTGCTATCCAGAAAGAAATGGCAGAGTTCGGGATGCCTAAAGAGACACCCCCACCGGAAGGTACTAGAGGAAATAGACTTTGGGTGCAGTTGAATGAAAACAGAGATAATGTTGAGGAATTAAGGGCAGAGTTGAAAAAAGTTAGGGAGGAAAATGAACGAATAATGAAGGCTCAAGAGGAACTGAATACTATCTTACTAGCCAAGATACATAGTAACGAGAAGGATAAACATAAGGAAGGAAAGGCAGCTACACCCCCTAAACAAAAGAGGACAAAGTTGGATTTTTCCAGCCATAGGACTGAAACCTCCAGTGATGAATCCTTAAAGCAAGAACATGAAGATTCCAGCGAAAGCAATGAATAGCATAAAAATAAAAGGAAGTACAGACCGTATGAGAAAATTTCAGGGGAATTTAAGAAAATCAAACCCCCCATGTTTAATGGCGAAATTGAAAAAAGGTGAAGAAGCTGAAGCCTGGTTATCAGGCATGAAGAAATATTTTTAGATATACAACTATTCTGATGAACTTAAGGTAAAAATGGCCATATACAACCTAAGTGGAAAGGCTGATATATGGTGGCAGGACATTAAGAAATTTAAAGGCATAAAGGAGCGGGGAGTGAATTGGAAAACTTTTATAAAGCTATTTAAAGAGAAATATCTTTCAGATCAGTTTTATGAAGAAAAGGCAAAGGAATTCTATGAATTGAAATTAGGAGCCATGAATATGAAAGAGATCAGCAGTAAATTTCTAATTCTACTCCATTATGTGCCTTATATAGTTGATGAAAAGCAAAAAATACAGCGTTTCCTCAGCTATCTGCCTACCCCATTCAAGGAACGAATAGAATTTGATAACCAAAGACATTAGAAGAAACCATGAGGAAGGCGAACTAATGTTACGAATAGAGCAAAAATAAAAGAGAAAGTATGCCAAGCTGGAATGTGAAGAAAATGGATAACTTTCAGAGAAACAATAATCATAAATTTCATCAAAATACTGGAAGCAATTACAGGGGATATCAGGGTAACAACCACAGAAATTACAAACCCCAACCCCCTGCTATAAGAGAAAGAGAACCCTTTAATAAGCATGCTGCACAGAAAGAACTATTAAAGTGTTGGGAATCTGGTGACCCACATTATTTTAAGGATTGCCCTAAAAGAAACAAAACTTTTAATAAGGTTCACTCTCTGCAAAAAGCCATCACAGTTGGAGATATGGTGAGGAGCATGCCTAGAATCAATGCTGCACTAGAAAATCGGCAAGCAGATCACCAAACATCCATGGTTGAAATTCCAGGTATGTTAAAGAATCATCCTATCTCTATATTGATTGATCCAGGTGCAAGTTTAAGTTATGTAGCACCCAGAATTGTAGAATTATGTAATCTAGTACCTGAAAATTTTGAAAAATCATGGTTGGTACAGTTAGCTACAGGTACTAAACGCAAGGTCACTAGTCATGTTAAAAATTGTGAATTTTTTATGAATGAGTTTAATACAAGTGCAAATCTGAACATTCTACCTTTAGGTTCTTATGATTTGTTGATTGGAATGGACTGCTTAGAGAAGCAGAAAGTTATATTAAATTGTCTTGATAAAACTTTCACTTGCACAGATAAATCAAGAAATATAGTTAAAGTGACAGGAATTCCCAGAAAAACCACTCTCAGACAAATATCAGCTTTATAATTAAAAAGGTATGTGAGAAAAGGATATAAGGTTTTTGTTGTTTATATAATGGATAACAGGGAATCTGAGAGTAAATTAAATTTAGATGATATACCCATTTTACAAGACTTTAAAGACATATTTCCTGAAGAAATTCAAGAACTGCCTCCAAAAAGGGATATAGATTTTACAATTGATTTAATACCGGGGGCAGTACCGGCATCCAAGGCTCCATACATAATGAATTTAATTGAACTCACGGAGTTAAAAACTCAGTTACAAGAACTTTTAGATAATAAATATATTCGGCCCAGTGTTTCCCCTTGGGGAGCATCAGTTTTATTTGTAATGAAAAAAGACAGAACATTAAGATTATGTATAGATTACAGGCAATTGAATAAAATGACTATAAAGAACCGATACCCCTTGCCTCGGATTGACGATCTATTCGATCAACTCCAAGGGGCGACTATCTTCTCAAAAATAGATTTGAGATCTGGTTACCATCAAGTACGGATCAAGGATGAAGACATTTTCAAAACAGCCTTTCGAACTCGTTATGGTCATTACGAATTCGTTGTAATGCCATTTGGCTTAACAAACGCACCTATAGCTTTCATGATCCTAATGAATAACATTTTTAATGACTATTTGAATAAATTTGTTGTTGTCTTCATTGATGACATCTTGATGTATTCGAAGAATGAACAGGAACACGAAGAACATTTAAGAACAGTACTGAAAGTTTGAAGAGAACAAAAGTTGGTTGCTAAGTTTAGCAAGTGTGACTTTTATAAAGACATAATTCATTATCTCAGACACGTAGTGTCTAAAGACGGAATCTCGTTCGACCCCGATAAAATTAAGGCTATCATGGAATGGCCAATCCCTAAAAATGTAACCGATATAAGATCTTTTATGGGGATGACGAGCTACTATTGGAGATTCATTGAGGGATTTTCGAAAATACCTTACCCCATAACCTCGCTACAAAAGAAAGGAAAAAGATTTGATTGGAACGAAAAATGTATGGAAAGTTTTAATAAACTAAAACATCTTTTAACTACTACTCCTATATTAAAAATCTCCGACCAGTTAAAAGAATTCGTCGTATGCACGGATGCATGTAACGAAGGATTAGGCGGAGTATTAACTCAAGAAAACCATGTTATAGCTTATGAATCTCGAAAATTAAAAAATCATGAGAAAAACTATGCTACGCATGATCTGGAACTTGCTGCAATTATACACGCCTTAAAAATGTGGCGACACTATTTAATTGGAAGAATATTTTTACTCATGTCAAATAACGTAAGCTTAAAATATTTGTTTGACCAACATAATTTAAATGCTAGACAAGCCAGGTGGCTGTCCTTTTTAAGTGAATACGACTTTGAAATAAAACATATAAAGGGTAAAGAAAACAAAGTTGCAGATGCTTTAAGCCTTCATGCAAACTTGCTGTATGCAAGCAGTAATTACGAATCTGATCTGGAAAAATAGATTTTAAATGTGGAAAATTTTGATAAAGAATACCAGATTTTAAAGAAGAAAACTGCTGAAAATGAAAGTAATCAATTAAAGACTGATTTCTGTATTAACGAAAGAGGTTTATTACTGTTTAAAAGCAAACTTTACATACCCAATTCCGCAGAAATTAAGTTAACTGTTTTAAATGAATTACATAAACCACCCTATTCAGGGCACCCAGGGTACCAAAAGATGATTACCATGGCTAAGAAGGATTTTTACTGGCCAAACATGAAAATGAAATAGCAGAATACTTAGCACGCTATTTAGAATGCCAGCAAGTCAATGCTGAACACCAACATCCAGCCAGATTATTGCAGCCATTGCCCATTCTAAGAAGGATTACCATGGCTAAGAAGGATTTTTACTGGCCATACCCAGTAGGTCCAGGGTTTCCCTTCACGGCTCCATCAAAGTTAAGTTTATACGCCCCAACACATGGCTATTTCCACCGTTTTGGGCTGAGAGGAGGCGCGATCAGCTTGCACGGACCACGAATGCTAACAAGTACATTGTAAATTCCCCAGTCGTGCAGGATTAACCTCTCAGTGATATCCATTTTCATAGCATTCTGGTCCCATTGATTAAGAGTAAGTGTTTCCTTTATGTGCTTTTCTAACTGGTACCAAATAATTTCAGCGGTGCCGGTTTTGCTTTCAAAAATATGACGATTTCTCTCCTTCCATATCTTCCAAACCACGAAGCCTAGAAAACTCTCCCAAATCCTATCCAAGATTTCATTTTTAAAAGCATTAGGTGGCCAATTGGCAACAGTGAGATCAGGTCTGTCCTGGATCCTGGCAGTCTTGTGAAAGTGCACAGCTCCTCTCTCCCACAGGGAGGACGCAAAGGGGTGGGAATCCAGCAAGTGATTGATAATCTTCGCATTTTCCTCACACATTGTGCATATGGACGACCCTATGAATCCCCGGTGCAACAAGTTTTCCCAAGTGAGAATACGCCTGTGAATTCACAACCAGCTAAAGGAAGAGACTTTGGGCCACCATTGTCCCTTCCACAATTTCCTCCATGTAGCTTCAGTCTCCATTCTATATGTCTCCGTTTACAACCCCATAGCTTCTTTAATGTTGAAATTGCCCGAATTCGAGTAACCCCATCTAGTCTTGTCAGGGCCTTCCATAATGGGGATTCTGTGCTTGCAAAGCTCACCATAGAATTCCTCTATATTTTCTCCCAGAACTAGTGCTTGCCACCATTCCTTCGATTTCCAGGTCCTGAAGTGATTATCCTTAGCATTGCCCTCCCAAAATTCTTTCGCACACTTGCGAGGATCATTTTGGAGGTGAAGAAGGAGCTATGGGTTGTAGGCTATGTTTGCTAAGCATGAAAACTATTGCCAGGTGTCCCCACTGAACCTGCTCGTAGCCCCATCTCTGATTTCCTAGAAACTGTGCTTTTGGATAATACCCCTATTCTCTAGAGCCGCCTTCCAAATGTTCGACCCTAGCGAATTAACGTCAAAGCGGATCAGCTGTTGCTTGGGCCATTGTGGGGCGTACTTCTCATGCCATAATCTACCCCAAGGCTCCACGGTATGGGTTATCCACTTCCACCAAATTTTTGCCCCCATGATACTGTTGGTGCTGACCGGATCCCAAAGTCCCAAGCCGCCTGCCTCCTTCTGTTTGCATAAAGTGTCCCAATCCACTAATGCCCACTTCCTATGCCCCTCTTTTCCACCCCAAAGGAAATTCCTCTAGATGGAACAAATTTGTTTAAGCACGGTCTTCGAAGCAGCCAAAACAAAAAACAAATAAATCGGCATTGCCTGGAGGATAGATTTTACCAAGACGATTCGACTAGGGAAGTTCATAGCCATGAACATCCAGTGGTCAAGTTTTTGCTTGAGTTTGTCTAGCAAGTCCTTCCACGAGATTTGGCGAATGGTTAATTCCGCCAGGGGAGCTCCCAGATACTTGGAAGGAAGGTACCCTTCCGTGAATTCAAGAATCCTGAGGATATTCCTTCTGGTGATTTTTGGGGTGTTGAAGAAATACACCTGGGATTTCTCTTTGTTAATATCTAGGCCACTGGCTAAGAGGAAAGTATCCAGGCCTTTCCTTATCCCCCTAGCTTCCTGAACACTAGACAGCCCCATCATCATGGTATCATCGACAAATTGCTGGTGAGTTTGGGGTTCCAACCCCTCACAAAGAGTGAGTCCACGGATTTGACCTTCACCTTGCATGACTTTAAGCAATCGACCCAGACCCTCTGCTATGATGATAAAAAGGAAAGGGGACAGGGGGTCCCCTTGACGGATACCCCTGGAGGCCTAGAAGGGCTGGGATAGAATGCCATTAACCAAGATCGGGAAAAAAGCAGAAGAGACGAGGCTCATCACCCAATTAGTCCAATCTCTAGTAAAACCAAATTTCCTAAGCACCTTATCCAGAAAATGCTAATTGATCCTATCATAAGCTTTGGAAAGGTCGAGCTTGACCAACATACCAGGTATTTTGTCAACTTTCAGGGAGTGAATAGTTTGATGCACTAAGATTATTCCATCAGTTATTTGGCGGCCTTCCACAAAACCAGCTTGCTCCGGGGAAATAAGAAGCAGGAGCAGAGGGCACAGTCTATTAGCAATAACCTTGGTGATGATCTTATAAATCACGTTGCACAGAGCAATAGGTCTAAACTTCCTCGGGTCTTCCGTGCCTGATTCCTTCGGGATGAGCGTCAAGTGGGTGGCATTGAGAGCTTTTAGAATAGATCCAATCTTTCTAGAATTCTCAACGAGCGCCAACACCTCCTCTTTAAGCCAGGCCCAGCAAGCATGGAAGAAGTTTGTAGTAAAACCATCCGGGCTTGGGGCTTTATCATCCGCCATCTGCTTGACCATTTACTCCAGCTCTTCCATTTAGATAGGTTTCATCAACATGAAAAAAATGACAAATTAAAAAAATCTAACATTTAAAGATTAGATAAATGAAATAATAATAAAAATAATTAATTTCCATACTATTATGAATTATAATAACTAATATTACCAATTAAAAGAGCCAGAGTCGTCACATTTTAATCACAATTCCGTAAATCTTTAAGCTATGAGTATGAGTGTTCGTGTACAAAGGAAAATGATCAAAATAGGTGAATTAATGAAATGCATAGTATCTAGTGGTTTTTTAGGCCCATTTCTGGAAGCACATCACTAGTGTTTGAAGAAACTGCAATATATGTACATTTCATAATGAAGTTTTGAAGCTGGGATCCAAGCCGTGTTTCAGGTAGATGGCAATATCAGGTCAGCCAATATCATTCATGTCATTGTAGAATATTGTGACAGGATATCAGTAATACAAATAAATTCAAAGGGCATTCACTGCCATCTTGCTTAGCTCATGATCGATGTACACTCAAAATAAGACTTGCAAATCCCATGCTTAGAAGAGCAAAATTATGGAAATTTCTCTACGAGATCAAGTTGTGAAAACATGTGTGGATGAACATTTAATAATATTATTGTGTTTTGAATAGAGAAGCACGATTTGGTATTTAAAACACATGGAAAACTTAGTGAAAATTTTAATATTATTTTGCTTTGAATGGAGAAACAAAATCTGTAAATTATCACACCAATAGATTATCATGGCAAAAAATTATATTAAAAAAATTAAAGATGAATTATCTGTCACCGTAGAGCTATGCAGGTCTTATGAATGCAATCTCCCGCATCTCCAGCTCAGCTCTATGCGAAGTCATTTGGGGAAGGGAAGCAAAGATGGCTTATGTTGCTTAATCCATTAGTTTGATTTTTTTTGCAATTATTTTAAAACGATTAATAATAAATATTTTTTAGTTATTTATGTATGAACTAAGAGTTAGTTAATTATTTTTTATAATTTTTTATTTTGAATTTTGAAATACACCCATAAAATCAATATGATAGTACATATGTCCCATCCTCTTTTAATCTAGAAAAACCATAGATGGTAGTCTACCCAAAATTCTAAGATATAAACACAAGTTACTAAGACCACGGTTTGGAAATGAAAAGTCAATTTTTTTTCTTTTATTCTAGATGAGTTGTTCATGTTTGCGTTCCCACAGATTGTGGGAAGATTTTAGAAATTTGGTGTCATAGGGATGGTTAGTGGGTGATGAAGAAGAGGGTGGAGGAAGCTTAATAAACAAAATGAGCAAAAGCGGGATTACGCAGCACGGATAAACACAATATGTGCAGGCAACATGCAAGAATGCGAACTGTTCTTCTATTACTTGCAAACAGATCAAAACTGATTGATGTATGCTGCAATATTATACATGCTTATATAGAATTCTAAGACGCTTGGGTTCCTGCCTGTTACGTTCAGTTACAAAGAAGAAGTTAGAACGGTTTCAACAGTTCAGCCGTTAAAGTCGACTGGAAGACAAAGAGACAGTCTGTCGAAGTTCGACAGTCGTTTGTCGCATGTTGACACTGCTTGTCGATGTCATGAACTGTGAGTTTGAAGAACATGTCAAAGGTGCGGAACGTGTCGCAGTATGTCGAAGTCGAGACTCATCGGAGTTATGTCGAAATTGGAACCTGTCGAAGTTACTGAGGCTGTCAAAGTCACATCATGTAGAAACTTGTCGAAGTTGCATCGACATCGATGATTGGTCGCAGTCGATGTTAGCATCTGACAGCAAATGCCAACTGTGATGTGGATCAGACCTCCTTCTTTAAGGAACAATGGTCTACATTGTTTGCTTGCGAAGGTGACAAAACTTGTCGGCTATTTCAGTAACAGAGTACTACTTTCCTTGAGATGGGAGCTGGCTAGCTTTGGCAACCTGAAACAAGGGAATTGTGTTCGTCCTTTTAAGGCGTACTCGTCGTCCCACAATGGTATCACAAGGAAGAGCCTCCTGAACATCTAGATGGATATCTTCGGGCTCTGTCGTCGATAAGGCATTATGTTCCAACAAGGGTGCATGGTATGGTCGAAGTAGATCCACGTTGAAGACTGGATGCAGACCCAGGCAAGCAGGAATGTCGAGCTGGAAAGCGTTTTCGCCAATCTATCGAAGAATACTGTACGGATCATATAGCAAAGGTTTTAACTTCTTTTAAGGACCTGTGAAGCGCTCCTTCTTAAGATGTAGCCAGACCTTATCCCCAATTTGGAATGAATGAGGAATACGATGCTTGTCGTGTCAGGCCTTAGCTTTCTCGTTTGCTCTGTGCAACATATCTTGTGCTTGTCATTGGATGTCGCAAATATGTTCTCGAAACTTGACTGCTTTATCAACTTCTTGTTGGCTATAGTCGGTGTCAAATTTTGGTTGTGTCGAGGAGCTGATCAAATTGATAGGCGTTGAGGGTTGAAATACATAACATATGTCAAATGGACTCTTACCTATAGAGTTTTGTTGAGCACGATTGTAGCTGTGCTGAATGTATGGAAGACTATCATCCCATGTGCGTCAATGCTTGTGATTGTACATGCAAAGCAGTTGTACTACAAGGCGATTTACAACTTCCGTCTGTCCGTTGATCTGATGATGGAAAGCTATTGACAATGAGAGTTGTGTGTCCAGTTGTTTCCATAGGGTCTTCCAAAAGATGCTGATGAATCTGGCATCTCAGTCGGAAATGATCGTTGTGGGTAAACCAAAGTGTTTCCAAACATGTGTAAAGAAGAGATGAGCGGTCTGCTGCGTTGTCATGGTCTTCTTACATGGTATGAGAATGGCCATCTTGGAAATCGGTCGACTACTACTAATATCATGTCATGCTGATGTTTGGTATTAGGATAACCCGTCAAGTAGTCATAGAAATAGATTCCCATGGTCGACTAGGAACTGGAAGAGGTGTGTACAATCCCTATCGTCGATTAGGCGGTTTAGCAATGACACAAACCACACATGATCGAATGTACTTGTTGATGTCGGATTTTGGTGTCAGTGGCTTCTTTTTTCTTTTATAATTTTTTATTTCAAATTTTGAATGGTAGAATCAATTTAGACAACACACTTGTCTCATCCTAGTGTAATCTAAGAAAAGCATAGGTGCTAGTCCACCCCTTATTTTAATATATGAACACCTATTTATATTTTATTATACATAAGAATATAAGCATTGATGTTTACAATTTTTTTTACTTAAACGTATTATATAAATAAATCATCTTAAATTATAGAATTTATCACTAGCACAACCACTTAACTTGTGGCTGGTGAACACCGATAGGTCACAAGTTAAGTGCCATGAAGAAGTTATATGTTACTCAAGTTTAAGTGCAAGTTAAGTGCCATGAAGAAGTTATATGTTTTACTTGTTTTCCATGCTTAATTGTAATGACCTATTGTTCTCCATGCCTTAGCTACTTGTTACCTTCTTTAGTTAAATGGATTGTCTATCTATTATCCATGCATCAGCTACTAGCTATTTTTTATATTTCTTGTTTTTTATAATTTTTATTTCGATTTTTGCACGACGACCATAAAATCAATATGGACAATTCATTTGTCTCATCCTCCTTCAATCTAGGAAAAGCATAGATGGTATTCCACCCCAAATTCTAAGATATAAACACCTATCAATGTAATTATAAACATAATTAATTCACAAATCTATAATGATATATGATAATAATAATAAATTCAGGGCGGCAAGTGGGGTAGGGGTGCTCTTTGACCCTAGAGGGAGCATTGTCAAAAAATTCTCTTGGAGTCTTGGAGTGGAGTCAAATAATCGGGCGTAGATGCTAGCCTTGTGGATGGGAACAAAAATGATTTTGAGAAAGAGGATCACGGAAGTTGTAATTCCAGGGGACTCCAATACTGCTATTTGTGCTGCTAAATATCACTCCCTTCTTCGAAACGCAGCCTTAGCAATAATCCAACAACGAATCTGGAGGAATTTGGAGGCAATCCATTCAATGGAATTCTTCCATATTCTCTGCTATCAAAACACTCAAGTTGATTCATTGGCCAATCTAGCAACAATAAGAACCAAAGGAAGCTTTCAATTTCAAAATGGAGAGATATATTAGGAGGAAATTCCCTAATTCTTTTAATCTTTGGGATAGTAGGGGTGCTATCATCCCTCCTGAATTATCCACAACGGGGGCTAAAGGTTGGAATTTCCCTATCCCACCTGCTGGAATTATGAATCTAGGAGCAAGACACATGGGAAACAAGAATGCTACCAAGGCTGGAAGCGAACCACCTCATTCATTATAACATTTCTTGCTCAATTCATTAACTTCATCTGAAAGATGGATTTGTGCTAGTACGAGACAATGATTCTTGCTAATGGGAATGTTGATTTGTGATCCCTTAGTAAATACTGCATCCGCTCCACGTGCATTATGTTTATGGCATGCATCATTTCTTTTTGGGAATTGTATTCAAGTACAAGATTTTTGTTGCAAAGATTATGATGGAAAGTATTCCCATAAATGGTAATTATGGGAAAGCAAACGAGCCATAATTATATATTAATGCGACGACACTTAGTAATATTCCATCCCATGTTGAATGTGCTCAGGTTGTGCTTTGGATTTCTCCCAGTAAAGAAAAATCAAAGGGAGAGTTGGTTATGGGGAGGCAATAATGGACAGAGAAGAGGAGGTGTGGGAGTCCTTTTGCTGCACAAAATGTGGAGTTCGAAAGCTGAACCGAGGCATGCGCAGGTTGAGCAGGAGGGTCAACTAGCTGGAGCATGATAGGAGCAGCAGGTAAAGACATTGGGAGGAGTGGAAAGAGGAGGAAGAACAACAGAGAATTGAGGAGAAAAGGCATTTCTAGTTGCAATTGGACCTATTAGTAGACAAAGTGGGGAAACAATGGGGAAAAGTTAAGGAACTGAAGGCCAAAGTGGAAACTCTTGAAGCAGAAGTTGTTGAGATCAAGAAGAAGTTGAAGGAAAATGAGGAGAGCGAAGCATCATAAGCTGCTCCTCCATAGATTAAGCTGGACGAACAGGTTCCATGGTTTAATTTTTAGCGTGGCATTAAGAATTTTGTTTTTGTAATTTTGTTAAGACTATTTATAAGACAATATAAGCCTAGGATGATAGAATTAGAGGCTAAATTTCATAATAGGAAGTTTGAATCTCTGCATAACTACATCGAGCTCTTTTTGGACTGTTAAGAAAGATGCCTTATTTTGTTGCTATGTATCTCTGTATGCTGAAGATTTTACTCTCTTTTTATTAATATAAATCTTTACCCATTTTAGTAAAAAAAAGATATTTTAATTAGTAAATATATAATGATATATTATAAAGACATTTTAAGCTTAATTATTTATGATCATATCTTTATTTTAAATTAAACTATTTATAGAATAAAATAAATCATTCATCGATATAATTTTATAATGTTGATAGAAAATGAAACAATTTCCTATGTTAAATTAATTGTGTAAATACAAACATTTATATATTAAATCATCTAAATAAATGTGATCTATTAAACTTACTATTAATAAAATTATTCAAATCTCACTATCTCATTATGTTAAGGTGTGGGTCTCGTCATCAGGGCGACCTGAGTTCAATTCCCCTTTAGGGGTGAACTAGTTGGGAGGAGGCACCTAAAAATCCAACTAGTTGATGGTTGGTGTAGCCTAGGACGGGTGCGATCCCCGGGTGATTTTGACGGTTTAGATGCCCTTGGGTCATGGTTTCTTAGACCAAAGGCCACTCCCGCAAATCAGGAACATTCTAGCAAACAAAATAAATATTAATAAAATCAAAGATATAATTTATTAAGCTATTAATTAAATTTGTCTAAAAATTCATTGATTTGGCCTGGACAAGGGCTTTTCACTGGAATCTAGTGTTTTTTATTTTGCAAAATATGAATTTAACTGTTTTTTAATGGCGATTTTGAAGGTAGAAATGGATTCAACGCCATCAAAAACCTCTAGGGCACCCAAAATTTCAGAGTTTGAAGGTTGTAACCAGGATTTATAAAAATTTATGTTGGATTTTTTCAAAATCATGCTGGAAAAATCATTTTTTTTTATTTTTTTTATCAGTTTGAAATCATAGAACTTTTAGACTACGTGAAAAAATTAAATACTTAAACTGTAATTTAAATATTATGAAGACCACTAACTTTATAAAAAAAATATTGCAATATTTATGTATATAATTATTAAAGTCATTTCCTTAATATATAAAATATTTTTTATTATACAATATAATTAATTCTTATTTTTATATTAAATATATGTGTATATTTACACCAATAGGTGTTTATATCTTAGAATATGGGGTGGACTACCATCTATGCTTTTCCTAGATTGAAGGAGGATGGGACAAGTGTACTGTCAAGATTGATTTTATGGTCATCGTTCAAAATTAAAAATAAACAATTATATATATATATATATATATATATACACACACAGAGAGAGAGAGAGAGAGAGTAGTTGATGCATGGATAATTCATAACTCATGCATGGATAACTAGTAGCGACAACCAGTTTAACTAAAGAAGGTAACAGGTAGTTGAAGCATAGACTACAGGTGTTTATAACTAAGCATGGAGAACCAGTAATAGATAAATTATTCATGACACCGTTAACTTGTAACCTATCTGTGTGTTAGGAACCCATGTCTTTACTTTGTTAGTATATTGTTGTTGGACGCATATGCTTTGTAAGTCATCCCATAGTATTTGTTGATCAATAGTTTATGTTATTGTTGTTGGCGCATATGCTTTGTAAGTCGCCCGTAGTATTGTTGATCCATAGTTTGTAGTGGCCCATGGTTTTGACCCATAGTATTGGCGCCTAGACTTAGTATATAAGTGTGTGTTGAGACCTATGAAGGCACCGTGAAGTTATTTGTATTGAGCTTGCTCATCGCAGGTTGCCCCCTCGAAGTGGCCTGTGATCAATATAAAAGTGATTCTGAGTTCTGTCATTTCTGCTATTTCACATATTTTTATTAATTAATTCTTGCAGGTGCATCACATCTGGTATCATAGCACTTTTTTGGGCTCCCTGGGTGAAATTTCTACCAATTTTTTTTTTCGCATCTGCTGCAGGTTCGGATTTGGGAATAATCCCTATCCGCTTAACTGTGGGAAGTACTTGGGAATAAGCCCTAAAACTCATTGTGAGGAGTACCACAGGAACCCCGAAGTAGCTAGCCCATTGAGAGGACCTGCCAGCGAAAAGGGCAATGACCCCTACCTGATTGACTAGTTCCCACCCGTGAGGTAAACCAAGAGCTGTCGTTTGTGGCAAAGCGGTTATCAGTTTTACCTGAGCCGTGGAGTGAGGGGTGCTGCCCCAATACGCAAGCCTTCAGACAGCATTGGTGGCCGAGTGAAACCCTTGAAATGTTAGGAAGTCGCACATACCTGGGGTCCATATCTATTTTCAGCTGAACTATTGTCGATCGTTGCTGTGCCATTTTAGATCCAGTCGTTCAGATCCATTTTGCAAGCCGTTCCAGATCCAGCCATTTTCAATCCATTCGGCGCCGTTTCAAATCCCTTGAAATTTTTGAGGAACCCCTGTCCTCCCATTCTGCATATTTCATTCCTAAGGACCCTATCCCCAATTCCACTTCCCAAAGCCCGAAATCCCACATTTGTCTATTTTTAGGGTTTGCCATAACTTCCTTAGATTTCACCCAATCACCTTCAAATTTTACCACAGAGTTCCTTTCTGAATTCTGCTTCTTTGTTCCCCTCTGCCAAATTTCCTCATTCTTTCACCCCGCTTCTGAAATCCTCATTTTTGCTTCCCTGTCTATTCGACAGTGTCTAAAACCTAGTGAAACCCTAATTACCCTTCAGATTTTTTCTCAAGTCCAGATTTTCCTTTACTGAAGTAGTTTCTGTTTTTATTTTCCTACCCAGTCAACCGAACAAAAAAAAAAAAAAAAAAACTCCTAGTTATGGTTCACCTGTGCTCCTGGTTATGGTTGTCACCCGTGCAGGAGCAAAAACCATGGAGGACGCACTTGCAGCCATCCAAGCCAAACTCCAGGATCTGGATGAAAAATTTCTCGGCCTCCATCTTGAACATTCAGCTATGAACAACAAACGGCAGTCCGAGTCTTCATCAGACAATGGGTTCTCTTCTTCTAGCAATTTTCGTGGTCCAAAGCTTGATTTTCCTCGCTTCAATGGTACCGATCCAACTGGATGGATCTATTGTGTAGAACATTATTTCAATCTGCATAATACTTTTGATGTCAACAAAGTTCCACTGGCATCCTTTCATTTGGAACAGGAAGCTCTTCAATGGTACCATCGGTACATCAAGGCTCATCTAGAGCCCAAATGGCCAGACTTTTTCCAGCTCCTTTTGCAACGATTTGGTCCTAGTGCTTTTCATGACTTCACAGGAGCCCTCACTAAACTTCACCAAATTGGCACTGTGAGAGAGTATCAAACTGAATTTGAGAATCTAGCCAACCACACCGAAGGATTGTCTGATGACTTTTACCGGAGTTGTTTTATCAGTGGTCTAAAGGATGCCATCCGCTCTGAGGTCAAAATGTTCTGTCCCAACACAATATTGGAAGCCCTAGGGTTGGCTAAGTTGGCAGAAGACAAGATTGCAGCCCAACAACACTCCAAGCCCACTTTTGTTCCCTTCCGAAATATGGGTTCTCAACGACCACCTATACCACAGGCTCCTCGACCAACTCCTATCAAGCGTTTGTCTGAAACAGAGATGCAAGCACGCAGAGAAAAGGGGCTTTGCTATAATTGTGATGAGAAATTCACTCGGGGACATAGATGTGTTCAGCAAAAGCTCTATCTCTTGGATGTGGATTCTCCGCCTGCCTCTAAAATTGGTGACGAAGATCCAGAAACACTGGATGCTCCAGTCGACATTCAGGTGTTAAATTTTGAGCATTAATTCACAATACTCTAGGATCTTTGCTGCGAGAATAACATATACAGTATATCAATGCATGACAATCACAATATGACAAGCATCACAAGAATCAAAAGCATAAGAGACAAGAGACACAGAGTTTCCGTGGGGAAAACCCTAAGGTGAAAAACCCCACAACTTTCTCAGAGATAGAGAGAGAAATGGCTCAACCAAAGTACAACCAAATAACACTGAGATAGTCTCCTAGAAGCAGATGATCCTCCTCCTCACTAGTGCGCCACTTTCTGAGTGAGAGTGAATGACTTTTCTGAGTGACTAAAATAGAGATCTCCGATCTCTATTTATACTAACCTTTTTCCCAGTGACCTTGTGGGGCCGACTTGTCTAGCTAGGTACATCCACATTATAATATATATAATTCAGGGCTGACCCCACATGGTGGTCTAATAACCCATCTGCAAGTACACACACTTGTGACACTTGTCAGTCCACATGACGACACTTCCTTATAGAGGAATGACACATCTCTTATAAGGGTATAATAAATATATATAGAATACACAAATGAAATACATTCCGAAGTTACATATACATCAACACTCCCTCTTAACTAGGAAGGTATTTCTCGACACAGTTCTGCTAGACAAGTCTTCTTCTCGGGATCATCATCATCAATGCATCGTCATCATCATTGTCACTGCTGCTGCTATCTCAACCAATCTCTGACTCTACTCGTCATAGGAAGTTCTACAGAGCCAGTCCTTTTTCATACTGGATGCAGGCCCACCACCTGCAGGTCTTCATCATCACTGGCCATACTGTGGAAACCTCAGGACTTATTACGTGCGTCACAAAACCTGGCTGCAGCATCCCAGGCTATTACGAGCACACAGCTCTACCTGTAGGATCTCCTAGGAGCACATTACATGTGACCCATCACAAAACTTGGCTGAAGCATCCCAGGTTGTTACAAGCACACGGCTCTACCTGTCGGATCTCCCGGGATCACATTACATGTGATCTCACCACAAAACCTAGCTGAAGCATCTCAGGCTGTTACGAGCACACGGCTCTACCTGTCGGATCTCCCGGGAGCACATTACATGTGGTCCACCACAAAACCTGGTTGAAGCATCTGAGGCCTTTTTCATCCTGTCCAGATCTCTCAAGAGCAAATTACATGTGGTCATGGAAAAACCTGGCTGAAGCATCTGAGGCCTTTTTCATCCTATCCAGATCTCCCAGGATCAAATTACATGCCATAGGACAAAACCTCGAAAGAGCATTTGCCAGATATCCCAGGGCACCGAATTACATGCCATAGGAAAAACCTCGAAAGACTATCTGCAGATTTCCCAGGGCCAAATTATATGTCCTCCCAGAGCAAAACCTTGAAAGAGCATTTGCCAGATATCCCAGGGCACCGAATTACATGCCATAGGCAAAACCTCGAAAGACTATCTGCAAATCTCCCAGGGCAATGAATTATATGCTCATCTGCACAACCTATTCCACGGCCACAGAGTATCATCTGATACTCATCATACATCATCCTGATGTACACATGATCACCCTGATCATCATCACTGCAACATCCTGCTGCATGTCATTTGGAGAAGCTCGTCATCCACGATCATCCTGATCATACAATGCATCCATCTAATGCACACCACGTATCTACCTGATACATATCATCATACATAGTGTATCCACTTGATACATAGATGCATGATCCATACAATGTATCCATCAACATACATGATCTACCTGATCATATCTGATACATATCAATATACATGATCTACCTGATCATACAATGTATCCACCTGATACATATACAGATACATGGTCCAAGCATCCAACATGATGCATATACAAAATACATACACATGATCCAACCGATCATATCCAGCATCCAACATGATGCGTACATATATATAAATGATCCAACTGATCATATCCAGCATCCAACATGATGCATACATACATACATAAAAATGATCCAACTGATCATATCCAGCAGAAACCAGAACATCATCCTAATGCTCATCATCCAGCGCTTACATCCACAGCCATGTGAAGGATCCTCCTTCCAACATGCTTGGAATGGCTTCAGCAAATGTGTCCATCACTTCTTCCTCGAAGTGTCCTCGATCTGAAGAACGCCAAGCCTCTCTCTGAAGTACTCGAACTTCACTCTGGCTAGTGGCTTCATCAGCACATCTGCAATCTGCTCGTCCGTCGCAACATATAGGAGCTTCACAGCTCCTCTCTGCACCATATCCCTGATATAGTGATATTTGATCTCTATGTGTTTCGACCTGTCATGAAACACTGGGTTCTCGGACAGCTTCAGACAACTCTAGTTATCACAGAATATACCAGTAGCATCCAACGGGAGATCAAATAACTCAGACAGTAGCTTCCATAGCCATACTGCCTCACAACTAGCTGAACAGGCTGCAACATACTCTGCCTCAGCTGTACTCAGTGATACACAAGACTACTTCCTGCTAAACCAAGAGATCACACCTGATCCCATACTGAAGCAGCACCTAGATGTGCTCTTCCTATCTGCAGCACTGCCAACTCAATTTGAATCAACATAACCCTGCAAGTTGAACTTTTGATTCGCTTCATACTTGAGCTCATAATCCACTGTACCCTTCAGGTACCTCAAAACATGCTTTACAGCAATCAGGTGAACACTCCTCGGATCCATCAGGAACTGGCTCAATGTGTTCACAGCAAAGCAAATGTCCGGTCTTGTGTTCGTCAGGTACATCAAGGACCCAATCATCTGACGATACATAGAGACATCAACCGGCTCAGATGAAGCATCGCATAGAAGCTTCAGATTCGATGCCATAGGTGTGGCCATGGCCTTGCAATCCATCATCCCAAATCTCTTCAGGATATTTACTATGTACTTCCCTTGACCAAGGAAGATCCCACCTGCACTCTGCCACACCTCCATACCTAGGAAATAGTGCATCATTCCCAAATCTTTGATATCGAATTCAGCAGCAAGCTTCCTCTTAGTATCTGCGATCAGTTTGTCATCTCCTGTTACAAATAAGTCATCCACATACAGGAGTAGAATCACAGGATTCCCTTCCTCAACCTTGTAGTAAAGGTTGGAATCCGCTTTACTCTTAGTAAAGCCCAAACTAGATAGGAAATTGTCCATCCTACCATACCAAGTTTTGGGAGCTTGTTTCAAGCCATACAAGGCTTTCTTCAATCTGCACACATATGACTCCCTATCATGTATTTCAAAACCGAGTGGCTGCTCCACATATACTTCCTCTTCAACTACACCATTCAAGAAAGCAGTCTTGACATCCATCTGGTGTATTTTCCATTTCATAGCTGCAGCCAGAGCAAGTACTGTTCTGATGGAAGTATACCTGGCTACAGGTACAAAAGTTTCTTCATAATCTATTCCCTCTTTCTGAGAGAAGCCACGAGCTACGAATCTTGCCTTGTATTTCTCTACACTTCCATCTGCAGCATGCTTGATTTTGAAGATCCATTTAGAAGTCACAACAGACTTCTCTTTAGGTCTTGGGACAACATCCCAAACATCATTCTTCATTATTGATTGGTATTCCTCAACCATGGTGTGATATTCCTCCTTTATGACCTATTTTAATATTTATTTTTGTTATTTTTAATAAATGTAATTGTTATTGTGTAAGCGACATTGGTGAGGAGCTCAAGCCCAAGGCCATCAGTAAGCTTTGAAATTTATGAGGTTTAACTCATCAATCGTAAAATTATAAACTTAGGATTTGAGCATGGGTAACGCAAAGAAGAAAAGGGAAAAACATCGAGTATTCATTGGAAGACATGAAATGGGTAAGATCGCTAGGAATCCATACGAGTCCTCTTTTTAAAATCGTAGATGTTTAAGGGAGAGGAGCTAGAGATGATCATTTTAAATTCTTAAATAAATCCACCTAGGTAGGGTCTAACATACATAACGATTAGATGAATATTATATATGTTATGATATAATAAGATTCTATTAGTAATTTTAGTTTTGAACAAGTGATTAAGTGCCACCTAAAAAGGTTGGACTTAGAATCAAGGCCAGGAGAATTTCTTTTAAAAATATATATATATATATATATATATATTCTATATATATATTATATGCGATAATCAACTATTCTATATATGTATTCTTGTTAACCTATCTCTATAATGAGAAAATCACCATCCATTTATGTAACCTAGCGGGTAAGCATATTTTCACTTAACGGATGTGAGTTAACATTGAGAAGGAATACTTATTAAATTCGAACCCTAAAGAGTTAAAAGTGCCCACTCATTCTTAACCCTCCACTTCCTATTTTGATTAAGTATGAAGAACATGTAGCTTGAGTTGAGGGATTCTCCCACCGCCATTTGCTGATTTGTTTTAATGGAGGAAAAACCATATGAAGAATGGGGGAAGGCTCGGCGAAGGAGGAAGGAATCTCTACCAGACGGTGTAGAAGAATTCGAGGGTATGGATTTCGGATTTCTAGATCAAGTGAAGAAGAGTTGGTTGGAGATAATTAAAATTTTGGCTCGGCGTTGAGGGACCTTAGGAGGATTGTCTCCTTGAGTGGGGCACCGAATCGCCACCTCCGCCACTTGCTAAAAAAAACCACGATCCTCACTTTAATGGAAGGATTAGTTGGTTCAAAACAAAATCGCAAATTGTCTTAATAACTCGACCATTGTTATAGTGGAGCGGGGGAATTCAAGCGGGGCTGCCACTTGGTTCCAAGCCAGCCTTGAATTAACGCCATGTGTTCATCAGTTCTTCGGGGGGTGTTCGTTGTTTGTTTTGAGATTTATCTGCCACTTATGCGAATGAGGAGAAGGAGGGGAAACACGGGGAAAATCACGGCGGGTAATTATATTTTGCAATACTGTTACGGAGAGGGGGGTTCCACATTCACCAGCGAGGTTTTGATTGGGGAGCCTGGGAGGAAAGGCGACCTCGAGGATGAAGCGTTGACACCGTGCGCATTACAGATAAGTAATTTATTCTTTTCATTCCATTGGAAGAATGGGCATATGTTAGAATTGATACAAACCTCAATCTATACAGCGAGCCTGTCATTTTGCTAGGTCGAATGTACGCTGTTAATATTGATAGGATTCCTTTAAATTTCTGTTTGTAGATAGAAATTTAGGGATGCGATATATCTCTGCATTTTAGGTCGCATTTTGGGGTTTTACCTCGGTGATTGTTTATATTACTTTGAAGTTGCAATCTTATTATGTTTTAACTATATCAAGAATTTACCCATTATAGTCTGTGCTATCAGAGAATGAAGGGACGGCTTCAAGAAAAGCCTGATCCTCTGAATATTTCAGTTTTCTATTAATCTCTCCAACTATTTCATCATTCCAGCAGTTGCCACTAGAGATCGGTGCATTTTCCATTTGGCAGGAGTTTGTTGTTAAACTCTGCACAGTGCATAAGATATGGGCGATCCATTGTATATTATCTGGTTACTATGAGTTGTTGTTCAAACTCTCTGTAGTATATAAGAGAATTTTGTGGCCATTGACAGAGTTTAGATCTCTGTGTAGTAGCTTTAAGGGTTAGATTTCCCATGGTTGTGTAGATAGGGTTTCGACCATACTGAGATAACCTCTGTATTTTATGAAATAGTGCAGTGTTGTATGCTTATTATTGACCACGCCGAGGTATGACCTTGACATTTTCAACCCGTCCTTTAGAGTTAACTCTCTGCACTTGATACATTACTCCTGTAATTTGACATATCTATCTTTTACTTAACGGAGTTGTAATCTCATCCACATCTCCTTTGGATCAATTCGATCTTTTGGCTGAACTGGAGATACGCTCTGTCCTTCGGGTTATTTATGCTGCTGAGAATACTGAGCATGATAGATCCTTTTGTTAGGATAGCGTGAGTCTAGAACAGGTGGTTAAAAAAACTTGGGTTTATCAGTGTTATGACAGAGTTAGATTATGTTGATAGGATAATGCGAAGCTACGAACACTTGATTAAAAAATTGGGTTTATGATTTTTAAGTCAGAATTTGACTTCTACTTAAGTCGAGTTTGAAATTCGAATCAGATCCCTGGTAAAGTAGTATGTTTGAATGTTGTCTTACGCTTTGGGTTTCACACTCTTCCTTTAAACTCTTTGATAGTTTTTTCTGAAAAGTGCAGGTACCTGCTAGATAGGTATTTATGTTGATATCTTTTATTGATAATGTATTGCTGCAGTTCTCCTCTAACCACTCCGGAAAATGTAAGCCTTAAACCTCAGTAAGAGATTTACGTAGTATTATGTTCTGCGTTTTAATAAGGTTAAGGATCAGTGATAGGAAGTTATCTGCACATATATAAGAGTGTGAGCTCTGTTTGGAAGGGTTAAAGAAGATTACCCTTGTTTTGTTGTGAAAGTAGGAGCTATCCTTAAATAGGGTATGATTATTCCGATGGAAAGTGCCTCTAGAGAGGGCTTTTAATTGTGAAAGGCAACATCGGTGTTGCCGAATGTAATCTCTCAATGTTGATAAATAATATATATCTAGAATGTTTGGTGGACGTAGCCCAATAGGGGTGAACCACGTGAAATATGTGTTCCTATATGTGTGATCATGATGTCGTTATTATTTGATGTATCTATTTCTAGTCTTCCTTATGCACGTTTGAATATATTTTATGGTTATATAATCGTCAATTGGCTGATGTGAGAGCTAATGCAAATAGGATTCCTTAAAAGGTTTCTTTTTCTTTATGTAATGTTCATTGTAATGGCCAAATTATTGAAAGATTATGGGTTGAAATAAATATAGAATTAGGACGAAGAAATTTTGCAGTTCAGTTTTTAAATTTCACTAATTTTATTAATTCAGAAAATTTGGGTATGTTATAGGTTAATGCATAACAAATGAGAATGAAGATTGGTAGACAGTCTAAATATGATTTAGCTAGAGTTCACATTATGCATCGAGAATTTAATAACATACTGTGTTTCAGATTTTATGTACGGTGGATTTTGGGTCTTTATTTTTAATGGAAGAAAGAATTTATTTTGCTTATAATTTCACCAAATACTAACAGTTAACTAGGAGGCTATTACAGTTCCCCTTAAGATACGACAATTTATGTTTTATAATTGGTCACGCTACTTGAAGATTTTATTCTTAAGATGAGACTCCCATTGATGGTTTATTTGTGGCGAAATCCATATTGTACTTGCCATGATAAGTTTATAAGGTAAAAATAAATAAAAGGGGTCACTTTTACTCGTTTGGATATTAGGGTATGTTAGATGAATCAAATAAATTATAAATGTTATAAATGTTGGGCAGGATAGTCTTGTTCAGGTTAATGTATGCAATGAAAGAATAGGAAATCAATAGAAAATGTTTGGAATGAAATATTACTTAGTGAAATCCTGCAATGTATTCCATGGGGTTTATTTATCTCTATTATGAGTTGTGAAAAGGGATTTTGTACTTCACAAAATCCTAACATCAAATTAATGGGGATGTTACACATGGCATCCTTCCATTCTCTCTTTTCCGCTACTTCTTCATAACTGGAAGGCTCTTTGTTCATAATGTCACAGAGTAAAGCAACATAGCTGGTATGTGATCTGGTTCTCTTCTTTGCTCTGTGTTCTTCTTCTGGAATGCCAAATCTTTCTACATCTTGAATGAGCTCTCTAGCCCATGCAGGTTCCTCTTGTGAGAGTTATCCTCACGGGGTGGATCTACAGGTTCTTGCGGATCTTCAAACTCACGAACAACTTCTGGAACTGCTTCAGTCATGGTAGTGTCTTGAAATCTAGTTTCCTTAGGTTCTTCATAAACTTCGATAGGTGACTTCCTTGATTTGATGAATGCTGAGTTTTCATCAAATGTTACATCCCTGTTGACATCAATCTTCTTGAACCCTGGAAAGTATATTCTGTAAGCCTTCGAGCTTTCACTGTAACCCACAAAGATACCCTTATTTCCTGAAGGATCTAGTTTAGTCCTCTTTTCTTTTGGGACATGAGTGTATATTGGACAACCAAATATTCTGAGGTGGTTGACTTCAGGTTTCTTACCAGAAAAGACCTCTTCTGGTGTCTTTTTGTCCAATATCTTGTGGGGTGTTCTTTTCTGCACATATACAGCTGTTATAGCTGCTTCTGCCCACAGATGTATAGGTAGATCCTGGTCATGCAGCATTGCCCTTGCTGCTTCCATGATAGTTCTGTTCTTCCTTTCTGCAACTCCATTCTGTTGAGGATTATACGGAGCAGTCAACTCCCTCTTAATCCCTGAATCACTACAAAGCTTCTTGAAGTCACTTGAGGTGAATTCTCCACCATTGTGGGATCTGAATTTTTTGATCTTCTTGTCAGTTTGATTCTCCATCATGGTTTTGAATTCCTTAAACTTATCAAACACCTCATCTTTGTTCTTCAGGAAGTATACCCAAGTCTTCCTGGAGAAGTCATCAATAAATGAGACATAGTAAACATACCCACTTAGAGAACTGGATGACATAGGACCACATACATCTGAGTGGATGATTTCCAGAATGTCTTTTGCCTTGCTTTTACTGCTTTGGAAAGCCTTCTTAATGTTCTTACCTTTTGCACATCCTCTACAAACACCTTCATGTTTGGTCTTGATTTCAGGAAGACCCTCTACAGCCTTGCTTGCAATTGGAAGTGCCCTATAGTGCATATGAGCAAGTCTTCTATGCCAAAGTTCACTTGGCTCCATGGATTCATGCACCATGGCATGTTCAGGTTGTCCCTTTAATTTATACAAGCCTCCCTCTTGCTCTCCAATCACTACTGCATCATCTATGGTCTTTCCCTTTAGCCACATTAGGACTTGACCATCCACAAATGCAACCCTCATACCTTTTGCATCCAATGCAGAGATTGAGAGTAAGTTCTTCTTGAGCCCAGGTACATAAAGAACTTCTTTCATCTTCAAAGATTTTCCAGAATCTAGGTTGTAGGAGGCTTCACCACTTCCTTTGATTGGGTATTGATAATCATCCCCAAGTTTCACCTTATGGGGTGATTCATGTTCAGATAGATTCACAAAAGATTCCTTAAATCCAGTCATGTGTTTGGAATCCCCACTATCAATCAACCAATCATTACAACCATCATAGATGGTACCTGTGAGAGCAGAGATTAGAACATACTCTTCTTCACTTGATGAGTTATCATCACTTTCTGCCCTAGCCTTCTTCTTGGGTGGTTCATCATCCTCGACAGCATGAGCATGAAACCTTCTTTTGCTGCCCTTCTTCTTCTTACTGGAGTTGTTGTTATTATCCATTTTGTTCTTGGGACAATCTGAAGCAAAGTGACCCTTCTCATTGCATGTGAAGCATCTTAGGTCCTTCTTACTCTTTTGATAGGATCTATTGTGGCAAGAGTGCTCCTTCTTGGTTTTGCTTCTTTTGGTGTGAGCTGCAAGAGCTTGATCTTCACCTCCCATCTTTTCCTCACGAGCAATAAGTCTAGCTTTTTCTTGAGAGCATTCTTCCCGCAATCTGTTGAAGGAGATCAACTTCTTCCTTGCACAAATTCCTTGAATGAAGGAATCACATGACCTGGGTAGGCCATTTAGAGTGGTCATCACCACTTCACCATTCTCCACCATTTCATCCACTGCTTCTAGTTGTTCCTTGATCTGGGAGACCCTTGAAAAATAAGATTGAATGGTTTCTCCATTCTGAAACTTTACTCCTTTCAATTGGTTCCGAAGGGTCATCTTCTGATTTATGTTCTTCCCTTCAAATAGCTTGGTCAAAGAGTCAAACATCTCTTTGGGTGTCTTACGAGAAGACACATGGGGTATGAGATGGTCTTTGATAGAATCAGCAATGATTCTCTTTGCCTTGACCAAGTTATTTTTATGCAATACCTTGGCCTCTTCATCCTCTGGGATAGGGATGTCTTCTTTCACATATGAGTCCAACTCATTCTCTTCCAGGATTAACCCAATCCTATACTTCCAGGCTCGGAAGTTATCAGCCCCTTCAAGCTTATCCTCAAGCTTGGTGTGGAGAGACATCTTAAAGAGTACTTCAAATGGAAATAGAAAAGATTTAGGTCTTACCACTTGAAATGCTGAAAACTGGATCTGGTCCCGGATTAGGGTTTGTCGGAAAAACCCTAAAAATTCAAAATGTGAATTTCAAATTTCTGAAAGGATAGAAAGATGTGCCTTGATGAGCTGATCAGCCTGGTGTATTCAGAATTTGAGATCAGCAAAGTTTTGCCCTTCAGAATTGCCTTTTTGTCCTCCTGAGTTCACTAGGGAGAGCCCTAAATTAGGGTTTGAGTTTCCTGGAGATCTACCCAGCCAAAAATCTCGATCCAAAGCTCTAAACTTCGATTTTTGTAAGGAGCTTCCATCTGTGCCTTCAGATTCCAGAAATTCCTATTTTTGTGGAAACCCTAATTTTTAGGGCCAAATCTGAAAATGCTCGGAATTGAATTCTGACTGGACAGATAGATGTGCCTTGATGAGTAGAGTCAATCTACTATACTGATTTTCAAAAATCTGTGTAGAGAAACCCAATAAATAAGGAACTCAAGCTTCCGTCACTGCAAAATGTCTTCTTCTCAGGTTAGCTCTGAAACCATGTTAAATTTTGAGCATTAATTCACAATACTCTAGGATCTTTGTTGAGAGAATAACATATACAGTATATCAATGCATGACAATCACAATATGACAAGCATCACAAGAATCAAAAGCATAAGAGACAAAAGACACAGAGTTCCCGTGGGGAAAACCCTAAGGTGAAAAACCCCACAACTTCCTCAGAGATAGAGAGAGCAATGGCTCAACCAAAGTACAACCAAATAACCCTGAGATAGTCTCCTAGAAGCAGATGATCCTCCTCTTCACTAGTGCGCCACTTTCTGAGTGAGAGTGAGTTACTTTTTCGAGTGACTAAAATAGAGATCTCCGATCTCTATTTATACTAACATTTTTGCCCAGTGACCTTATGGGGCCGACTTGTCTAGCTAGGTACATCCACATTATAATATATATAATTCAGGGCCGACCCCACATGGTGGTCTAATAACCCATCGGCAAGTACACACACTTGCGACACTTGTCAATCCACATGACGACACTTCCTTATAGAGGAATGACACATCTCTTATAAGGGTACAATAAATATATATAGAATACACAAATGAAATACATTCCGAAGTTACATATACATCAACATCAGGAACCGCCTATTGACCCTCCGTCTCAGGATGACCAGCCAGAGATATCTCTCCATGCTTTAGCTGGAATCACCACCCCCCAAACAATGCAGGTCAGGGGCTACTTCAAGAAGCTTCCTCTTACAATACTCATTGATTCTGGTAGCACTCATAATTTCATTGACCCTCGAATCGCCAAACAAGCTGATTGTTTTATCCATCCTTGCTCCAACTTTGAAGTCATGGTTGCCAATGGGGGCACCTTACCTTGCAAAAGGAAGTTTCGAAATGTCCGTATCTCTATGGGAGATTATACCTTGCGCTCTGACATGTTTGCCTTGACCTTAGGCGGATGTGATGTGGTTTTGGGCGCTTAATGGCTACGCACACTTGGCCCTATCTTATGGGATTTTGCTGAACTTTGGATGCAGTTTTCCCTCAATGGCCAAAAACACACCTTGACAGGATTACAACCAGGTTCTCTCAGCATCATCAGTTCACATCGCATGGAAAAACTCCTCAAGAAGAATTCACATGGTGTCATCGCTCAGCTCCATTCCATTCAGATGCAACCTTCAGTGGTCTCCACTACTCCTTTGGATCTACAACAAATTCTGGATCGATATACAGGTGTTTTTGCTGAACCAGTGGGATTGCCACCTTCCAAGCCAGAAGACCATCGTATTCAGCTCCTTCCTGGCAGCGTTCCTCCCAACATCAGGCCCTATCGCTACCCATTTCACCAAAAAATGGAGATTGAAATACTCGTTCGGGACTTATTAAAGCAAGGTATTATTCACCCAAACACTAGTTCATTTTCTTCTCCAGTTATTCTTGTCCGCAAAAAAGATGGGTCATGGCGCCTCTGCATTGACTTCCGAGCACTTAATCACCTCACCATCAAGGATAAGTTTCCAATTCCTGTTGTTGATGAGCTTCATGGGGCTCACTTTTTCTCCAAGTTGGATCTTCGTTCTGGGTATCATCAAATTCGGGTTCATGAGGATGATATCCCTAAAACAGCTTTCCGCACACATGATGGCCATTATGAGTTTTTGGTCATGCCCTTTGGCCTCACTAATGCTCCTTCCACATTCCAAGCATTAATGAATAAAATATTTCGACCCTACTTGCGGAAATTCATTCTGGTATTCTTTGATGATATCCTCATCTACAGTAAAACATGGGATGAACATCTCCAGCATCTGGATCTTGTCATGCAACTTTTTTCTGACCATCATCTCCATGCCAAGCAGTCTAAATGTGTTTTTGGACAGAAGGAAGTTGAGTATCTCGGACACATTATCTCAGCACAAGGGGTTCGCGTGGATCCTGCCAAAATCGATGCCATGAACAATTGGCTGCATCCTCAGACACTCAAGAGCCTTCGTGGTTTTTTGGGGTTGACTGGCTACTACCGCAAGTTTGTCAAGGATTATGGGAAAATTGCAGCTCCATTAACTGCTCTATTGAAAAAGGATGCTTTTACATGGACACATGCTGCTCAGTGTGCATTTGACAAACTAAAACAAGCTATGTGTACTACACCTGTTCTAGCTATGCCCGATTTTTCCAAGCCCTTCACTATTGAGAGTGATGCTTGCGGCAATGGACTTGGTGATTTTCTCCTTCAAGATGAACACCCATTGCGTTCACCAGCAAAGCCCTTTCAGGTAAGAATTTAGCTACCTCTACCTATGAGAAGGAAATGATGGCTATTTTGCATGCAGTACAGAAGTGGCGCCCATACCTATTAGGGAATCATTTCTGCATCAAGACTGATCACCAGAGTCTGAAATATTTCTTGAAACAGCGTGTCTCCTCCCCGGCACAACAGAAATGGGTTAGCAAAATCATGGGTTATGACTATGAGATCACTTACAAGAAGGGTAAAGACAATATTGTGGCAGATGCTCTTTCTCGCACATTTGATGCCCAAGGTTCTCTTTCAGCTATTTCTATGCCTGTTCCAAATTGGTTGCAATCTATTCAACAGGATTATAGCAATGACTCTTCCTTATCTCAAATCATCCAATGCTTGACCAACAACCCTTCTGCTGTACCACATTACTCTTGGGATGGTGCTTCTCTGAGATACAAGGGTCGTTTGGTGCTTCCCCAGAGCATAGATCTTCAACAGGCTGTCTTCTATGAACTCCATGCTTCTCCATCGGCAGGGCACTCTGGGTTCCTCAAAACGTATGAACGGGCACGGCGTAACTTCTTTTGGCAGGGCATGAAAAGGACAATTCAACAGATGGTGGCCGAATGTGATACCTGCCAGCGCAATAAGGGTGAAACAACACTCCTTCCAGGATTGCTCGAACCCTTGCCCATACCTACATGGATTTGAACAGATATTTCTATGGATTTCATTGAAGGGCTCCCTAAATCTGGCGGGAAGACAGTGATTCTCGTTGTGGTTGATCGCCTCTCCAAATATAGTCATTTTTGTGCTCTCAACCATCCCTATACAGCCTCTTCAGTCGCTCAAATTTTTTTGGACCATATCTTTCATCTTCATGGCATCCCTTCTTCCATTGTCTCGGATCATGATGCGACTTTCACTAGTCATTTTTGGACTGAACTATTTCGCCACACTGGCACCAAACTGAAGATGAGTTCAGGGTATCACCCACAAACAGATGGTCAAACTGAAATTATCAATAAATGTTTGAAAACTTATCTTCGTTGCTTCACCTCTGAACAACAACATCAGTGGGAAAAGTGGCTCCCTCTCGCTGAATGGTGGTACAATACCTCTTACCACACTGCCTCTAAAATGACCCCATATGAAGTAGTCTATGGTCAGGCACCTCCATTTCTTCTTCCATACACCCCCACCAGTTCACCAGTTCAGGAAGTTGACACGGTCCTTCGAAACCGTGATCAGATTCTTCGCATTTTGCGGGACAATCTTCACATGAAAAGAAATCGCGTGAAGCAACAAGCTGATCAGCACCGTTCTGAGCGCACTTTTCAAGTTGGCGATATGGTTTTTCTTCGTCTCCAGCCGTACAAGCAGTCCTCCCTGAAACTCAAAGGGCGTCATAAGCTCGCTCCCAAGTTCTATGGGCCATATCGGATTCTTCAGAAGATTGGGTCCGTTGCTTATAAATTGAAACTTCCTCCTTCTTCCCGCATTCATCCAGTCTTTCATGTCTCTTGTCTGAAGAAAGTTCTTGGCACCAACATCAGTGGACAAACGATTTTACCCGAACTGGATAATGAAGGATCCATCCTTTTGGAGCCGGAGGCCATCCTCAATCGGCGCACTCGTCAGCTTCGCTCTCGCTCTATCACAGAGGTCTTAATTCAATGGCACGGCATGCAACTAGAGGATGCTACATGGGAACCACTCCTTCAGATTCAACAACAATTTCCACATCTAAAGCTTTGAGGACAAAGCTTTTTTTAAGGGGGAGGGGATGTTAGGAACCCATGTCTTTACTTTGTTAGTATATTGTTGTTGGACGCATATGCTTTGTAAGTCGTCCCGTAGTATTTTTTGATCAATAGTTTATGTTATTGTTGTTGGCGCATATGCTTTGTAAGTTGCCCGTAGTATTGTTGATCCATAGTTTGTAGTGGCCCATGGTTTTGACCCATAGTATTGGCACCTAGACTTAGTATATAAGTGTGTGTTGAGACCTATGAAGGCACCGTGAAGTTATTTATATTGCGCTTGCTCATCGGAGGTTGCCCCCTCGAAGTGGCATGTGATCAATATAAAAGTGATTCTGAGTTTTGTCATTTCTACTATTTCGCATATTTTTATTAATTAATTGTTGCAGGTGCATCACACTGTGTTCACCACCACAAGTTAAGTGGCTATGCTAGTTTATAATTCAATCAAATTTCATTTAAACTCATATATATATTATGTATTTCCATTTTAAAATATTTGTTTTCTTTGTAAAATGCACATTTATGAGTATAATCAATAGTAATTTTATTAATTTATTTTGGAAGATTGTGTTATAATTACATTGATAGGTGTTTATAACTTAGAATTTGGGGTGGACTACCATCTATGATTTTCCTAGATTGAAGGAGGATGGGACAAGTGTAGTGTAAGATTGATTTTATGGTCATCATTCAAAATTCCGAAAAAACAATTATAAAAAAAGAAATATAAAAAATAATTGGTAGCTAATACATGGATAACTCATAGCTCATGCATGGATAATAGGTAGTGACATGAAAATCCTTTAACTAAAGAAAGGAATAGACAACGGGTGATTACAACTAAACATGGAGGACAAGTAATAGATAACTTGTTCATGACACTTAACTTGTAATCCATTGGTGTTGCCACAAGTCAAGTGGTTGTGTTAGTTGTTTCAAATATTATTTTCATAAAATAAAATTTATATATATATATAGAATTAAATATTTAATAATTTAATATTGCGTATATTTTCATAAAATATGTATTTTAATCATAATGTTGGCCAAAATTTAGAAGTTTTAGTAGTAAATTGTCTGTTTCAATTTATATATATATGTTTTTTTCAATCCAAAATAATACCCTAATACTATACTTAAGTATTCTATTGATGATGATGATGATGATTATCGTTCATTGAGACCCTTTGGTCTATCAAATCTTAAGAAAAAATAAATGAATTATTTGGATTTTTGTAAAATTTGATTCCTATGAAGGAAAAGTTGAGAAAGAAGCGTTCCTAGGTTCCCGTAATTTTGACAAGTTAGAAAATCATGGAGATTAGAGTTGTAGCAAATATTAGGAAATTGTGATCAAATGTGCGTGTACGCAGGGCACTCTAAAAGAAAGTGAGATTCGTCCTCAACGCTCATGGATTCACAGAGCTGGCAGATCCTTTCCTCCCATGGTGTTTTAGGATTTTTCCATCGTCTTGTTTCACTATGAAGCTCATGGGAGTTCGTTCTTATCTTGGCTATATTAATATTCTTCTTTGAACTTGTTAATATAGAGAGGTATGTTTGGTATTCTAGATTATGATTAATGACTTCCTTGTAATATCTTAACTTTCTTTTACCCTCTAACTCATTCTCGTCCCACATTCTCACTTTGAACTTATACATGATAGTTTTTTTTAGGTTTTTGATATCTTGCAAAGCGATGTTTTCATCAATCCCCCGATGACTTAACCAAGCCATGGTGTCTTTGTACCAACATCTCTTGAGTTGAAGATGGCATTGACCAGAATTTAAAGCAATTTTAGGGAGTCTCTGGTATGCCATGTCATTTATCTTATTTTTGTACATCAAGTATCTATACATAGCTATGATTTCAATGGGGGGGAGACCCACTTCCATAAGGAGAATATGATAGGGCGTGTTGCTCTTAATTTTGATATTATACGTGATAAAACGTTTTTGAATTTGCTTGATCTTTCTCTATGACTCTCGAGAGATGCTACACCCCCAAACTTCACAACCGTACAAGATAACGGGAGGGACGAGAGTTTTAAAAATGAACTTGTTTTTATCCCACATCACTAGATTTGCTTATTTGCAATTGTTTTCTAGGCCAAAATAAGTTTTCCACCCTCCGTTAATCTTTTTCTCAATGCTATAGTTCCAGTTGAGCTTGTGTTGGATATGAATTCTAAGATATTTGTACGAGCACACTTCCTCTAAGTTGTTATTGTCATAAACAAAATTAGCATAGGTGTCTTTCTTAGACTTTATAATCATAATTTTGGTTTTGTCAATGTTAACAGACATACCCATGTTAGAGCAGAAATCCTTGAGAATCCTTAATTGAGTATCAAGTTCAAAGGGAATCCTTGCCAAAAGAACAATATCATCGATATAGAGCAAGAAGATTACAACTATTCCAGCTAAGGTTGTTCCTGAGCAACCTGCCTCTTTTAAATAGCTTTCTAATTTATCTATGTATTAAATTATTTTATATTGAAAACTATTAATAATTTAGTTGAAGAGTATTAAATTATATTATATTAAAATTATTTTGCATTTTAAATAATACTTTCATTAGGGGAAGTTCCTACTGAAAGATTGAATGGGAGTAGTAGGCAACCATTTTGGCACACAAAGCAATGATTACGAACTTCTATGACTATGACCTTATCTTTTTGGCTAGAAAAACAACAAAATATTTATAAGAAACATAATATTATAATCAAATGATAGAAATCATAATGTCAATAAAAGGGGTTGAGAATTAAATTAAGCCTTCACAACTTATTTGAGGAAATTAAGGAAAATCTCAAATGTTATTCATACAAAAATTGAGGAAACACTGTGATATTATTTTTTTTAAATGTGGAAAGAAACATATAATATTTTATATTTAAATAATATAAATAATAATGATAATGAAAAGAAATTAAAATTAAATTAAACCTTCAAAACACATTTTAAGAAATTCAAGTTCTAAATTGTGATATTATTTAAAAAAATGTTAAAAGAAACATATAATATTTTATATTTAAATAATAGAAATAATAAAGGTAATGAAAAGAAATTAAACATTCAAAACACATTTTAAGACTGTCGTTTCACCATGCATTCCTTCCGGGAAGGGACAATTTCCATCCACTGCCCTTTAGTCGCTGCAACCATTTTGGGACAAAGTTTTTCTAGAGAAAACAATCTTTAAATCAAAGCCCCAACCTGTAGCGAACCTTAAAGGAGACTTCTTTGCAAACTGCAATGTAAGGTGACTTAAAGAATGTTTAATAACATAAAACTCCTTGCAGAGCATGCAAATGAGAAAATTCTTAGATCTTTTAGTTACCTGCAGTTATGGCATTTCTAGTAACCTGACGAAACTATTGGAGAAAGAGCAGAATCTCCAAGGCATTAAAAATAGAGTATCCAAATTGTTTCTCCAAACAATATCATGATTGATTTTGTTTAGCTTGGGTAGGCCACGCTAAGATCAAAAATTAAATAAACAGCCTTAGGAAACCTTTATTATTTACAACAGGATTCGAAAAGTAAAGAATAAAGACTTATCTAGAAGCAACAACTACACATTGAAATTAATTAACTAATTTTCAATTCAATACATAACTATATACTTAAAAAAATCACATTACAAATTGTTCGTATCTATGCATTCAAGCATCAGCTACAAGTTATTTTTTTATGTATAATTGTTTATTTTGAATTTTAAACGATGCCCACAGAATCTGTAAAATCCCTCAATTTCGTAAAAATAAAATAAAAATTATTGTATAAACAAAAAACTAGGAAAACTATGTAAAAGGGATCTTGTGGACAATTTTAATCGGCCAACGTTGAAATAAAATTCCTTTTTAAACCATGATACTCATGTTTTCTTTTATGTAAATTAAAATTGTCCACGAGATTCCTTTTACATAGTTTTCCTAGTCTTTGTTTATACAATAAAAAAAATTTATTTTACGAAATTGAGGGATTTTACATATGGTATCAGAGTTGTGTTACAGCACTTGGCCTAAGGCAGCTCAAAACATTTCCGCTATTGTTAAAAAAAAAAAAAAAACTTTAAACTAATGTTATATTTTGTATTTGTTTTGTACTTTTACTAATTCTAGGTATTAGGAAACAAACTGTGCTATCCCGGAAGAAATGGCAGAGTTCGGGATGCCTGAAGAGACACCCCCACCGGAAGATACTGGAGGAAACAGACTTTGGGTGCAATTGAGTGAAAACAAAGATAATGTTGAGGAATTAAGGGCAGAGTTGAAAAAAGTTAGGGAGGAAAATGAACGAATAATGAAGGCTCAAGAGGAACTGAATACTATTTTACTAGCCAAGATACATAGTAACGAGAAGGATAAACATAAGGAAGGAAAGGCAGCTACACCACCTAAACAAAAGAGGAGAAAGTTGGATTTTTCCAGCCATAGGACTGAAACCTCCAGTGATGAATCCTTAAAGCAAGAACATGAAGATTCCAGCGAAAGCAATGACTAGCATAAAAATAAAAGGAAGTACAGACCGTATGAGAAAATTTTAGGGGAATTTAAGAAAATCAAACCCCCCATGTTTAATGGCGAAATTGAAAAAATGTGAAGAAGTTGAAGCCTGGTTATCAGGCATGAAGAAATATTTTCAAATATATAACTATTCTGATGAACTTAAGGTAAAAATGGCCATATACTACCTAAGTGGAAAGGCTGATATATGGTAGCAGGACATTAAGAAAGTTAAAGGCATAAAGGAGCGGGGAGTGAATTGAAAAACTTTTATAAAGCTATTTAAAGAGAAATATCTTTCAGATCGGTTTTATGAAGAAAAGGCAAAGGAATTCTATGAATTGAAATTAGGAGCCATGAATATGAAAGAGCTCAGCAGTAAATTTCTGATTCTACTCCATTATGTGCCTTATATAGTTGATGAAAAGCCAAAAATACAGCGTTTCCTCAGCTGTCTGTCTACCCCATTCAAGGAACGAATAGAATTTGATAACCAAAGACATTAGAAGAAACCATGAGGAAGGCGAACTAATGTTACGAACAGAGCAAAAATAGAAGAGAAAGTATGCCAAGCTGGAATGTGAAGAAATGGATAACTTTCAGAGAAACAATAATCATAAATTTCATTGAAATACTAAAAGCAATTACAGGGGATATCAGGGTAACAACCACAGAAATTACAAACCCCACCCCCCTACTACAAGAGAAAGAGAACCCTTTAATAAGCATGCTGCTCAGAAAGAACTATTAAAGTGTTGGGAATCTGGTGACCCACATTATTTTAAGGACTGCCCTAAAAGAAACAAAACTTCTAATAAGGTTCACTCTCTGCAAAAAGCCATCACAGTTGGAGATATGGTGATGAGCATGCCTAGAATCAACGTTGCACTAGAAAATCGACAAGCAGATCACCAAATATCCATGGTTGAAATTCCAGGTATGTTAAAGAATCATCCTATCTCTATATTGATTGATCCGAGTGCAAATTTAAGTTATGTAGCACCCAGAATTGTAGAATTATGTAATCTAGTACCTGAAAATTTTGAAAAATCGTGGTTGGTACAGTTAGCTACAGGTACTAAACGCAAGGTCACTAGTCATGTTAAAAATTGTGAATTTTTTATGAATGAGTTTAATACAAGTGCAAATCTAAACATTCTACCTTTAGGTTCTTATGATTTGTTGATTGGAATGGACTGCTTAGAGGAACAGAAAGTTATATTAAATTGTCTTGATAAAACTCTCACTTGCACAGATAAATCAGGAAATATAGTTAAAGTGATAGGAATTCCCAGAAAAACCACTCTTAGACAAATATCAGCTTTATAATTAAAAAGGTATGTGCAAAAAGGATATAAGGTTTTTGTTGTTTATATAATGGATAACAGGGAATCTGAGAGTAAATTAAATTTAGATGATATACCCATTTTACAAGACTTTAAAGACATATTTCCTGAAGAAAATCAAGCACTGCCTCCAAAAGGGGATATAGATTTTACAATTGATTTAATACCGGGGGCAGTACCGGCATCCAAGGCTCCATACATAATGAATGTAATTGAACTCACGGAGTTAAAAACTCGATTACAAGAACTTTTAGATAATAAATATATTCGGCCCAGTGTTTCCCCTTGGGGAGCACCAGTTTTATTTGTAAAGAAAAAAGATAAAACATTAAGATTATGTATAGATTACAGGCAATTGAATAAAATGACTATAAAGAACCAATACCCCTTGCCTCGGATTGACGATCTATTCGATCAACTCCAAGGGGCGACTATCTTCTCAAAAATAGATTTGAGATCTGGTTACCATCAAGTATGGATCAAGGATGAAGACATTGTCAAAACAGCCTTTCGAACTCGTTATGGTCATTACGAGTTCGTTGTAATGCCATTTGGCTTAACAAACGCACCTACAGCTTTCATGAGTCTAATGAATAACATTTTTAATGACTATTTGAATAAATTTGTTGTTGTCTTCATTGATGACATCTTGATGTATTCGAAGAATGAACAGGAACACAAAGAACATTTAAGAACAATACTGAAAGTTTTAAGAGAACAAAAGCTGGTTGCTAAGTTTAGCAAGTGTGACTTTTATAAAGACATAATTCATAATCTCGGACACGTAGTGTCTAAAGACGAAATCTCGGTCGACCCCGATAAAATTAAGGCTATCATGGAATGGCCAATCCCTAAAAATGTAACCGATATAAGATCTTTTATGGGGATGACGGGCTACTATTGGAGATTCATTGAGGGATTTTCGAAAATAGCTTACCCCATAACCTCGCTACAAAAAAAAGGAAAAAGATTTGATTGGAACGAAAAATGTATGGAAAGTTTTAATAAACTAAAACATCTTTTAACTACTGCTCCTATATTAAAAGTCTCCGGCCAGTTAAAAGAATTCGTCGTATGCACGGATGCATGTAACGAAGGATTAGGCGGAGTATTAACTCAAGAAAACCATGTTATAGCTTATGAATCTCGAAAATTAAAAGATCATGAGAAAAACTATGCTACGCATGATCTGGAACTTGCTGCAATTATACACGCCTTAAAAATGTGGCGACACTATTTAATTGGAAGAAGATTTTTACTCATGTCAAATAATGTAAGCTTCAAATATTTGTTTGACCAACATAATTTAAACGCTAGACAAGCCAGGTGGCTGTCCTTTTTAAGTGAATACGACTTTGAAATAAAACATATAAAGGGTAAAGAAAACAAAGTTGCATACGCTTTAAGCCGTCATGCAAACTTGCTGTATGCAAGCAGTAATTACGAATCTGATCTGGAAAAACAGATTTTAAATGTGGAAATTTTTTATAAAAAATACCAGATTTTAAAGAAGAAAACTGTTGAAAATGAAACTAATCAGTTAAAGACTGATTTCTGTATTAACGAAAGAGGTTTATTACTGTTTAAAAGCAAACTTTACATACCCAATTCCGCAAAAATTAAGTTAACTGTTTTAAATGAATTACATAAACAACCCTATTCAAGGCACCCAGGGTATCAAAAGATGATTACCATGGCTAAGAAGAATTTTTACTGGCCAAACATGAAAATGAAATAGCAGAATACTTAGCACGCTGTTTAAAATGCCAGCAAGTCAAGGCTGAACACCAACATCCAGCCAGATTATTGTAGCCATTATCCGTTCTGAGATGGAAATGGAAAACGATCAGCATGGATTTTATAACCGGCTTACCAAAAAATTTCAGACAGCATGATTCGATCATGGTTGTAGTAGACAAATTAAGCAAAGCTGCTCACTTTATCCCTGTGAAGTCTACATATAAAGCTGTTAACATTGCAGATATTTTCATGAAGGAGATATTCATGCTACACGACATTCCGAAGGTAATAGTCTCAGACAGAGACGCAAAATTTACAAGTAATTTCTGGAAGGCTTTGTTTAAAGGATTGGGAACCCAGTTAAATTTCAGCACTGCATACCACCCACAAATAGATGGACAGACTGAAAGGGTAAACCAAACTTTGGAGGACATGCTGAGAATGTACGTCATGAACAAACCTGGTAAATGGGAAGACTACTTACATTTGGTTGAATTTGCTTACAATAATAATTTCCAAGTTTCTGCAGGTATGAGTCCATTTGAAGTTTTATATGGACATAGGTGCAACACTCTAATAACTTGGAGCAACCCGGTAGATAGGTTAATGCTAGTACCTGAACTTTTAAGAGAAATGGAACTAACTGTGCAACAGGTACACCAGAATTTAAAGGTTGCCCAAGACAGGCAAAAAAGTTACGTTGATCTAAAACGAACTCCTAGAGAGTTCCAGGTGGGTGATCACGTATATATAAAGGTAAAGCCTAAGAAAAGCTCCTTAAGACTGGGAAATTATTCAAAATTGCAACCCAGGTATTGCGGGCATTCGAAATTTTAACAAGAATAGGTCCAGTTGCATATCAATTAGCATTACCACCTAACATTAAGGTACGTAAGGTGTTTCGTGTTTCTATACTGAAAAGATATGTTCATGATGTCTCACAAGTAATTGATTGGAATGTAATCCAGGTGGAGCCGGAAGGAGAGTTTCAGGTGGGAACGGTACACATTCTCGACAGGAGAGAAATCACTCTCTGAAACCGTATCATCGGACAAGTCAAGGTGCAATGGGAGCACCTTAGTCCGGAAGAAGCTACTTGGGAACTAGAGAGCGATATGCGGGAGGCATATCCAAACTGGTTCCAAGAAGATCATATGGAAGAATAAAGAAATAATATAACACCGAGGACGGTGTTACCTTCTAAGGGGAGGTGTATGTAACACCCCCCAAAATAATAAATATTTTATTATTCTGCGAGAGAAAGAATATTAAAAAAAACAATTATTATTATTTTGTTATTTTTGACTGAGAAGTCAAAAATAAAATAGTTGTATTGAAGATATTATTTTTATTATGGAATTATTATTTAATAAAGAAATAATGGAAGAATAAAGAAATAATGTAACACCGAGGACGGTGTTAACCTTATAAGGGGAGGTGTATGTAACACCCCGCAAAATAATAAATATTTTATTATTCTGCGAGAGAAAGAATATTAAAAAAAAACAATTATTATTATTTTGTTATTTTTGACTGAGAAGTCAAAAATAAAATAGTTGTATTGAGGATATTATTTTTATTATTATTTAATATAATAAAACAGGAGACAAGGATGGACCTAGATGTTGAAGAGTGTTTGCTGAACTACTTGAGGAAAAAGACAAGTGTCAAGTACTGTTAAAGATGCAGGAGGCATCATCCCTAAAAATTAGGTCACCACTTCTAGTTGAGTGCTAAAGAGCAGGAGGCTCATAAATGACCAAGTCCTAAGCAAATACTACAAATAGTAAGTCCATGAGCAACAGGAGGCTAGCATTGGACAGAGATTGATAATTGCAATGCAAGAGATGGCGCATTGAGGATTTTTGCTCAAGTAGTTCAGCAGACGAGCTCGAGGGTTTTGGAGCTTGACTGCTCCGGGAATTGGTTGGGTGTAATAGCGAAGCTGTTCTTGTTTTTCCAAGCTTTGGTGCCAAGTTCTTAATCTAAGCTGTATAATGTTTGCATTATTAAAAACTATACTATATTCTATTGAATCGTCTTACTTATTTACTATATTTTTATTCTGTGGGAATATTTTCTTTTAAGTTTCCAGTATATTGTTTGTTAATAGTGAATAAACCTTCATGAGAGATTTAGGCTAGTGTTACACAAACACATCTTTCTTCTATAAACCCTAGATGGAATCTAATTATTATGTATATATAGGTGTTAGTTTAAACTACAACGTTATTATTAAAGCTTATCAGAAAATTACTTATATATTTTCATAATAACCTGTTTTTAGTTAAGGAAAATATCTATTTAAACACTTTTAGTATTCTCGTGATATTAGAGTACAAGAATTGCATTTCTTAATAGCTTAGGACTTTTCTTTTTAAAATAGATTCCTTGCCGTCATTTAAGAAGTTCGGTAATTTTTCTTTTTAAATCCTTACCCTAATATTTTTTTACTCTCCGTAACTAATATTAAAAGATACAAAATTTTGCCGGTTTACTGGTCTAAACTTTAAAAGAAATAAATTCTCTCATTCAAGGCTGGAACGCCTTTTAAATCACCTGTTACAAATGCTAGTTTAGGGCTAATAGTATACTACATTTTTGTTTAAAACCCAAAAACAAATTTTTACTGTCATTACTTTTTTTTATCTAGTTTGCAACTGCAATTTTAATCTTACATTCCGGTTGTAGGGCTTTTGTATGGCTTGTATAAAAGTAATACTTAAATGTAAAAAATAAATAAATAATAAAATAAACCTTTAATAAGTTCAAAATGAAATCTTTAAACCCGGTTTCGAAACCGCGGGGTTTTTCTTTTAAATTCCTTTCACATTATTTGAAATTTAATTATTTTTACAGCCAGAACACTTCTATCCATTGAGCAAACATCTAAGATGTAAAATAACATTCCAGTAATTAGACAATAAACAAAACGTTTTAAACAAACATTCTTGGCATTTCAAATTTATTACTGGAAGTAACATCTTATCAAATAACCAAACGTTGTAATACTTAACCATACGAATTATTGATTAACCTGAGATTTAGAATTTTTACAAAGTGTGTGGACCAGGTGAAACCCCAGGTCAGGCCCATGGCCATCAACGCAGAAGCTACCACATTAGCTTCGCGGATCTGAAATAAAAAGATCAACCCTGATAAACAACTACGAATACTCTGAAACAAAATATAATTAAATTACCTTCAAATGCTAGGGTTCTTTTCGAAAAAAAATCGATAGACCCTTTTACAGAGAACATTTCATTTTAAGTATGCCCATTCCGTATCTCTGTTCCGTAATTATGAACTTCAGGAAAATAAAGAATTAGGATTTTTTTTTTAAACAGAAGCATACTTTTCCTTCTTCGAAGCAAGCTTAGAAAATTTAAAGGAAAAATGCAGACATCATTACTATATATAGAAAATTTTTAATTATACATCGGCGGGGGTTCAAAACCCGTTATCTAAGGTATCCAAAAACTCTCTAGAGCTTAATAGTTACATCTGGGCGAAACCCCATTTTGGAAATCCAAACCACTTATCCATAAGCTTAAAGCCATGTCACACCGGATAGCTATTACTTAGGTCAATTCTACACCAAATGATGGAAGACCAAGAAACTTTAAAGGAAATTTATTACATTGTTCCTCCTTCTCAGACAAAGGCAATTTTAGGCAGGGAGCTCTCGAAAGAAAAATTATTTCCCAACCCAAACAAAAATAGCATCCAACACAGAAGTCCAGCAAGGCCACCACGAGTAGGGCCGAGACTCACTTGGACTAAGGAGTCTTTGGACTATCCAGTATTTTCCAACTTGTGTCTCCCTCGTACTAGCTAGGTAGCTTAAAGACGAGAACTCCTGACAACATCATAGAAATAAACTGAGTATTATTCCTTTTTCTTCATAAAAACAAAAGAGTAAAACGAATTTTTATATCGTATTGAAACCCTTACCTTCAGTTTAGTCCATAGCCGACGCCGAGACAGGAATCCAGGTCCAAGGTTTTCTTTTTACTAGCTAAAGTTCAACAAGAAACTCATGTAGTTAAGTTTCAGTTCTTGGTAAGACTGCCAGGGCGGCCATGGTAGCCAGGGAGAGAAGTTCGGCTCTCCTCACCTCCTTCCCTCTTACATTTTCCAAATGAAAATGGAACCCTCGCGAAGGGTTGTCATTATCAGCAAGCATGTGAGAACGTGATGGCATTCAATACACCAGTTGGTCCCCAGTTTCTTCTCTTGTTTTGATTTTTTCGTTGTAAAAACCCACCTTTGTATAGTCAAGTACCCTTACTTCTTCAGCGTTGCATTTTTTAATATCACTTGGAGCAAACATTATTCCACCATGTTGGTCAAGACACCTTGAGATAGGATCCTTCCATTTTAAGTAGAGTTAGTATTGCTTCCTAGTCTTCCCCTTGTAGGTCTCACATATAATTTCATAAGCTGTTGCATTAGGAAGTTATTTTCAATCCTTCAAACCAATGAATTGTGGGAGCAACCAACCTGTCATCTGTGCAAAGGAGATCCACATGCATTAGCTTATAAGCTAAGTAAGCCTCGAAGACTGCTTGTGGGACCTTGCTGAGCTTGAAGAACCTTTTTAAAGAAAAATAATTTCAGTTAAACTTAGAACGTTTTGAAGTAATAAATAAACAACATTACAAGTATAGCCCTACCAACTTATTATCTACAAATCTTTAGGTCCATAATCATTATGGTGAAAGTTTAGCTACTCTTATCAAGTTACAACAGTCTTGGATGAAAACTTTCAACGAGACAAAGCATGAATAAATGGATTTTAATACATACTTATATATGTCTAAGTATTACATAAAAGAAAACATGAGTATCACAGTTTAAAAATGAATTTTATTTCAACGTTGGCCAATTAAAATTGTCCACAAGATCCCTTTTACATAGTTTTCCTAGTCTTTGTTTATACAATAATTATTTTTTTATTTTACGAAATTGAGGGATTTTACAGAATCAATCTGGAGAGTACACTTGTCCCATCCTCATGCAATCTAGGAAAAACATAGATGGTAGTCCACCCCCAAATTCTGAGATATAAGCACATATCAATGCAATCAAGGTTGCAAGTTATTTTGTATAGATAGAAACAAGAACCACAAGGTGATAATGTCCTCGGACTTCAATAAATTAAAACAAGATACTGGATAATGAAATCTAGATAACTTGTATTTCTTGTCAAAGCTACAATAAAACAATGTTAGAAAAGTCTTACAAAATCATCATGTTCTAACCCCTCAATATTAACTACAATAAAAAAGTCATTAAGAATTTGACTAGAATAATACAAAATTCCACATAAATTAGAATATTACAAGCAGCATATTCGCATATGATAAAACAATATAATATTAAAAAATGATAAATAAAATCCATTTAGAAAAGTGAGTTTCTAGATTCTCCACTGTAGCCGGAAACCCACTCTTCTAACACTACACACCACGGAAATCTCAAATCTCTAAAATCCATTTAAGCAAAATCCATTGTAATTAACAATGAATATAATATTATGCCATCTATAGAGTAAATGATTTTGCACTCCTTTCTAAGATAAAATGAATTAGTACATAAAACAGACTTATGAATGAGTACATGACACAAACTTCTAGAAACATTCATCATATATGACATTCTTCATTTTTGATAAAATAAAGTAAATAAAATTAAAGGGTTGGGAGCAAATTGAAACACCTAAAACACCACATGTTTTTGTTAAAACAAGATGATTGTAAATGTATAAATACATGTTTAAAACATTTTTTATTAAAAAACTATAATATTAATATGCATTCACTAAAAACTTGTAAATCCCCAAATCTAAAGGAAGCTCTAAATAAATAAAAATGAAATATATTAAAACCAACTTAAAACTAAAGAACTAGTGAAGCATACCAGATAATTAACTGCTTGAAGAAATAAATGTTGAATCATACCGGTGAGAGAACTGCCTAGTCTCGGTTAACCCATATGGCTAAGGTTAACCCATATGGCTAACAGGAACACAAGCTAATAAATTGTTGAAGCATATTGGCTTGATCTGGAAGCTGAGGGATCAATTTTGGATAGATGTATCTGGATGCAAACAAACCCCTATGAATAGTATTCCTTGTTCGTTATTCGGCAATGGATGTTCATCTACAGGAATAATGCCCTGAACCCTTTATTTTGACGATGTACATCTCTTTGAAATATTCATAGTCTTTGATGTTTTGTATGCATACCAGATTGTTTCAGCCCAGACATTTCCAACAAACTAGATAGTTTAGTGTCATGAGCATGGATAAATTTCAACAAATTGAATAAATTTGTAGGCTTTCAACAATGATTGTTGAAGTCAAAGCTCATGATTTACAAATCCACAAAATTATCACACTAAAAGGATCCCTAGGGATTTTTCACTATACGTATGAACTACTTATGCACATGTTGTTGATTTTAAATCTTAATTGCGGAATTACAATAATACTTGAAAACAATGAATAATCAGAAGCATAAACATCCACAGTCGACACATAAATTTACCCTGGGGAAACCCTCTATAACTTGACGGATAAAATCCCAACAAAATCTTCCTTAGCATATTGATAGATAGCAGAGAATATTTCCTTTACAATGAGTATATTACATCAAGCACCCCTGGTGAAATATCAGAGAGAAATATCAAGCACCCTTGGTGTAATTACAAAGCAAGAGAGATTGATGAAATAAGAGAACTCAAAATAATTTCCTGCACTAAAACAATTTGTTGATTTGGTCACATGCACAAAAGTTGTGAATTTCCTTCAAGAGAGAATTCGCTCTGACATTGGTTTCATCAATCCTGCTTTTAACAAGTGTGCCATACTTCTCATGCTTTGTCTTTTATCTTTTTCTTATGACTTCGGGATGAACTCACCCTTCAACTGGATTCTTGATCACTTAGTTAAGTGGCTAACTCAAGTATCATCATACAAGTGTCATAACTCAAGTGTCCTAACTCAAGTGTCGCAACTCAAGTGTCGTAACTCAAGTGTCATCTTTTAGTTTAAATCAAGTGTCGCCTTTTAGTTTAACTCAAGTGTCTTCATGCATAATACTTAGTTAAATAAATCTTCTTTGTTAACACTTTAGTTAAATCTTTTTACTGAATTCTTTCTTATTAACACTTTAGTTAACTCTTTTAGCACACTTGATAGCTGAAATATTTCTTGATAACACATATCTAACTCTTTTAGCACACTGATCACTGAAGTCAACAAATTCGAGTTCTTTCTTATCTTAACTCATCTTATCTTTATCTCCTATCTTATCTGCATGGTCCACTTGTGGAAACTTAATTATTTATCATATCAAATATACTAAGGATATTTTTCCAATGATGTGATCATTTCGTTCTACTCTTGTTTCAAGTGGTCATACAATAAAGTAATTCACTCTAGAGGTGGACAGTATTTAGAGGAGACTTAATATCTTATCCTTCTCTAAGACCATGGTAAGTAGTACACCACACATCATTCATGCTTCGAAAAGCAAAGAATTACCTCAACGCATGAGGAACTGTCTTGACACACAAGACCTTAGTCTTGACAACCAAGATTGTATAATACCGTCACTTTGACATACAAAGCACTTACCTCAACACATGAGGATTTAACCTTTACACATAAGGTGCATTCATTCTTCAATCCAACTCAAGATTTTACTCCAAGTTTCCGGAGTCCAACTCAGGATCCTATAAGTAACTACATCGACACATGAGGCTTAATCTTGGTGCACAAGATTGACTTGGAGAATGACTCATGATGCTGTAACTTTAACACTCCCTCTCAACGAGAGAGGCATTCTATGCCATGCCAATATTGTCTCTGAAGTACCTATACTCCGTCAAGGACATAGGCCTATTCAACATATCTGCTATCTGCTCATTAGTAGCAATGCACTGAAGTCTTACAGCACCTCTATGGACCATGTCTCTGATGTAGTGGTATTTCATCTCAATGTGTTTCGACTTGTCATGAAACACGGGGTTTTATAATATCTTAATGCATCTCTGATTGTTAGAGAGAATTATAGTAGTCTCAAGATTCTCACCGAACAACCCATCAAGTATCTTCCTAATCCACACAGCTTCTTGGCAGGCATTACTGGCTGCAATATACTCTACTTCTGTAGTACTCTGGGCTATGGAACCTTGCTTCCTGTTGGACCAAGAGATCATAGTTGATCCCAAGCTAAAACAATATCTGGATGTACTCTTTCGGTCCATAGTTTTACCACCCCAGTCAAAGTTAGCATATCCAAGTAGCATCACTCCACCACTGGAAGCATATATGAGTGCATAACCAATAGTACCTTGAGGGTATTTAAGCACATTCTTGGAAGCAACCCAATGTCTATTTATTGGCTCATATATGAACTGACTTAAGATACTCACAGCATAACATAAGTCTGGTCTATTATGTATCAAATACATCAAGGAACCAATGAGTTGTCTATACATGGTAGAATCAACTAGATCCGATCCAGAATCTGACTCATGTATTTTCTTCAGATTAGACACCATTGGTGTAGACATGAACTTACATTCCATCATACCAAATATGTGCAACACATCAACTGTGTGCTTTCCTTGTGAAAGAAAGATCTCATCTTTCCTTTGCCAAACTTCTAGACCAAGAAAACAATGCATAAGACCTAAGTCTTTCATTTCCAACTCAGAAGTGAGATCCCTCTTGCACCGAGCTATATGTTTTTCCTCTCCAGTAAGTAACAATTCATAAACATATAGAAACAAGATTAGGGGTTGTTTCTTCACAACCTCGAAGTATAGGTCAGGGTCGACTTCACTTTTGGATAATCCCAAGCTCTGACGATAGTTTTAATTCCTCAAATACCAAGCCCTTGGGACTCCTAAAATACAAGGCTTTCTTAAGTTTGCATACATGGGACTCCTTCCCATGAACTACAAAACCCTCAGGTTGATGTATGTATACTTCTTCCTCAACTTCACCATTGAGAAAGGCAATATTCACATCCATCTGGTGAATTTTCCACCCCAGAACTGAGGCAAGGGAAATGATGGCTCGAATAGTGGTATACCTGGCCACATGAGCGAATGTCTCATCATAGTATATCCCTTCTTTCTGTGATAAACCAAGATCCACAAACTTTATATTTTTCAATACTACCATCAGCTGCAAGTTTGGTTTTATAAATCCACTTGGAAGTTACTACAGACTTCCCTTTTGGTTTAGGAACCACTTCCCACACATCATTTTTCATGACGGATTTGTATTCTTCCACCATGGCATATTTCCATACCTGCTTCTTAGCAGCATCCTCATAGGTGGTGGATTCTAAATCACTGATGTGACTCATCTGAGCTACATATCCTGAATATATTTCAAGCCTCCTTCACTCTTTGAATGTTCCCGGTGGTGCTCCATGTTTTTCTGCCTCTTACAGAATGACTTGACACTAGGTAGATCTCCTCTTAGCAGGAGGTTCATCAAGAGATCTTTCTACCAGTTCTACTGGCTCTTCAAGATCAATCGGATCTAAGTACTCTTCTGGATTCTCCCTCTCAACATCTGAATGGGGAGAATCAGAAGTGTGATCCTCCATCATGGGAGTCTCATGCTCCTTCATATCTGAATCACACTAAATTTCTTTAGAGCACTTGAAGGAAGAATCTTCGTGAAATGTTACATCTATGATGACTTCAATGTGCCTTTGTCCTAGAACATAGATTCTATAAGCCTTGGAGGATTCGCTATATCCAACAAATGTGCATTTCTTTATGAATGGCTCCATATATGTCATCTTCTCTTTTGGCACATGAATGTAGAAAAGACAACCGAAAATATTCAAGTGTCCAACATCTAGTCTTTCACCAAGAAAAATTCTTCAAGACTCTTTTCTCCCAGGATAGCATGAGGACCTATGTTAAGTATATAAATAGTAGTGCTATAGGATTCTTCCCATAAGGAAGTGGGAAGATCCTAATCATACATCATAGCTTTTGCAACCTCACAGATTGGTCTGTTCTTTCTTTCAGCAAACCCATTCTGCTGGGGGTTGTAAGGTACAGTCAAATGTCTTCTTATCCCTACCTCTCAGCAGAAGTCATTAAATTCACGAGACTCAAACTCTCCTCCATTATCAAATCTCAAAGCACGAATTTGCTTTCTAGTCTGATTATCAGCCAATGCTTTAAACTCTTGAAACTTGTTGAAAGTTTCACTCTTTTCCTTCAGAAAATAGATCCAATACTTGCGAGAGAAGTCATCTATGAAAAGCACATAGTACAAATAACCACTCTGTGATGAACCTGCAATAATTAATTAATGCAAATACACGAGATATCAGAAATAATAGAACTCAGAATCACTTTTATATTGATCATGGGCCACTTCGAGGGGGCAACCTCCTTTGAGCAAGCTCAATACAATTAACTTCACGGTGCCTTCAATGACCTCAACACACACTTATATACTAAGTCTATGCCCAATACTATGAGTCAAAACCATGGGACATATAATACTACGGGACGACTTACAAAGCATATGCGTCCAATACTATGGGTCAATACTATGGGCTAATATAAACTATGGATCAACAAATACTACGGGACGACTTACAAAGCATATGCGTCCAACAACAATATACTAACATAGTAAAGAGAAGGGTTGACATAGGTTCCTAACATCCCCTCTCCCTTAGAAAAATCTTTGTCCTCAAAGCTTTGGTTGGAGAAATTGCTGCAGAATCTGAAGGAGTGGTTCCCCGGTAGCATCCTCGGGTTGCATTTCGGGCCACTGACGCCTTTGGAGTGTCAAGGAGGATTGCTTGGAAGGTTGTGGATGAAGAAGAACCCTGTCAGCTGCGTGGAAAATGCGCTCAGAATGGTGTTGATCGGCTTGTTGTTTCAGGCGAATTCTGGCCATGTGAAGATTGTCCTGCAGAATGAGAAGAATCTAATCGCGGTTTCGAAGAACCGAGTCAATTTCCTGAACTGGGGAGCTGCTAAGGGTGTATGGAAGAAGAACTGGCGGTGTTTTTCCATAGACTACTTCATATGGTGTCCTTTGAGATGTGGTATTGTACCACCAGAGCGCTGCTAGGAAATCCATCGAAATAGTTGGCCAAAGTTGTGTAGGGATGGGCAAGGGTTGGAGCAATCCCGAAAGGAGTGTCGTTTCACCCTTGTTGACTTGGAAAGTATCATCGTCAACCACCATCTGTTGAATTGTCATTTTTAGTCCCTGCCAAAAGAAGTTACATTGTTCCCGGTCATACATTTTGCAGAACCCAGAGTGCCCTGTTGATGAAGAAGCATGGAGTTCATAGAAGAGATAGCCCTGCTGAACATACTTCAACCAATTTGGAACAAGCAGAGAAAGAGTTGTAAGAGAAACTGGGTCATCAATTGTGTGAGAATGAGCATATTCCACCATATTGTCCTTACCCTTCTTGTAAGTGATCACATAGGGATAACCCATGAGTTGGATAACCCATTTCAGGTGGGTTGGGGAGAAGACCCATTGTTCCAGAAAATTTTCCAGACTCTGGAGATCAGTCTTGATGCATAAATAATTCCCTAATAGGTATGGTTGCCACTTCTGTACTGCATGAAAAATATCCATCATTTCCTGCTGAGAGGTAGATGTGGCTAAATTCTTACCGGAAAGGTCTCTTAAAGGCAGCAAGCGCATTGGTTCAGCAAAGATACCTGCATATCTATCCAAGGAAGTAGTGGAGACTATTGATGGTTGCATCTGAATGGAATTGAGCTGAGTGATGACACCATGTGAATTCTTCTTAAGGATTTTTTCCAGGCAATGTGAACTGATGAAGCAGAGAGACCCTAGTTGTAATCCCATAAATTTGTGTTGTGCCCCATTGACTTTAAATTGCATCCAAATTTCAGCAAAATCCCATAAGATGGGGCCAAGTGTGCATAACCATTGAACGCCCAAAACCACATCACATCTGCCTAAGGACAAGGAAAACATGTCAGAGCGTAGGTTATAATATTCCATAGAGATACGCACATTATGACACTTCCCCTTGCAAGGTAAGGTGCCCCCATTGGCAACCATGACTTCAAAGTTGGAGAAAGGATGGACAAAACAATCAGCCTGTTTGGAAATCCGAGGGTCAATGAAGTTATGAGTGCTACCAGAATGAATGAGTATGGTAAGAGGAATATTCTTGAAGTATCCCCTGACCCGCATTGTTTGTGGGGTGGTGACGCCCGTTACAGCATGGAGAGAGATCTCGAGTGGGTCGTCCTGAGATGGGTTGTCAACAGGCGGGTGTTGAATGTCGACCTGATCATCTACTGTATCTGTAGCTTCTTCACCAAGTTCTAAGGCAGGCGGAGAATCCACATCCAAGAGATAAAGCTTTTGTTGAACACATCTATGTCCCCGAGTGAATTTCTCATCACAATTATAGCAAAGCCCTTTTTCTCGTCATGCCTGCATTTCTATTTCAGACAAATGCTTGATAGGAGTTGGTTGAGGAGCAGGCGTGATGGGAGGTCATTGGGAACCCATATTTCTGAAGGGAACAAAGGTGGGTTTGGAGCGTTGTTGAGCTGCGATCTTGTCCTCGGCCAGCTTAGCCAACCCTAGGACTTCCATCATTGTGTTGGGACAAAACATTTTGACCTCTGAGCGGATTTCATCCTTGAGACCACTGATAAAACAACTCCTGTATAATTCATCAGACAATCCTTCTATGTGATTGGCCAATTTCTCAAATTATGTCTGATACTCTCTCACTGTGCCAATTTGGTGAAGTTTAGTGAGTGCTCCTGTGAAATCATCAAAAGCATTAGGACCAAATCGTGGCAAAATGAGTTGGCAAAAATCTGTCCAGGGATGAGCTTTGATGTACCAACGGTACCATTGAAGGGCTTCCTGTTCCAAATGAAAGGATGCAAGTGGAACTTTCTGGTCATCAGAAGTATTATGCAGACTGAAATATTGTTCTGCTCGATATATCCATCCAGTCGAATCAATACCATTGAAGCGAGGAAAATCAAGCTTCGGCCCACAAAAATTGCTGGAAGAAGAGAACCCGGTGGCTGCAAAATATTCTGGCTATCTGGTATTGTTCATGGCTGAATGTTGAAGATGGAGGCTGAGAAATTTTTCATCCAGATCTTGGAGTTTGGTTTGGATGGCTGCAAGTGCTTCCTCCATGGTGTGTGCACCTGCACGGGTGACAACCATAACCAGGGTTTTTTTTTTTAGGTGGAATGGGTAGAAAAACACAAACAGAAGCTGATTTAGTAAAGGGAAATTTGGATTGGGGAAACAATCTGATGAGTAATTGGGGTTTGACTAGATTTTGGACACTGTCGAAAGGACAAGAAAGCAAAAAGGGGGATTTCAGAAGCGGGGTGATAGAATGAGAAAATTTGGCAGAGGGATAAAGAAGCAGAATTCAGAAAGGAACTCTGTGGTAAAATTTGAAGGTGATTGGGTGAAATCTGAGGAAATTATGGCAAACCCTAAAAATAGACAAATGTGGGATTTCAAGATTTGGGAAGGGGAATTGGGGATAGGGTCCTTAGGAATGAAAGATGCAGAATGGGATGACATGGGTTCCCCAAAAATTTCAAGGGAAACAGAGTGAAAACAAGGGAGATATGGAGAAAAAACATTTTTTTTTTCCAGAAATGGATCGGCAACAGCGGCGCGGAAGGGATCGAAAACGGCTAGATCTGAAACGGTGACTGGATCTGGAATGAATTTCAAAATAGATCTGAAACGGCTGGATCTGGAGCGGAAGTGATCGGCAACAATTCAACTAAAAATAGATATGGACCCCTGGTATGTACGACTTCCTAACAGTTCAAGTGTTTCACTCGGCCACCAATGCTGTCTGACGGCTTGCGTATTGGGGTAGTACCCCTCACTCCACGGCTCAGGTAAAACTGATAACCGCTTTGCCACAAACGACAGCTCTTGGTTTACCTCACGGGTGGGAACTAGTCAATCAGGTAGGGGTCGTTGCCATTTTCGCTGGCAGGTCCTCTCAATGGGCCAGCTACTTTGGGGTTCTTGTGGTACTCCTCAAAATGAGTTTTAGGGCGTATGCCCAAGTACTTCCCACAGTTAAGCAGATAGGGATTATTCCCAAATCCGAAGCTGCAACAGATGCAAAAAAAAATTTTGGCAGAAATTCCACCCAGCGAGCCCAAGAAAGTGCTCTAATACCAGATGTGATGAACCTGCAATAATTAATTAATGCAAATACACAAGATATCATAAATAATAGAACTCAAAATCACTTTTATATTGATCACGGGCCACTTCGAGGGGGCAACCTCCTTTGAGCAAGCTCAATACAATTAACTTCACGGTGCCTTCAATGACCTCAACACACACTTATATACTAAGTCTATGCCCAATACTATGAGTCAAAACCATGGGACATATAATACTACGGGACGACTTACAAAGCATATGCGTCCAATACTATGGGTCAATACTATGGGCTAATATAAACTATGGATCAACAAATACTACGGGATGACTTACAAAGCATATGCGTCCAACAACAATATACTAACATAGTAAAGAGAAGGGTTGACATAGGTTCCTAACACACTCAAGGATGGTTCTGACATTGGGCCACATATATCGGAATGTATCAAGTCCAGGATCCCTTTGGATCTTTTGGTACTTCTTGGAAAGCTCTTCTTCGTGTTCTTACCAAGATCAAAACCTCTACAAATACCATCATGTTCAGATTGAAACACAAGCATTCCTTTTACCATCTTCTGCAAGCTAGTAGTGCTTTGAAATGAAGATGACAAAGCCTCCTATGCCACAATTCACAAGGAATGACTGTGTCATGGATCATGGCTTGAATGAGCTTTCCAGGAACTTTATAGAGACCTCCCTCTGTATATCCAATTACATATGCAAAGTTCAAGTCTGTATTCTTAGGCCACAAGAGAGATTTATTGTCCATAAATATTACTTTGAATGCTTTATTTTCTAGGACTAAAACAGACAGGAAGTTCTTCTTTACACCAGGAACAAACAGAATTTCATCAACATGTAGTACATCTCCTGAATCCAACTATAAAGAAGTGGATCCAAATCCTTGGATCGAATAGGTGGTATTATCTACAAGATCCACTTGGCAGGAGAACTTATTTTCCTTCATATCTATGATAGCGCTCCTATATCCAGTCATGTGTTTGGATGCACCACTATCCACCAGCCATGTCTCAACACTAGTGGCAATGGATTTAGATAGGGTTGAGACAAGATAGTACTCCTTCCTTGTCTCCTGATCATTGGAAGAATTATTTCTTGTAGGTTCATCTTCTGTAGCAGTAGAAGCATGAAACCTACCCTTGAACTTTCCTCTTTTCTTTGCATGGTAGTCTCTTGTAAAGTGACCCTTCTTATCGTAGTTGAAGCATTTAACTTTAGACTTATCAAAGTTCTTGTTGTATTATTTTTCCTTTTGATGAGGAAACTTCTTCTAAGAAAAATATTTCTTTCCTTTCTTCATCTGTGTTGTAAGAGCAAGGTTCTCTTCTTTGGAGTAAGCATTTTTGCTTTGAATTCGCCCTTCTTCTTGAAGGCAATCATGCCACAGTATTTCAAATTTTTTTTACACTTATCGACCATTTACAGCGGCCAAGATTGTCTCCCATGAATATGGAATACCATTGACAACAGTCTGTATGAGATCCTCGACATCAACAGTTACACCAATACTCATGTTCAGATTACGAAGTTTGTTCTTCAAGGCTCTCTTCTAACTAGGATACTTCTTCTCATAAATATTGGTCAAATTTTCAAAGCATTCCTTTGCAGTCTTCAATGGAGTAATCACTGGCATCAAATTGTCCTTCACAGAATCATAAATGATTCTCTTTGCTCTGGCTTGATTCTTCTTGAAAGTAGTGTGCCCAACATTAGTAGTAGGCTCTTTAAAAACATTGGATATATATCCATCTAGATCATGCTCTTCCAATATGTGCGGAATATTGGCCTTCCAAGTATTGAATTTTGAAGTTCCTTCAATTCTATCTTTCGGTCTTACTGATATTGAAGCCATTATTCTTCAAGTATTGTGCTCAACTTAAACCACCGAGGATCAACGTAGGCTTAAGCTTAACTGTTGAACTTATCTCTTTCACGCCCTAGGCCTTGATAACATGTTGATTTTTAACCTCAATTGCGGAATTACAATAGTACTTGAAAACAATAAATAATCAAAAGCATAAACATCCATAGTTGACACAAAAATTTACCGTAGGGAAACCCTCTATAACTTGAGGGAGAAAACCCCAGCAAAATCTTCCTTAGTATATTGATAGATAGCAAAGAATGTTTCCTTTACAATGAGCAGATTACATCAAGAACCCCTAGTGCAATATCAAAGAGAAATATCAAGCACCCCTAGTGCAATTACAAAGGAAGACAGATTAATGAAATAAGAGAACTCAGAATAATATTCTGCACTAAACCAATTCGTTGATTTGGTCACATGCACACAAGTTGTGAATTGCCTTCAAGAGAGAATTCGCTATGGCATTGGTTTCATTAATCCTACATAACAAGTGTACCATACTTCTCATGCTTTGGATTTTAACTTTGTCTTTTGACTTCAGGATGAACTCGCCCTTTAATTGGATGCTAGATCACTTATTTAGGTGGCTAACTCAAGTGGTGTAACTCAAGTGTCGCAACTCAAGTGTCATCTTTTAGTTTAAATCAAGTGTCTACATGCAAGTGTCATAACTCAAGTGTTGCCTTTTAGTTTAACTCAAGTGTCGTCATGCATAATACTTAGTTAATTAAATATTCTTTGTTAACACTTTAGTTAACTCTTTTTATTGAAGTCTTTGTTTCTAACACTTTAGTTAACTCTTTTTACTGAAGTCTTTCTTTATAACACTTTGGTTAACTCTTTTAGCACACTTGATAACCAAAGTCTTTCTTGATAACACATAGTTAACTCTTTTAGCACATTGATCATTGAAGTCAACAAATTCGATTTCTCTCTTATCTTAACTCATCTTATATTTATATCTTGTCTTATCTGCATGGTCCACTTGTGCCAACTTAATTATTTATCATATCAAATATACTAAGGATATTTTTCCAATGATGTGAACATCTCATTCTACTCTCGTTCCAAGTGGTCATATGCTAAAGTAATTCAATCTAGAGGTGGTCAGTCTCTAGAGGTGGCCAGTCTCTAGATGAGACTTAATAGCCTATTCATCTCTAAGACCATGGTTAGTAGTATGTCACATGCCATTCATGATTCGGCAAGGAAAGCATTACCTCAACACATGAGGCACCACCTCAACACATGAGGATCTGTCTTGACACATAAGACCTTAGTCTTGACAACTGAGACTGTACAACACCATCACTTTGACATACAAAGCACTTACCTCAACACATAAGGCTTTAACCTTTACACATAAGGCTTATTCATTCTTGAGTCCAACTCAAGATTCTACTCCAAGTTTCCTGAGTCCAACTCAGGCTCCTATAAGGCACTACCTCGACACATGAGGCTCAATCTTGGTGCACAAGATTGACTTGGAGAATGACTCATGATGTTGTAACTTTAACACATGCTACTCTACATATGACCTTATTTTATCAGTTAAGGATAATCTTTTGCTTCTTTTTGGCAAGTGTATTGCTTTATAGGGGAATCTAAGAATTTAAACTTAATCCTCGGTCCCATACCTCATCCTTATAAACAAAAATTAGATATTTAGAGGATACAGAATATTTATGGAAGCTCTTTAATGAAAGAATCAAATCCTCTGTCAAGTCCCACTAGTGCCATTGGTTTCTAAGATTTATGTTTTCTAGGTGGCGCAAGGCTCGAAACTCCGTGATAGTGGGAGGAAACATCTTACTTAAAAAATAATAAATCAAATCCACTTATTATCTTGGATTACTGGCCACTTTCCAAAACGTCGATGATAAATGACTAGAGTAAAAGTACTGAATATTTACATCAACACAAGCAGATCTGTTCAATGCAATCAGACAAACTAGTACAAAACATAAAATCAGAGCCCCTAGCATACTCTGAAAAAGATTGCAATGTGAATTGTCTTTATCACTAGTTAAAACAAGATATATATTTAAAGGAATAAAATGGGTATAAAATCTTTTAAATTTTAGTACTTTGACATTGTAATATCCCTCTTTAACCCTATTCATTTTGCAATTGAAATACAAATATGTAAATGTAGTTATGTAATAGTTCATGCGAGGATCTCAAGGCCAAGGCCCCGCCAATGAACATTGTAGTATTGTTAATATTCCATGCATTAGTTAAAGCATGGTGATGCATGATGTAAATTGAAATGATAAACTAATGAAAGTAGACCTTGGAGATTGAATGTGCAATGCATTAACGAAACGTTGTTAATATTACATGCATTAGTTAAAGCATGATGATGCGTGATGTAAATTGAAATGATAAACTAATGAAAGTAGACCTAAGAGACTGAATGTGCAATGCAATGAAACAACGGGGCAACGGAATCCACTAGGGAGAGAGGTGAATGGCTGAGAAAGACATGGGAATCCATTTGATGATGACAAGTCGTCATCATGGTGCCTTGGGCACTGGAAGGAAAGTGAATTGTTGATGTTTACTTGATTTCCAAAAAGTTTATAAGTGTTAGCTTAAATCCAGTCGATGTGAGTATGCACTTACTATTAGTTTTGGGTATTGCAAAGCAATGTACCCATTGTATGAGAAGGCGACAAGAGTTAATATTCACTTACAGGAGTAAAAAAAGTTATTATAACCTTGAATGATTAATATTATTATTAGTAACACACAATTATTGTTAGAAAAATAGGATTGTAGAGCAATAACAATAAACAGGAATGCAAATATAATCACACATACACATTACAAGAGAAACACAGATATATCGTGGTTCACCCAAGATGGGCTACGTCCACACTAAAATTGCCAGTCCTTATTATTATACCGTCCAGCAAGGTGAAGGGATACAACCTACATCACAACCACTGCACTTCCTCTTCACTATCTCACAGTCTCTCTTCTTGATCTCAGAGATTTTTACAATGCATAAAACCTAATACATCAACCCTATCCGTATTACAATGTCTTTCTTTTATAGGGGAAATACAATGGGAAAATACCACAAGATACCCAAAACCAGGCCTGAAATATATTGGCAAAACAGCCAAAAAACAATTCTCAGGGGCATTGCCCTTGAACCCCAAGGTTGGGGCATGAGTGTACAGTCCTCTGGGGTGCACGGCTGAGACAATATCATCTATTAGACTAGAATATCTGGCTCCACAACCAACAATTATAATCTATTGTCTCGGCTTAGGCCAGAGATGTATAAAGTACTATAATAATAATATATAGAAAAATCACCTTATATGTAAAGGTGATTGGAAATATTTTCTTGTACAAAAAGGAAATTAACTAAAAGATATATATATGAATGAAGGAGAATTTCTTTTTTCAAGAAAAAAAAATAGTACTTTTGTTATTTATTAAAATAAAAAAGTACTTACATCACACCCTAGCATTCAGCTCATAAAATGTTATGCTCCGCTATATCTTACTATCAAAACTAATGTATCCAACATATCATCTGCCAAAATAGATACAAGAGGCAAAAATCCAAAAGTGGATAGTCTGAGAATCCATCAAAACTAGAGAAAAATACAATCCTGCAACAAGTACAATCCTATAGAAAGTATAAGGCACCATTTGAATACAAAGTATCTTCAATATATTTACATAAAATATATAAGTCATATAAAAAGATAAATGGACTTGTTCAGATCACTACAGTAGCCTGGGGATAATTTGAGGGGCTTCCATCAAATTGATTGTATTTTCCCTACATCAATGAGTGAGTGCTTCTGTAGTGTATACTAGCCCCATGTCCCATTGGACCATACTCGACCTTTTTTAAGTGGATTGCAACCTTACAAAAGATTTATAATATTAAGCCTAAAGCAAACTCCAAAAGGACAGGGAACCTATCGTTACCCTACGCTACCTACTATTCATATTAGTGGGTTGTTTTTTCTTTGAACCTTCCTTTCCTTCTTCCCCCATCATACACAACCCATCAACCGAGGGAGATAGATAGGAAAGCGAGACAAAACAGGGAGGTAGCTCTCCCGACATGTGAATACTATACACCTTAGAAAGAACCTCGAAAGGAAGATCAGGGTAGAGAAACTAGCAGTAATAGCAGCGACAACCCCCTTCAGCATCCAGCAAGTGCAGGGGGTATAATAATATGAATCCTGCTGCACCAATTCAATTAAAACTGGGTTCGTAGGCCTGCGAATTTCTCGCAAAAAAACATAAAGAACTATCCAAATGCAAAAATCTGGGAGACGGACAGATTCAAGAATGTGTTTATAGTTGTTTCCTTTGGGACATGTACAAGAGGGCTTGAAGTCAAGTCTGTGGTGGCCAAGGACAAAGAAATAGTTGATGGACGGGAGGTTGGGGCAGTCGCCTAGTAGGGGAGGGACACCAATTGTGGTGCGGGGTCCACGCGAGCACGTCAACGGACATCCGGCAGTCCACGTTCGTTGTACGACAGGTGCCCATTGTTATGTCGACGCGTGTCCAGCACATGCAAAGGGAACTTTTTAGGGTTTTCACGACGCTTAGGGTTGCCATTTTCGCATTTTTCCCGGGCTGCTCTACCACCCTATGCAATGTTGTTCGGGTTCGGTGTGTGGCCGTTTCGGCACCCCAGTAGTGGTCCGCTGAGGATCCATTGCCCGCGCAGGCCTGCGTCTATGGTTATCCACCTCCGTGTTGTTGACGAAGCTCCGCAGAACCCTTCAACTTGTGCCTTTGTCCCCATTTTGGTCGGCATTCCTCCTATTGTGGTTCGGTTCGCATGGTTTGCAGAGTTGTTCGTCTGGTGGCTTCGTTCGGCGGGCGTTCTCCTTGGTGCACCACTCTCCGTGTTGGTGATCCTGATAATGGCAGTGTTTGCATCCTCCTGTGCCGGCTGCAGGGTCGTGAAGGTTGGCGACGGTGGTTTCTTCCTTCGGCAGGCATGCTACAGGCAGGGTTTCCTACCAGCTTCTGAACAATGTTTATAAACACTCCACGTCGCTTCATGGATGTCGTTAACTCTTTGGCTCGTTTTCTCGGTGGTTGGATGTGTTTGCTTGTCTGTATTGTGTTTGTCCCTCGACTTTTCATATTTGATGGCCTTCGGCTTTGCATCCTGCAATGGATGGGGTTTCCTACCAGCTTCTCCACAGTGTTTTTTAACACTTCCACGGTGTTTTTTTAACACTTCACATCTCGTCATGGAAGTTTTCGTTAACACCTTGGCTCGGGTAGGGTTGTCTCGGCTTTTCTGTGGTTTCTTGGGTTTGTCTGGCAGTTTGCAAGTGCAATTATGGGTTAGTGTTGATTAGTTTTTCGGACCCTGTCTGGTTACTGTTTTTATACGGTGGTGAAGCCCTGGAAAAATGGCAAATGGCATGTTGAACCGCCTGCAATTGTGTAATGTGGTTTCGGTTTTTGTTGAACTGAATGCTTTTTTCAAACCCCCGTTGGGTGTCTCTAGTTCTAAGGAAGTTGCTACGGTTTTGGCTCTGCGTGCATGGTTGTAACTTGGGATAGGGTCCGAAAAACTGGTATAAACAGCTTGCCTGAATTGGCTTCCACCAGTTTCTCTTTGGGTAATTATACAGTTGTATACTTGTTCGTTATTTAGGGTTGGCCTTGGAGGGTTTCATATGGGATTCTTTGTTTTTCTGCAGCTTATATTGGGTGTTTTTGGGCATATATTTGGCGTTTTTCAGTTGCAACTTATATCTGGCGTTTTTGGGCATATGCGGTCACAATTTTGCAAATGTGGTGGTTGAGGTGTATTTGGGCATATGCGGTCACAATTTTGCAAATGTGGTGGTTGAGGGGTTTTTGGTTTTGGCATGGTATGCACAATTGGGTGGATGAATTATGTTTGCGTTTGGTTTTGGCAGACAAATATTGGGTGGATAAATGAATTTGATTCTATTAATTTAGGTCATTTTGCAGCAGTAGGTTTCTGAATGATGTGGAAATGAAATTTGCATGGCCCCATGGGATATGAAAATGTTGCCGATATGAAATTTATTGTGAAACTTTGCTAGTTGAATTATGGATATGCTTACTGTAGATTAGTGGTAACTGGGAGCAATATTGCAATAAGATTTTGAAAAATTTGCAACGCAAGTTTTATAACTTGATATTCATCTTTATTTCCCTTTACTGTTTGAGGCCGCAAAACAAGTAAAGGCTACAATAAGACTTAAGCAACCTTGCATATTTCCCTTGCTTTTGTTGTATTCTTATTTATGAATGAGTTGTTTACATTAAGGTTGATAGTTGGCTACATAATTGCTTGAGACATATTTTTTATTCAAATTTGGTTATAAGGGTCATTGTGAATTTATTGGGTACAAGGGTTGAATTGGGCTTCAATTTGCAAAGGTTCCCTTGGAATTAGGACCACCATATATTCAAGAAGGGGTTTTGGCCCGACCATTGGGAATTATGGGAACTGTAGGAAACCACACCCATCTTAGTTGATGTCCTTTATGTGAATTTTATGAAATCCATAGGATATTAAGAAGACAAGAAGAACTAATAGCAAGCAACAACACATCCATTTCTTAGCAACAAGGTAGGCTTATGCTCGAGAGGAAATTCAATGGTTGGTTGGTTGAATGCTGGTTCAATTATGGTTATGCTCGCTGTAATATATAGTGTGAATGTTTGTTGGTTGAATGCTGGTTCAATTATGATTTTGGTTATGTTTCTAGTAATTTTGCAGCAGTATGTTTTTGAACTTGATATTCATCTTTATATTATTGTTTGAGGCTGCAAAATAAGTAGATGATGTGGATATTCGATTTGGCATGGCCCCTCATGGATATGAAAATGTTGTGGATTTGAAATATAGTGTGAATTTTGGTTGAATGCTGGTTAAATTATGGTTATGCTCGCTGTAATATATAGTGTGAATGTTTGTTAGTTGAATGCTGCTTCAATTATGGTTCAATTAAGATTTTGGTTATGTTTCTGGTAATTTTGCAGCAGTATGTTTTTGAACTTTGAAAATGTTGTGGATTTGAAATATAGTGTGAATGTTGGTTGAATGCTAGTTCAATTATGGTTATGCTCACTATTATATATAGTGTGAATGTTTGTTGGTTGAATGCTGCTTCAATTATGGTTCAATTAAGATTTTGGGTATGTTTCTGGTAGTTTTGCAGCAATATGTTTTTGAACTTGATATTCATCTTTATATTACTGTTTGAGGCTGCAAAATAAGTAGATATTTGATTGAATATTTATGATTTTTGAGTGACTGTTATGGTTACCTTCCTTGTTATGGTTAACTTCCTTGTTTATGGAAACAAACATAAATAAATAAGAACTGCTCATTTATAATTAAACAACTGCACTTTATAGCAATAGTACTGAAATACAAATACAATAACTCTATCTGAAGTAGATGTCGAAACATTGCCTCTATCTGAAGTAGATGTCAAAACAATGCCTCTATTTGCAGTAGATGTCAATGCCTGGGATTTAGGTTATATCAAACCCTCACCATGCTTGATTGGGGCTGCACAAAAAGAAAATGCCTTGATCACAAAATACCATTTGGTTGGTCTATACACCGCCTTTGTCTAAAGTAGATGTCAAAACAATGCCTCTGTTTGCAGTAGATGTCAATGACTGGGATTTAGGTTATATCAAGCCCTCACCATGCTTGATTGGGGCTGCACAAAAAGAAAATGCCTTGATCACAAAATACTATTTGGTTGGTCTATACACCGGCCACCCTATTCTTCAAGAGGTTCGTCACCTCCCACATCATTTCTTGTAGGGTTTCCAGCTTGAGACAAGTACGGTGACCTTACCGAGCATGTTTGATTAGGAAGCATGGGGTTGGTGGAAACAGATTGAGGCCAATTTACTCCTTGCAACCAAGGAGGAATTGAATAGCCATAGGCCTGACTTGTGCATGGGACCCCTGGAATATTTGTTGGTGTTGGATAAGCTAACATAGGATGGGACCCTGCAGTAGTAGGAATAGAGCTGGGGTGTAAACCTGCATGATTATAGCGGGGTATCTGAATGTTAATAACATCCTGGTAGAATCATGCACTGCTTGAAAACACTTCTAATGATCCTTCCATCATGTTCCTTTCACTGGTTGTTCTTGGAGTATCAGCCATCACATTCCTTTCCTCCATTTGTGATGCATTATTTTGGTTCATCTGTTGCACCTTCCTTTGATTGCCTTGCCAACTGCTTCTAGTGCACTTTTTCTTGTCGATTAGCCTCTCTTGCAATCCTTTCCTGTGCCCGCTGTCCAGCTACAATCATCCTTGCTTCCTTCTTTTCCTTTGCAAGATCGTTTTTCCTTTGTTTTAATTCCTGCAAATCATGTTTCTTTTGTTCAGATTCAACCAAGAGGCTCATGTACTCTTCTGAAGTGAGCAGTTGTGAACTCCGGCCCAATCGGAGAATGTCTGTCTATCCTTCCCTTCCTTGCGTTGACACTCTCTCCATTGGCAACTTTAGGAATCTGCCAAGCCTTGGTGTGTTCCCTGGCAGTGGTTCTTCAACTATGAGAGGTTCTTCTGCTACAATATATTCTTCAGCTGCATCCTCGTTGTCTATGCTAGGATCTGCTACCAACCCACCATCAACATAAAAATGGACAATCTCATCTGGCTATGAAGGCATGTTCATGCTTTCATCGCTGGTGGAACCACCAATGTGCCTGTTCAAGTTCATCATGGCCTATGCCATCCATGATGGTTGAGATACTTGGGTTGGCACTATCAATGTGTCATTGTTGCTACCTGGACTACGACAACCATCGACCACATTTATATTTTCCCCAAAATCCACTTGTGTGCCGGCTGGACCACCTAAACCCATGTTATCTTTTGCTGCATCATCATAGAATTGTGTAGCGCAAACATGTTCATCATCATCAGAAGCACCAACTCCTTCGCAGTTTCCTTGAGAAAGGGACATGATGTTGTCCACAGCATCTGCCTCTTGATAGCCATCCAATTGGTCTTTGACATCCTTAAGATCTTCACCAACTACAGCTTCTTGGCCATCCACATCAAATGCTCAGCTACACCCAGTGTCATGCATAAGAGCATCATAATTCAATGGCCAGATACCTGTTTGCCTAAAGACAGCCTTGATATTGGGGGGGGGATGAGAGCCCTTTTGAAAGCCTTGCTTGCAAGCTCAGCTAACTCAAACCTCTTTACCTCTACCCCTGGGTTCTGAGCCATCCATGCAGCACGTTCCGACCTGAAATAAGCCTTGAAAGGCCCAAACACACTCACATCCAGGGGCTGCAACCTGTGAGTGATGTGAGCAGGAAGTGTTAACAAGTCAATGCCCAACCTGTTTGCCTCCTCGATGGTTTGCACAACAATGTGGCTGCCATGGCCATCTAAAACCAACAGGTGTCTGTTTTCAGGAGAGACACCGCCTGGTATGGATGCTGCAAAGTGGCAAAGCCAATTCAAGAAAAGTTCTTTAGTCATCCATGCATGGGGATGTGCAGCCATGCACGCCCTAGGTTCACAATTTTGGATATAGTTTTGCAGCCGAGTTTTTCCCTTGAACAAATAAAACCCCGGGATTGTTGAGCCAATTGCATTCACACATGATAGAATGGTTATCCACTCCCTGCTCTTGGGCAGAATCTTTGGCACATTCTTGCTCCCTCTCTTTGTAATGACCTGCATGCCACAATTCCTTCCTGCCTGTAACCCTGTCTCGTCGCAGTTCCAAATATGGTCTGGACTGTAAGAGTGTTTCTCATATGCAGAAGAAAGAGTGTCATAGAACTTGGAAACAACCGTGTGGCGTAGATTCAATGCCCTATCTCTATCCAAACCCTCTGCAGTTCGTAGCACTAGCTCTGGATGCCTTTTTTTGAAACCATCCCACCAAGACTTACCTGGAAACCCATCTTTGAATGGGTTTGGCCTCCCCTGATAGTTTTGAGCAACAATTGATTTCAGTTGTATCAACTCTAGCCCATGTCCCAATTCGGCTATCTCCTTGCACCACACCACTACCTCCTCCTCCTCTTGTTCAGTCATGACTGTAAGAGGACCTCTCCTCTTGGTATGGGTCAGGCCATTTATCCAGTAATGGATTGACGTGGGTGCAATCCCATTTTTTTTGGCCATTGCTCTAACAGAAAACCCCTTGAATTCGACATCGTCAATTGCAGCCAGCATGTCTTCTTTGGTCCATCCTCTAATTGCACTGATTTTCTTCGTTGAAATGGCACCTTGCACTGTGGAAGATGGTGGGAGAATGGGCGATGCTGGAACTGTGGGTGGCGATGGCTCTGTCATTGATGGTGGAACCACACCATCTACATCTTCCACAGGACCATTCTCAGAATTTGTTGTAACAATGTTATCATTTGAAACATGGGCCCTTTCGTCATCCGATGATGTGCATTGTATCTGGGTACCCTACTTCCTTCTGTTCCTTGTACGACATGCAATATTGACTCTTGGCATGGCTATGAGAATCTGCAACATCCAGATAAATAACTTGTAAGTATTATAGATCCTTATGCAATGGAATTACAAACAAATCCACAAAATTGCTCATGTTTAAGATTTCAATGCTAAACAAGAATGAAATTCTTTCACTTATCTGGGGATTCCATTTTTTAAGGGAAGCATGTTTTGAAAGATTGGAGAAATGTGATTGATAAAATCAGATAAAAAAAAAAAAATGGAATATTGAGTAATGCAATGGTTGAGTTTGGTATGGAGTTTTGGTGGTTTTAATAATTTTCACTGTGTCAATTGCTTAACAATGGAGGTTTGAAAATTGAGAAAATGTGGACTTGTTAAAGAGAAGTGAGTAACACTACTATCACACTGCTATCATGTTTGTATGTTGATTGTGGCCATTTTAATGTTTGCTTGGCTGGTATTGAAATGTTCATATGAATATAGCTTCTCCCAGTGTTAAATCACCCCTGCTCTGCTCGCCTGAGGCTCTTAATATACTGCCCGTGATCTCATTTTTTAGCTATTGAACTATTCATAGATGTCACTGAACTATTAATTATAAGAAGTTTGATCGTCAATTGCTCTGATGCTTTCACTCTTTCCATAGTCTATTTTGGTTTTATTGCACTTATTGCCATGATACTTGTGTTGACAAAAGCATAGAGATTATGTAAACTATACTGCTTCGAAAGTCAAGATATCAATGGAACTGTACAAAAGCATAGAGATTATGTAAATAATTTTCATATTGTTATGGATAATAAAATTAATTGAAATAGTTTTCAAGATAGTTTTCAAATTGTTATGGATATTAAGCAAAGTTGAAAGAAGTGATAACCATTATATACTTGTTGCTTTTATCATTCTCATTTTCCTGCTTGCTTATTTCAATAGATGGTTAATCGAATACAACAGGTAGGTTATTGTACATACCTGTCACACAGTGCACACACTGTTGGTCTGTTGATGTATGGCTGACACTGTGCACACAACCTTTGGGCTGTTGATGGATAATTGAGTCCTAGCTGATAAATGCACTGCTTGGCTGATAAACGCACTGCTTGGTTGAGTCCTGGCTGATAAATGCACGCACTGCTTGAAAGCTAGATGAATTGAATGGATGCAAATGGGTTTGATTGTGTGCAAAGAGGTTGGTTTATAGTTTTTTTATGTTGAAAAAGATTGCATGGGGGAAATGACATGGATTGCAGGGTTAATTCTGGGAATGGGAGGCTGGGATTGATTTGGCACCGATCCAATGGCTAGAGATTTGGGTTTGCATGATCCATGTGCTCTTTGCTGCTATCCAGCTGCTTTGGTTGAGTTCAATGCTTGATTTGATGTTCAGTTTAATGGATGATTTGATTTTTTTATTTGCAGAGTTTATGGCATTCGTAGAGGATGGCAGTTCGAATTCTGTTTGGGCATTCGTAGAGGATGGTAGTTCGAATTATGTTTGTTGAGTTAATGGTTTAATGGATGATTTTATTTTTTATTTGTAGAGTTTAATGCATTTTTGCTTTTGGGTATTCGTAGAGGTTGGCAGTTCCTTTGGATTTCATGAATTTTAATGGGTGATTTGATTTTTTCAGTGGGTTGGGGCATTTATTGAGGTTGCATGTGTGAGTTTTTGAATAACTCTGTACCAGATGCTAACCCTCCTTTCCACTTGCAGTGTGCAGGTGGTAATGGGTGATGGAACACTGGATCCTACTACTTGATTGTTGCTTCTCTAGTTGTGGTTCATGAGGGTTGATGTGATGCCCAGAATGTACTTAGTAGATTGAGTATGAGAGGGTTTTTTGATGTTTAATTTGTAATTAATGGCAAGACAGAGTGGATTCTCAATTGGACTAGATGGTTTTTAATGTTGGCATTAAATGGAATAAATACTGTCAGCTGGGTCCCAATCAGTTTTTACTCCTATTTTGGACTTAATATCATATATATCTGGGCAAAAATATGTTGTTTAATTTTTTTTAATTAACTTTGTCATGTGCAATATTTGGGTGGTTGATGTGACGGGAACCATGACCACTATTGGTTCCCGCACAACAATAGGAGCCTCTCCCCTAGGGGATGCACTGATGGCACTCGGTGGAATTATGGCAGCCTACAAACTGTATTGATGGCACCTGCGTAGCAGTGTACAGAGGATGACAATCGCGACTAGAGCTACTTGCACCACAGTTGTTTCTTAACCAACTTTCACAACGAAGTTGTCGTTTAACCAACTTCCACAACGAAGTAGTCTAAATGTTCAACGATTTCGTCCATTCGGGAGTTTTTTATTTGTAGTCTAAATGTTCAATGATTTTACTTGTTAAGCAAATTTTTTATTGAAATTCGGTGAAAGTTTTTTTTTTTAAATCCGATTTCTATGTTGTGTAAGCACTGTTTTATTTTTTTATCAGATTTAGTCGAAATTGTGCTTAGAAAAGGTTGAAAACTCGCAAAATCATCTAACGTTTTGGCTACTAGCTTCCACAACAAATACTTCAAAAGATCGAATATGCAATATCCGGCACATGAAGTGTGGCGATCAAAATCCAGTTCTAACGTTTTGGCTAGGGGATTCCAAAACAAATACTTCCAAAGATCGAATATGCATATCCGGCACATGAAGTGTGGCGATCAAAATCCAGTGCGTAAGGTGTGGCAATCAATATCCACTCCGGAGTGCAACATTTATGATGCTGCTGTGGGATGTGGATTGTTAGATCTAATCCAAAAATGGATCTGATTGTTGTATCAGCTCCAAAAATTCACATCCCCACAGATCAGATCCAATGATCCACATTCTCATGATAGCAGCATTAAATGCTGCGCTGCGGGGTGGATATTGATCGTCCTGACATGTGAGTGAAACCCGAGGTCATTCTTCGATGGTGACGTATATGGTCATTGAAATCCAAAAGATCGAATTTGCGAACTTGAGGTAGACAGCAGGTGAGTGAAACCCCACATCATTCTCTGATGCTGATGCATATGGTGAGTGAAATCCATATTATGGGTTTAAGCTAAATGATTGATCATTTGTACCCATTTTTGACGATTTTTCTAGCCAAAAGCCAGCTGAAATTGTTGAAAATGTTGTTTTAAAGGGATGCCTCATGATAATCAAGGGTGATTAAGGGCCTTGAATCCATTTCTACAATCAAAATTACAATTTGAACAATGAAAATCACGATTTCAGCTTTTACCAAAAAAATGCAAATTGTCTACTCTTTAACTTACTTCCATATTATTCCTAAAGCTTAACCTCACTTCTCTTCAACTAATAAACTATCATAGATCCATATTAAACCCCACTCTGTCAAGCACAGAGAGAGATCCAATTTCTTGGGGTGTAAATTTTTTTTATCTTAATTTTTTTACATGTCCAAATAATTTACACCTCAAAAAATTGGATCCCTCTCTCTGCTTGGTAGATATAGGTTTAAGATGGATTTTTTAGTTTTATGAGTAGACGTGGATTTTTTTAATTACTTTTCATTTAGTTTTAATTTTTTATTTTATGAGACATATTACATGAAGTTACGTTATGTGACAATATCTTCTTCACACTGGATTGTAGAGCACCTCTTGGTGCAAAAATATAAGAAAAATAAAAATCTAAATAAATAAAATAAATTAACTAATAGAAAATATAAAAGACATAATATGTACCGTATAAACATAATAATCCTGGCCTATGGCGATACTAACAATCCTTCTCGGCACAGCTTCTGGCATGGTCTCTTGTGGATTGTCTTTTCTATCACCTAAGGCCCCCTTCTCTGCCTTACATCCCCCGACCATGTTGGCCTATCACTTCTACCTGGGATTCGGTGCGGGCTTGGAGTCAGCCTCCCCTCTCGGGAGGTCAGTACCAACCAAGTAAATAAAGTGGGAAGGTTCTGTATAATCCTGCATCTTTATCTCGGGTTTTTCATTTTTTCTGTGTTTTTCTCTCATGGGTCAGGGGCTTTGTACTGCTGTCGGTTTTTTCTCTGGATTGGCGTATTATATTGTTTTTCTCTGTTTTTCGGGGTTGACTTGGGTGTTTTTTCTAGGAGATGGGGTTTGCTAGTCGAGAGGTCCCGCCTTCCCTGGTGATGGTTTGGGCCAATCCCATGGTGCTTGTGGTTTTTATGCCTCCTCCTTCTTACCCTCTCAGGAACTCCAAGGTTCCGACGGGCTCTACAATTCTCATACAGCTGTCTTGCGGTTCGGAAGGAAAGTCTTCAGAGTGACACTTGCCACCTAATCCAGAAAAGGTGGTGGACTCTGCCTCAGGGGCTAGTCGATGTCCTTGCAGAATTTGGAAAGGAAGTTTCCCTGTCGAATCGGCTTCGAAGAATCATTTTCATTGCACCTTGGGTCGTGATATAAGCATGCACATGGTTTCAAACCTGGCCTCTCACTCCCTCATCGGCCGGATGGAGCATACGCGTTTAAGTCAGGGGGAGTTAGTGGACTGGATCACGAAGGCTTGGAAACCACTTATCCATTACGTGCCTCGAGTTATCATGCTCATGAACGAATGGATTTATTTCCACTTCCTCTCGGAGGAATCCTTGCAGAGGATTCTTCAGAAGTTTTGGGTCTTGGGGCTGGGTTCGTTAGTGCTGATAAGATGGCACCCGACTTTCGACCCCAGAAAGAAAAATCTACTGAAGTTTCATCTGTGGATGTTATTCCCGGACTTCCCTCTGGTATGCTGGAGTTTCTAATCATTCCTTGCAGTTGCTAACACCATTGGACGCTTCATCCTCATCGAGGAAAGCACTCTATTGGCTTCGGAACGGATTTTCCCCAGGGTCCTCATTGAGGTGGATGTTTCTTTTGGTTTTTTGGCTGAGGTCGAGGTTGAATGGGAGCACAACACCTTCATCCAGCTGTTGGACTATTTCCGCATACCCTTCTGATGTTTCTCATATCGGAAGCCTGGACATTTGAGTCATGACTGCAAGGGGCACTTGGGCGATGGGCACGAGTCGCCAGCTGCAAAGGAGACTTTTGAGGATCCATCTCAGTCTTTTACCCTTCCCATTCCATTCGACGAAGGTGAAGCTATGGACTGTCTGGGTAAGTTTAAACTTTTCCTACCTCTATTGTTAAAATCTTTTACTTTGAGTGATATAACTTCGGCCCTTACTCATGGGTTGGAGCCCAAGTCGTCTCAGGAACACCTCTGCACCATGAAACCTCGTGCCCTTTTCACGAACGGGATGGGTGAGTCTATGGCTTTGGGTTTGGTGTCTGGGGGGACCTCTGCTATACATGGTGGCTCTTTGGGTAGAGAGGGCTTGGACATTTCCTTATCCCCTAACTTAATTTCTGATACTGAGGACATCGTTGTCGGTGGGAGGCTATCGGGTTCATCCCTTGTTGTTGAGGGGAGTTTGTCTTCGTCGCCGACGCTCAAATTTGGCACTTTGGATTCAAAGATTTAGCTCACTCGTGATCCTGATATGGTCCTGCTACCCGTATTCAGGGATTAGAGTCCTATGGTGGCTCCTGGACCGGGATAGGATTTAGGGTCAATTCTTTGTTCAAATGTTACCATCCGTAGAAAACAATCGAGGAAAACAATTAAATAATTTTGTCGGGATGGGGGGTCGGATTCTAAGTGGATAAACCCTATAATCTCACCGGCCTCGGGGCTCTCTAGGGCTCTCAATCCTAGCACCTCTTCTGGGTCTCTTAGAGCGGGACAGGACCCTTCATCGGTTCCTCGATGGTCCTATCCACCTTCAACGCTCAGGGGTTGGGAAGCCTTCCTAAAAAGGTTGCTATTCGACACTTTTTGGACTCTGTAAAACCCTCAGTTTTATTCCTTCAGGAGACCATGCACTCAGGGGAGGATGTTGTTTCTTTTTTTCTGGGCATTTTCCCTAGCTGGAAGTGTTGTGCTATCAATTCATGCAACTTATCTAGGGGGATCCTTGCGGCATGGGATCCCTCATTGGCTGACATGACCCCTTTCAATGTTTGTGCAAGCATTACATTAATTGGTAAGCTAAAAGGCTCTTGCCAGGAGCTGTGCATCCTGAACCTATATGGCCCTTATCGTGACCGGCAGCCATTTTGGGAAAGGGTGTTCGCTAATTGGCTCATGGAAAAACGTAATCTGGTCATTTGTGGGGACTTGAACTTCACCTTATCATCCTGCAAAGTTTGGGGGTCAGGCCAAAGGGATGATCCCTTGGTTGGCTTTCTCAAGGATCATATCGAGTCAGTAGGGATGCAGGGCGTCATGCCAGCACATTTGGTTCCAATTTGGAACAATAGGCCCTCTGGAAATCAAGGATTAGCGAAAATATTGCACCGTTTTCTCATAAAAAATGACATGCTCCTTGGATTTGAAAGGTTTCGGTCATGGGGTGTGGCTACCGACATCTCCGAACACAAAGCAATTTGTCTTGAGGTACAGTTACAAGTTAAGAGGCCATCCTGTCCATTCAGGTTCAATAGCACTTGGTTAGAGGATAAGGGCTTATGTAACCTGGTTATTCATAAATGGCAGTCTTTTAAGGACGATGAGAACCTCTCACATTTGTCAAATCTCAATAATAAATTGGATGTCGTTAGACTTGTGATAAAACGGTGGGAACGACTTAAGAAGTCGGAGGATGCAAAGGAACTTATTGAAATTGAGGAGCGAATCTCAAATTGGGAAGCTGATGGGATTTTATTCGATGAAGGGAATCGTCATGACCTACAGGACCTTTACAATAGAAAGGAGGTTTTATTGGTTCAAAAGGAGAACACATGGCGTTTAAAGAGCCGGGCACTGTGGTTATCAATGGGGGATTGCAACATGAGGTTTTTTCAGAATGACGCTATATGCGTCGTAACAGAAACTCTATATGGGAGGTAAAAGGGGAGGATGGCATCTTTAGATTGGACCAGGCTTTCATCATGGAGAATGCAACTAATTACTTTCGGGAAGCTTACAAACAGCCGCAAGTGAGCAATCTTGTTGACGAGTTAAAAATCATAAAGATTTTTCCTCGTTTTCTTAGTGCAGAGGAAGGACTGGGAATTGAGGCGGCTGTATCTAAAGATGCACTAAGGTCCGTTCTTGTTTCTTTAGTTAAAGAAAAAAGTCAAGGCCCTGATGGCTGGACGGTGGATTTTTTCATGCATTTCTTCGACCACATGGGTGATGACATACTGAAGGCGGTGGAAGAATCTCATCACAAAGCCATGGTCCCTAAAAGACTCAGCGCCACTTATATAGCTTTGATTCCGAAGTTGGACAGACCGGAAGGGTTCTTGGACTATCGACTGATTTCTTTGTGTAACACTTTGTATAAATTGGTGTCTAAAATCATTAGAAATCGCATCAAGCCTTTTCTGGCCAAATTCATTACTCTTGAACAATTCGGCTTCCTTTTTAACCGTCAGATTCTCGACGCTGTGGGAACATCCCAAGAATTCCTGCACTCTGTAAAGATCAAGAATCTCAGTGCCTTTATCCTAAAACTTGATTTGGTGAAATCCTATGACCGACTAGACTAGTGCTATATTCGTCTTATTCTTTTATAGATTGGTATTCCTCTCAATTTGGTCCAGTGGATCATGGCCTGCATCACTTCTACCACTTATGGGGTTCTTGTCAATGGAGAGCCTATGGACATGTTCTCTTGCAGCAGAGGAATACAACAGGGGTGCCCGATATCCCCTCTCCTCTTCATCCTGGCTATCAACGGGTTAAGCAGATTGATTCAGGAGGCTAAGGATGGTTGCAGCATCAAAGGGGTAAGGGTTTCCCGTGCTTTGTCCATTACGTACCTGCTTTTCGTTGATGATATTTTTATCTTCGATATTGCTTCTACCGAAGAATGGCAAACATACAAAGACATTTTTGAAATATTTTGCTCGGCTTCAAGGATGGCCATTAGTTTGGGAAAATATTCTTTCATGTTTAATAAAGTTGAGGAGCATGTTATAGATGAAATGCAGGTTTTATTTCCCTATGCTTTTTCTCACATTGATGCTGGTATCAAATACTTGGGATTCCTTCTTAAACCTAACTGCTACAGAAAGGCGGATTGGGAGTGGTTGCTCCAGAAGATCGACCACTGGATTAATAGTTGGGCTGTCAAATGGCTCACCAATGGGGGGAGGTTGGTTTTATCCCAATCTATGCTACAGATCATCCCCATTTACTGGTTTGGGTTAATGAGGCTACCCACAACTATCCTCAACGGTTTGTGAAGCAGATTATTCCGGTTCATTTGGTCAGGAAAACCTATGGTAAGAAAGTGGCATCCGTTCTCTTGGCACAGTCTCTGTTGGCCCAAGGATCGCGGGGGCTGGGGTTTAAAGAATTTGTATTGGTTTAATCTGGCTACGCTGGAAAAAATCCTTTGGAGGGCTTTAAACGATGATGGATTATGGAGCAATGTAATCCGTACTAAGTATCTAAAAACCTATAACACTACTCAGTGGCTGCAGAATCATCAGGCGGGCTCCACACAGGTCTCAACTATTTGGAACAGCACAAGCAAAACCTTCTACTATATAGGCCCCTGGATTAAATGGAAGATTGGGAATGGTTCTGAACTATTTGTGGGGGTGGATCCCTTTATTAGTGACGAGGAGGTGTTTCGGCTTCCACCTGATCTCATTAAGGAACTCTATGATCGGAAATTGGTGGTGCTATCTCAGTTCTTCATCAATCGAAGTAATATTCCTAGAGAGGGTTGGTTGATTAGTGAGGAACTTAACTTGCCTCCTCAATGGCACTCTGTTTGGGAGTCTTATATATCCATCCTTGCTTGTACGGGGATCAATCTTAACCATAAGAATGATCTTCTGACTTGGGATGGACCTGGGTCGAAGGGTGTATTGACGGTGGCAAATGTATACAATATGTTGGTTGAGAATGCACAGAACCCCTCGCTTTCTCGATGGTGGCACAATCCTATGTGGGGATGGAAAATCCCTCTTAAACTACATTACTTTATATGGCTATGCTTCCAGGACAAAATTCTTCTTTGGCCTAATATTCAAAAAAGGGGCTTCTTCGGACCTGGCTTATGCCACTTGTGCAAATCGGCGGATGAGGGTCTTCAGCACACTTTCATGTACTGCAAATACATCAAAGAAGTATGGTAGGCACTTCACGGCTGGTTCTCACTCCCCGGTGAGTGGATGGGGCATGAATTGGTCGAATGTATTCGTTGCTGGTTTGAACTCTTTGGGAACAAAAGCACACTCCCTCTTTTTCTGATTGATGGCATCTGGAAAGCCCGTAATGCTGGTATCTTCAAATATTCTCTCCCAATGACATATGCCACAACTTTAAGAGTTATCTATCAGTGGAAAGGGTATCCAGAAATTATCAGCAGGGTTAAGGTTCATCGGATCACTATCCCAGAGCTAGACGAAGGCTCTATTCAAGGGTTCTTTGATGGGGCCTCCCAGTGGGCTGTTTGTGGAGCTAGGATTGTGCTACATGTCTGTCGAAATCATGTCATCAACATACAGGTTGGAATTGGAGGCAGAGACGGTCTTAAGGCTGAAATTTTGGCTTTACGATGTCTATTGTGGTTTTCTCTTAGGAGGGGCTACTCTTCCTTGACCATTTATGGAGACTCGCAGGTGGTGGTCAACTGGTTCAACGGTAATTTTTTTATCAAAACCTTGCTCCTTAGACTTGGATGGAGGAGGTGACTCGACTCAGAGCTTCTTTTGATATGCTGCGGTGCCAACACATTTATCGTGAAGCTAATATGGCAGCAGATCACCTATCCAAGCTAGCACTGGGACCAATGGACGGTTATTTGCATTTCAGTGAAATTATGGACGAGGCTACTGTCGATCAAGGGAACCTCCTCACATTCTGAAGATTCTGCAGGAGTTCTTTTTTATTGTGATTTTTTCCCTTCTGTCAGTCTTCTATCTCGAACATCGATTCCTCGGCAATATAGTGTTTGTAAAAGTTGGCTTTACGGTCTTACTGTTTTGAAAGGCCTTGAAAATAGTTTAAGTTATAGATGAAATTTATCAGAATGTTGATACTCCGGATGTAACCAAGTTTTATTTCTTATAATAACTAAGTTACATACTTTTTCTTCTAGAAAAAAAACAATCCTAAGACGCAAAAAACTAAGAACTAAGAGAAGGAAGCCGTCATTAACTTGTGCAAGGAAAAGTGAAGAATAATAACATTGTTGGATAGAAGTGTGAAGCATTTGGTTAACATTTAATGAAAATAAGAATCACAAATAAACCAATGGAAAGAGAATAAACATAAAATCTCAGAAATCTCCATTAAAAAACAATGAATTTTAATCAAATTAAAAAAGCAGCAATGGTGGTTTCAAATAATTTTTCCTAAACCCACATGTGGATAAAGAAGTCCAAGACCTATGGCTAGATTTCATCTTTATATTAAAAAAAAAATTAAACGTATGACAAAACCTCTATAAAACAAAAGAGAAGTTGAGAAATGTGGTTATAGATTTTCCAAAAGGTGACGAATCTTTAGAATTTATGGAAAGGGAGAGGGAATCTTTAGAATTTCTAGAAAGGGAGAGGGTTAAAAAATTTGATAGCTGTGGGAAATCTCTAATTCCTAGAAATCGTCGTTAAAAATAGTGACAATCGTCGTTAAAAATAGTGGAAATCGTTGTTAAAAATAGTGGCAATCGTCATTAAAAATAGTGACAGCTGTGGGATTTGAACCCATGCCCTTTCGGACAAGAGCCTAAATATGGCGCCTTAGACCACTCAGCCAAACTGTCACATATTTAATTTACAATTTTATTTTATTTTATGTATCAAATTAGAAAATTAGAGTGACATAGCGCTCATGTCAAACGTGTTATTGTTGTCTGTTACCATGCCATGAGAGCGAGCGTGATGTCTATGTAAGTCTTATAGGATCAATTTTTCTCTTGGTGAAAACTTTCCCTTCCGGTGAGGAACAAGATATTTTAAATGAACTTAAACATCTTGGTGAGGTACAAGCTTTTCAAATGTTCAGGCTCAGGCTATTGTGATCAAATTAAGTCTTTGCTACTAATCAAAATGGAAAAGTTGGATTCAGGGTTCGAGTACCTTGGGTTCTATCTCAAGCCAAATAAGTATCGGACTGACGATTGGTGTTGGTCGTTATAGAAAGTTGACAAGCGAATCAATAACTAGGTGTTTTGTTGGATATCTAGAGGAGGCAAACTTGTATTGGCTCAATATATTTTGCAGAGTATCCATGTGTACTAGTTTGGATTGATGAAGGTTCTTGCGATTATTATAAACTCAATCTATAAAAAGATCTTTCATTTTATCTGGGTTGGTAAGCCACATTTATCCAAATTTCACCTTTCAAATTGGAAAAGTTTCTCTTGGCCCAAGAAATTGGGGGGCTAGGTACTTTTAAATTTGAACTAGTTTAGCCAGGATTTTTGGATAAAAAGTTTGTGGAGGGCAATATCAGGCAGTGGATTGTGGAGCACTATTATAAGGAAAAAATATCTAAAAAATTTCTCTACAATTCAGTGGATTAGACAATTGGTTATCTATTATAGGAATGCTTCTTCAATTTGGAGGGGATTAATCAACACTTTCCCATACATTGGGGATTTTTTAAGCTGGAGAATTGGCAGGGGTTCCCAAGTATATATTGGTGTAGACAGATTCGTTGGTGCGGGTGACAATTATAAACTGTCTACACAAGTATTGGCGCAACTCCATTCTATGAATATTCTTGTTCTGTCACAAGTCTTCCATGTCGGTGATGACCCTTCGCTGCTTCATTGGTTAAATGCGGGTGAATTGGGTTTATCCGAAGATGTTGCTTTGGAATGGGACTCTTATGTAAGAAACCTCACATTTTCAAGTATTACTCTATCAGATGTGAAAGATCAATTGGTCTGGGATTGGCATGATGAGGTGATAAGGCAGGGCATGAATGTACTTGGTGTTGAAGTAAACCAGGATCTAACATGGCTCGAAATGGAACCCTCCCAAAGAATTTGTGGCCAAAGGAGAGAGATGGGCCCTAAATATGAATACATTTTCCATTTATATTGATTTTTAAGGGAAAACAAACATATACAATAATAAAATCAACCATTCAAACTATAAAATATTACACCCCATAAAATTTAGGGCTTCGTACTCACAAACTTGGGAGGCATTGCCTCTTCTCAATGAGTGCACATGCGAGAGGCTGAAGATGCACGGCCACAATCCAACTTTGATCACAGCTCACAGCTGAACTCAATCAATTGTTTCACAGAAGCCACGGACAGCTCTGTTCGCAGCACACAGAACTCAAAGGGTGCACACGCGAGAGGAAGATGCACCGCCACAATCCAACACAACTCACAACTCACATCTCGGCGAAAAAAATGGTTGCACAGGAGCCCCGAAATGCTTTGCTTAAAGGTCACAGAACGTGCAAGAGGCTAAGGCCGGTTACAATGAAACAAGTCAATTCGCGGGAGGTAGAAAGGTATCTTTTTTTGTTTAGTTTTTTTTTGTATTGTTTGTATTTTATATAAAATGTTGTTTGTTAATTTTTTTTGTATTTTTTTATGTATTTAAAATATATCTTGCAATTTCTCCAATTTTCCGAAGACAATCAAGGTAATACTTGAAAGGATGGCCCTAAGGATAGTAGCCACCTATGACTTTTATCTTGTGTGAGGGTTTTAATTATTCCCCTTACCCAAGTTAGAATTAGATTTAAGTGGGGTTGAGATGGCCTTCGGGATGGGCTCGATCTCGAGGGTGTAATTTACCCATATTCATCAAAGTAACTTGATGTTGAATGAGATTAGAAAAAATCCACTCAAGAGTATGAGCTATAGGATTGTTGACAAATAAATAAATGTTGTAGAATACAAGAGGAAAGGATTTGAATGATGGAGAGAGATTATTCAAAACACGTCTTACAAGTTTTGTATCTAATTTTACAACCTCTACAAATACCATTATGTTCATATTGAAACACAGGCGTTCCTTTTACCATCTTATGCAATCCAAGTAGTGCTTTGAAATGAAGATGACCAAGCCTTCTATGCCACAGTTCACAAGGAATGATTGTGTCATGGATCACAGATTGAATGAGATTTCCAGGAAATTTATAGAGACCTCCCTCTATAACTTCAATTACAGATGCAAAGTTAAAGTTTGTATTCTTAGGCCACAAGAGATATTTATTTTCCATAAATATTACTTTGAATCCTTTATCTTCTAGAACTGAAACAGATAGGAGGTTCTTCTTCAGACCGAGAACAAACATAATTTCATCAACATGCAGTACATCTCCTGAATCCAACTAAAAAGAAGTGGATCCAAATCCTTGGATCGAATAGGTGGTATTATCTCCAAGATCCACTTGACATGAGAACTTATTTTCCTTCATATATGTGATAGCACTCCTATATCTAGTCATGTGTTTGGATGCACCACTATCCACTAGCCATGTCTCAACACTAGTGGTAATGGATTCATATAGGGTTGAGACAAGATAGTACTCCTTCCTTGTCTCTTGATCATCGGAATAATTATTTCTTGTAGGTTCATCTTTTTTAGCAGTAGAAGCATGAAACCTACCCTTGAACTTTTTGCTTTTCTTTGCATGGCAGTCTCTTACAAAGTGACCCTTCTTATTGCAGTTGAAGCATTTAAATTTAGACTTATCAAAGTTCTTGTTGTATTATTTTTCCTTTTGATGAGGAAACTTCTTCTAAGAAAAATATTTCTTTCCTCTCTTCATTTGTGTCGTAAGAGCAAGGTTCTCTTCTTTCGAGGAAGCATTTTCGCTTTGAATTAACCCTTCTTCTTGAAGGAAATCATGCCACAGTATTTCAAAGTTTGGTTGCACTTATCGACCATTTACAGCGGCCAAGATTGTCTCCCATGAAGATGGAATACCATCGACAATTGTCTGTATGAGATCATCATCATCAACAGTTACACCAATACTCAATAGTTGATCTCTAACTTGAGAGATCTTTGTGAAGAAGGAAGCATCAACTTTGTCCTTCTCCATCTTCAGATTACGAATTTTTTTCTTCAAGGCTCTCTTCTTACTAGGATCCTTCTTCTCATAAAGACTGGTCAAAGTGTCGAAGCATTCATTTGCAATCTTCAATGGAGTAATCACTAGCATCAAATTGTCCTTCACTGAATCATAAATGATTCTCTTTGATTTGGCTTGATTCTTCTTGAAAGTAGTGTTCCCAGCATTAGTAGTAGGCTCTTTAACTACACTGGATACATATCCATCTATATCATGCTCTTCCAATATATTCAAAATCTTGGCCTTCCAAGTATTGAAGTTTGAAGTTCCTTCAAGTCTGTCTTCTGGTCTTACTGATATTGAAGACTTTATTCTTCAAGTATTGTGCTCAACTTAAACCACCCAGGATCAACGTAGGCTTAAGCTTGACTATTGAACTTAGCTCTTTCACGCCCTAGGCTCTGATACCATGTTGATTTTTAATCTTAATTGCGGAATTAAAATAGTAATTGAAAATAATGAATAATCAAAATCATAAACATCCACAGTTGACACAAAAATTTACCCTCGGGAAACCCTCTATAACTTGAGGGAGAAAACCCCAGCAAAATCTTCCTTAGTATATTGATATATAGTAGAGAATGTTTCCTTTACAATGAGCAGATTACATCAAACACCCCTAGTGAAATATCAAGCACCCGTGGTGCAATTACAGAGGAAGAGAGATTGATAAAATAAGAGAACTCATAATAATATTCTGCACTAAACCAATTCACTAGTTTGGTCACATGCATAAAAGTTGTGAATTACCTTCAAGAGGGAATTCTCTCTGACATTGGTTTCATCAATCCTACATAACAAGTGTACCATACTTTTCATGCTTTGGATTTTATCTTTGTATCTTGACTTCGGTATGAAGTTGCCCTTCAACTGGATGCTAGATCACTTAGTTAGGTGGCTAACTCAAGTGTTGCAACTCAAGTGTTTCAAATCAAGTGTCGCAACTCAAGCATTGTATTTTAGTTTAAATCAAGTGTCGTAACTCAAGTGTCATCTTTTAGTTTAACTCAAGTGTCATCATGCAAGTGTCATAACTCAAGTGTCTTTTTTTTATTTTAACTCCAGTGTCTACATGCAAGTGTTGTAACTCAAGTGTCGTCTTTTAGTTTAACTCAAGTGTCATCATGCATAATACTTGGTTAACTAAATATTCTTTGTTAACACTTTAGTTAACTCTTTTTACTGAAGTCTTTCTTGTTAACACTTTAGTTAACTCTTTTAGCACACTTGATAACTGAAGTCTTTCTTGATAACACATAGTTAACTCTTTTAGCACATTGATCATTGAAGTCAACAAATTCGATTTCTCTCTTATATTAACTCATATTATCTTTATATCTTGTCTTATCTGCATGGTCCACTTGTGCCAACTTAATTATTTATCATATCAAATATACTAAGGATATTTTTCCAATGATGTGAACATCTCATTCTACTCTCGTTCCAAGTGATCATATGCTAAAGTAATTCAATCTAGTGGTGGCTAGTCTCTAGAGGAGACTTAATAGCTTATCCATCTATAATACCATGGTTAGTAGTATGTCAAGCGTCATTCATGATTCGACAAGCAAAGCATTACCTCAACACATGAGGCACCACCTCAACACATGAGGATCTGTCTTGACACACAATACCTTAGTCTTGACAACCAAGACTGTACATCACCATCACTTTGACATACAAAGCACTCACCTCAACGCGTGAGGATTTAACCTTTACACATAAGGCTTAATCATTCTTGAGTCCAACTCAAGATTCTACTCCAAGTTTCATGAGTCCAACTTAGGCTCCTATAAGGCACTACCTCGACACACGAGGCTCAATCTTCGCGCACAAGATTGACTTGGAGAATGACTCATGATGTTGTAACTTTAACACATGCTACTCTACATCTGACCTTATTTTATTAGTTAAGGATAATATTTTGCTTCTTTTTGGAAAGTGTATTGCTTTCCAAGGGAATATAAGAATTTAAACTTAATCCTCGGTCCCATACCTCATCCTTATAAACAAAAATTATATATTCATAGGATATGAAATATTTATGGAAGCTCTTTAATGAAAGAATTAAATCCTTTGTCAAGTCCCACTAGTGCCATCGGTTTCTAAGAGTTATGTTTGCTAGGTGACGCAAGGCTCGAAACTCCGTGATAGTGGGAGGAAACATCTTACCTAAAAAATAATAAATCAAATCCACTTATTATCTTGGATTACTGGCCACTTTCCAAAACTTCGATGATAAATGACTAGTATAAAAGTACTGAATATTTACATCAACACAAGCAGATATGTTCAATGTTCTCAAACAAACTAGTACAAAACATAAAATCAGAGACCCTAGCATACTCTTAAAAAGATTGCAATCTGAATTGTCTTTATCACAGTTAACAAGATATATTTTTAAAGGAATAAAATTGGTATAAAATATTTTAAATTTTATTACTTTGACATTGTAATATCCCTCTTTACCCCTATTCATTTTGCAACTGAAATACAAAGATGTAATTGTAGTTATGTAATAGTTCATGCAAGGAGATCAAGCCCAAGGCCTCGCCAATGAACATTGTAGTATTGTTAATATTCCATACATTAGTTAAAGCATGCTGACGCGTGATGTAAATTGAAATGATAAACTAATGAAAGTATACCTAAGAGACTAAATGTGCAATGCAATGAAACAACAGGGGCAAAGCAATCCACTAGGGAGAGAGGTGAATGGCTGGGAAAGCCATGGGAATCCATTTGATGATGACAAGTCGTTATCATGGTGGCTTTGGCACTATAAGGAAAGTGAATTGTTGATGTTTACTTGATTGCCTAAAAGTTTATAAGTGTTAGCTTAAAGCTAGTCGATGTGAGTATGGACTTATTGTTAGTTTTGGGTATTGCAAATCAATGTACCCATTGTATGAGAAGGCGACAAGAGTTAATATTCACTTATGGGAGTAAAGAAAGCTATTATAACCTTGAATAATTAATATTATTATTAGTAACACACAACTATAATCTATTGTCTCGGCTTAGGCCAGAGATGTATAAGTACTATAATAAATATATATAGAAAAAACACCTTATATTTAAAGGTAATTGGAAATATTTTCTTGTACTAAATGGAAATTAACCAAAATATATATATATATCACACTCATATATAATACTTTTGTTATTCATTAGAATCAAAAAGTACTTACATCCCACCCTCGCATTCAGCTCATAAAATGTTATGCTCTGCTATATCTTGTTATCAAAACTAACATCCAACATATCATCTGCCAAAATAGATACAAGAGGCAAAAATCCAAATTTGGATAGTCGGAGAATCCATCAAAACTAGAGAAAAACACAGTCCTACAGCAAGTACAATCCTATAAAAAGTATAAGGCACCATTTGACTACAAAGTATCTTCAATATATTCCTCCCATAATAGGTATCCTTCACACATCTTCAGAGCTTCTTTAGATAATCGATATTCACATAAAATATATACGTCATATAAAAAGATAAATGGACTTGTTCAGATCACTATAGTAGCCTAGTGATGCAAGGGCATTAGTTGTCCAGCTGGCATTTTGAGTCAGCAATCTTTAAATTTTATATAATTTCGGAAGTAATTTCAAGGGAGTTGGTTGCCCAATTAGTTAGTGAAAAAACTTTGATTTCAGTTAGTAACAAAGAAAAGCAATTTTTTATGGTAAAAGGGGATGGAAGAACTCGAAAAGAGCGAGAGGATTGAAAAAAAAAGACATTGAGTGAAGGGAAGAATTATCTTTACTTCTCATTGAGCGTTGATTTGGTAGTAAAAAATAAGTATTATTGAGTGAAGGGAAGAATTATCTTTACTTCTCAATTGAACCATTAAATATTAGTAGCAAAAATATTATGAAGAGATTAATTACGCCATAAGCGTTCACCAACGAGAAGTGTGACCTTCCACCTCGGATATATTCCTCGTCTATAGATCCAATGGATTCCTGGCACGTGTTTTGCCACTTTGGCCCACATCGACCAGATCATGCCGACCGTAAATTTGTTTTTACTTTATTTTATTTTATATTGTGAGCGATGCATCTGATCTGATCTGGATGTTTATTTTGAAAGTTTGGACTTCTGTTTCATGCAATTATTTTTGTCATACATTCATCTTCCCTACCACGAGCGATCAGTTCCTGCTTGCTCGTGTTCTTGGCTGGTCGATAGCAATTTTGACTAAAAAGGAACAATGCATTAACTCATACATCACATTCTTTCCAAAACCCAGTGAAAGGATCTAGCCAATTGTGTCATGAAGCATTGGATTGTATAGTCGACTGTTTTTTGCGTGGTTGATCAGAAAGATAGGCATTGTGTGCAATCAATGTGCCATCTATTTTTTTAAGCAATACAAAGTGTAGAAATGCACAAAAATGACCAGGAAAAACATGCATTATAGAAATGCAATCAACAGTCAGTCGGTCGGTCTTTCAAGGTAATCGACCATTTTAAAAATAATTTCCACAAAAATCATATCGACCCACTTTACTTATATCCATATGTAGTTCGGCTTTTAAAGATTATTTTACCAGCAACACTTCAATTTTGCACAAGTCTTATATTAAAATATATTGCACATACCATAGTTAATATATAACTCGGTGGTGGATTTCTGAATCAGTCGAAATATTGGTCATTGGGTCTGCGTAGCTTTATTGGCCGACGTACATGCTTTGGGTAATTTTCCCTATTTTTTCAAACTCATGCAATCTCATCAAATCATGGTGCATTTTTCATAAATAATATCTTTCTCCATGCCGTGTCGAACAATAATCCAAAATTTGGTTCAAATTTCGGAATTTCACATTATTCATTTCACCTTTCGTCAAAGTCAATTATTCATGCGACCAAATTATATTGGAAGCAATAAAGACTTTTCTTAATGTTTAGTTTAGTCATTAATTATTTAAAGGAAAACATTTTAAAAGTAATAAAATGAAACTTCCAAATACTAAATATTAGCACGAGTAGATTATTAACCTAAAAATACCTTAGCTTTTTAACAATATGCGATGTTCTAAGTCAAGCTATTTGGTCAACTGCGTATCGACAGGAATGGTCAGCTTCCAGTTGGCTGTTGGATGCCGACTGCTTTGGCATAACCGCAACAGTCGGTCGGTCAGTCTTTCAAGACAAGAGAATTTAGCTACACAAACCCCAGCAAAAAAAAACAGCTTCGCTCATATGCAATATGCATTAATAGCATTTACCTATTTATTTATAGTCTATGTTTTCTTTTTTCTTCCAGAAATATGCATCTACCTTTTGTGTTATTCAGTGTTCTCAATCTAGGGTTTTAGGTGTTTTGTGTTGCCCTCCATACCAGATTCCATCTTGTGTTTTTTCCATTAGGTATTTTTGTTCTTTATCTCATAAAAGTATTATCATTAAAACAATAAAAACTGAAAAAATTTGAAAATCCTGAAAATTGAAAATTTTGCATTTGGGAAATTGACTGAAAAGGTTGCGGTCATCTAGAAAGTGGACCGAAAAGGGTGTAGTCAAGGCATCAGTTTTAACATTTTTAGCGTACTGTGAAGTGGGCGTTTTGCAATCCTATGCTGTGATTTTACTGTTCCATTGGGCCAACAGAGCTGCATTTGTTATTTATTTGTGAAAGACCTTACTGTAGAGGTCAATTGCTGCAATCCTAGAAAATTTCCATTGTTGTTTTTTTTTTTCCACAGCAAGTACCATTTTTTGTTCACATAACAGGTCGAATTTATCATCATATATCATTTTCTTAGTCGACAGTCCTCTGACCTCCCCGGCCTCTATGAACTCCTTGACCTCCTCCGACCTCGACCTCCTCCGACCTCCTCGACCTCTCCGACTTCCTCTGACATCCTTGACCTCAACCTCCTCCGACCTCGGACCTCCTCGACCTCCTTGACCTCTTCTCACGCGTCGAATTCCAGACATTGATGCCAATATCGCATGGTCCGCCAGGTTAGCATGTATACCCAAAGCTATCATTGCCATGCAATTTTCCATGAGCCCACGACAGGCAGTATATTCCATGATGCTCAGAAGAGTGCTCACTTATTCCATAGCACGAGTTAAATTTAATTCCACGGGAAGATTATGGGGAATGTTAGAAATCAACGAATGTATGATTGATTTTTGAAGTCCCTCGTTGAGCGGGCCAATCGCTACGTTAATCAGAGCAGTAGGTACAGTGGCTGGCTTCTTGTCATTATTCCATGCGATGGCGTTTCGAATGAGAAGTATCAGTCTTAGGATAAGTAGAATAAGATCTATACGTCTCGTAAGTAGACCAAGTCTGGCTATCAATCTGGTCTCTCTCGCTATGACGTTGTCTATGGCCGACCACTTTTACCTCGACCAAAAATAATGTCGACCAAATAGTATCGACTGCCTTTTCTGGCTTGCTGAAAACCATTTAAAAAAATACCTTCACAACTTAAATTTTGGCTACAACGAACTATACAAAATTGGGTATTGGCTTAGCTTGGTCGCATAAGATCTTTGCACAAGTATGGGAATTCTAATGTAAAAATGATCTATATATGCATTAATACAAAAACAAGGGTACACATATTCATAAACCAAGATCAGAGATCTGACAATGTACCCATTACAATATTTTAAACAAAGAATATTTAAATTGGAAACCCTGCATCGAATCCACAGGAGCCGAGCATATCAACCCGACTGCATAGCCTTTATGCGTTTTGAAAATGGTAAAACATTTTTGAATTCAGTAAAACCGACGCGTGCGTTTGGAATCACCTCGAACCACCGTCCTTGTTATCATTCATTCCAGAATCCATCTGTTGACTGCTACCAGAATTGCCATTTTCACCGTCATTGCGAAAGGCTTCCTCTAGACAATCAAGTTACAGCCAAGAAATGAGGCAATTGTGGACTGACCCATGGATCAGAAGCGGGAATCCTTTAAATGGTCAAATCCTCTTGTCGATTATGCCTCTTCACATTAATCTCATAAAATTCATGAACTAACGTTACCTGCAAATAGTCTGAAAATGCTTCATTACCACGACGTGATTTTGTAAATTCTCGACATGCCAGATCGCCCGAAATATTTTCGGCCCAACCAACTAATTGTTTCACAGCAACAAACCCGTAGAGACTTGTTGTGGTTCGACTACCAAAATGTGACCATAATAAGGCATCGACCACTACTGTCGACGTCGACTTTCCACCATCCAACCGCATTATTTGATGCTTGGTCAACACGCCAGAATAGCCTACGATTAGTTTGGATGAGAAGTCTTACTAGTGGAGAACGATGTCGAACAGGCCCAAGCCCAGCTACCTCGCAGATGAGAGGTAGACGTTGTTAACACCCAAAAAGTGCTCACTACCTCATCTACCCATCACATGATTCATTTGTCCATATTTCCTACCATATTTACCTTCAGAACCCTAAAATCCCACTAAAAAGCCCCCAAAAGGCCTAAAAAGCCTCCAAAAGGCCACAAAACCATCAAAAAAGCCTCAAAAAAGCTAAAAAACCCCTTTTCCCCCCAAAATTATCCAAAATTCCTCCAAAATAGCAAAAACCCTCTAAAAGGGGAATAAAAAATATAAAAAAATGAGGAAAAAGAGGAAAAATGAGGAAAAAACCCTATACAGCTCACCTAAACCATATGGTTCCCAAAACCATGGGCCAGCACTCCACCACCAAAAACCTATAAATAGGTGATGGAGACCCCTCATTTCATATCCACAATCAAATACCCCTTACTCTGCCAAAATCACTCTTGAAACCCTAGCTCACCCTTGAGCTACTTTCACCATTGAGTGCCCCTTTTGGCCCATTTCCACCGTTGGAGAAAGAGAAGGAGCAAAGTTGGAGTTTGGAGCAACCCTCTTGGATCATTGCAAGAACTTCACCAACCTCTACACTTGAGGTAAAATTTTAATACAAAAAAGAAAGATTTTCACCATTTCTATTTCATGTCTTTGTTATGTTTATCAATGCTCATGCTAGTTTAGAATCTGTATTGCTTTAGTACTTTAATTTACTGTTTTATTGAACTGCTACTAAGGAGTCCATTCTCCGTAGTAGGTGCTCATTTGCACAAGCTAGGGTGAAAACCCTAGCTACAGTTTTGGCGACTCCCCTTGGCTTGAATTTCTGGTTATAGTTTTTAAATATTTTCCTATATTTTCCTTTTGGTTGTCCCTTTCGGCTGCCATAAACCGCGTCATTTACCCCCGCAGTTGTGTTCCGACCGCGTCTTTCAGGCATTTACCTGCGACCCGACCGCGGCTCTCAGACTGTTTTCGGCGACCTGCCGGCGGATTCAAGTCTGTTACCTGCGATCCGATCGCGGCTAATTAGCTTGTTTGTTGCGATCCAACTGCGGCTGTTAAAAAAATTTCGGCATCCCGCCTGCAGCTTTCAGCCAGTTTTCTGCAACTTGCCTGCGTCTGTCGGCCCTTTTCCCGCGTCCCGACTGCGGTTTTCAGCCCTTTTGCTGCAACCCGACTACGTCTGTCGGCCTTTTTCCTGCGTCCCGTCTGCAGCTTTCAGCCATTTTCCTGCAACCCGCCTGCGGCTTTTTACCTGTTTCCTGCAGTCCGACTGCCTCTTTCGGCCAAAAACCCACAACTTGTCCACGACTGTTGCTCTGTTTCCCGCGGTCCGACCGCCGCTATTTTCCACAGACCCGCGGTCTGCTTTCTGCACTTTTTTCCCTGTTTTGAACCCAGCACTTTGTTGCACTATTTTCTGCACCTGCACAGCCATCTGTCTTACCTACAGCCATACTTCCTTACAGCCTTTTCTGCAGTTTTATTTCTGTTCCATTTACAGAATCGTTTTTTAAAAAAATTTCAGCATTTTACTTGAAAAAGAGAAACTTTTGCATTTCAAAGTTTACATTCTGTTAGAAAGTTGCCCCCCTTGTGGCACTTTTATTTGGATTCATCACCTCACATGCACACACTCTGTCACCTAATTCAAGTGAGCCTTAAAAAACTACTTAACACAACCAATATTCTAACCCCACTTGGGGAACACATAATAATTTTTGTAGTTAGGTATGATTGGGGGGATAGGCATCCAAATAACACCCCTCGGTTGCTTACACTTGAGACATAGCTGTTGTCCATTAGGGAACCAAAATCCCCTAGTATTTTTTGGCACGGTCACAACCAGTTTATCAGAGGGCCTCTCCCCTAGGAGGGTTGAAGTCGCCAGACTGGTTTCGGAGGCCTGAGTGGAATACCGCAATCCATTCAGTAACCGAAGGCTACCTTTCGCAGTTCTCGGGGTATCCCTATATGGTGGTACTGCGGTAAAAGGACCAAACGGAAGATTCACCTTTTCTGGACGTGTCATGAACGGGGTATCTTAGTTGCCTTTCTTCTAGGATTGACTACCCGGTGTCCCTCCCGGTAGGGGGATATCTTTAGCCACTTGGCTCTACTATCCATATTGTCTAACTTGGATTTCATCACCTTGCAGAGGATATGTCTAGTTGAGTCAGAATACTATTTACTTAGGTGTTTGCATGCTCCCTTACCTCCTTTTGGTCTAGTGAGTCCACTATTTTTATTTTTTAGGAAACCTGCTGCTTGTTGGTATTCTGACCATTTCTGTTGATACTACACTTATTGTAGCACAGCTGTTACAGTAGGTGTTTTGAGTTGGTTGTTGGCCTGAGTGCCATATTTTTTTAGCTCTCCTTCTGCACACTCGGTTGCATTAGGATTTTTGAGCTGTTTTTCACTCAACACAACCCCCAGATATTTGACACCATTTGTCACCATTGAGTCCCCGAGACATTCTCAGCGCCTCCGGGGCGAGCCCCCACAGCACGGTTCACTTGACACCTCCCATCATAGACATAGATCTTCATCACTTGATACCACTCATCATAAATCTCGAGCCTTGTCACTTGACTCCACTCGTCAACGGCATAGATCTCCGTCACCCGAGCTAGACGCCCCCTATTTTACCTCTGATTCTGAGGCAGAGTCCGAGAACCCCATTTTCACTACACCAACCATCCCCATGGCTGGCGTGACTTCCACCCGTTTCTTTGTAGGGACCATTAGTGGAGCATCCACCACCACACCTGCTTTGGGTATGCCTTCGATGGGGCCCACCTCTACCATTCCGATCACTGCACCCATTCCAGTAGCTGGAATACCTATTCCCACTCCATCAATGACTCACACTACTCTTGGCGGTGCAGGACCGTCCCATACCACGTTCATCCCTACACTTGGGGGCAACCTCCCAAACCCTGCCCCTACACTTGGGGGCAACCTCCCAAACCCTGCCCCTACACTTGGGGGCATTGGCCCCAACATGGTCCAACCCACTAGTATGTCACATCCTTCTACTAGTTTGCCATTCATGGCTAGCCTCAACCTTCCTGACCTATCTAGACTGACTAACGATCCTATCAGACACGACCCTGCGTGGCCTTACATGCCCACCAAGCTCCCCTCTAACATCCCTAAGTTTGAGGGAAAGGCAGGTGAGGACCCCCAAAACCATATTATGTCCTTCCATCAATGGTGTTCCTCCAACTCCATAGTGGACGACTCTGTCCGCCTCCGTCTGTTACAATGCACCTTCACTGGCTCTGTAGCTAAGTGGTATATAGAGCAGCCCCATGGGACCCATGCCACCTTTACTTCCCTTGCCTCGACCTTCCTGCAGTTCTTTCAGTTACATGTCCGCTATGACGCGGGAGTTGAGATCCTACTGTCTTGTAGACAGAACACGGCTACCCACATCACTGACCACATTCATGAGTGGCGTCGACGCCGCAGCCTCTGCAAAATCAAGTTAGATGACCGTATCTTCTTAGATTGGTTCCTAAAATCCCTCCTTCCTGTCATTGCCAAGGATGTGGCATCCGAATGACCCCAGTCTGAAGAAGAGGCCATCCTCAAAGCCCAGCAATTTGACCTCATATACGCCCAGTCGGGTTATCTCTATACCATTATACCTGACGCCCCTCGCGGCGATTCCTCCCAGCACGATGCGCCGGGGGCATCCCATGCCGCAGACGGCATCATCGGCCGTGTTGCCTCGCATCCCCAACCCTTTTCCATAGCACGCTCTAGCCCTGGCCCCAACCTTTCACGAGCTACATCTCAATTCGGAGCAACCATTTCATATGCTCCCATAACACACCACCACCATTCTCACGGACCCTCATGTCCACCTCAGTGCTTTGGACATGCGTCCCCCACTTATGCTCCCCCGGTCGCACCTCAGCCATATTACCATCCATAGGTTGCCCCAGCTCCTGTGTCCTCTCAAGCCCAACCTGCTTATTACCCACCACAAGCAGCCCCTGTGGCAAACCCACAACCCGCTGCGCAGACGTATCAGCAACCCCCACAAGGTTCATCACCTGCGCAGCCTCCACCTACTTATTATCCACCGCAGCCTGCTCCCGCACCTGCACAACCCAAAAACCCACCTGCTACCCAAGGGCAAGTTTACGCCCAACAGAATCCGCAGCAGAACCAAAACAACCAGCGCCAACATGGCCAACAAAACCGTGGCAAAGGCCGTAACCGTGGGAACAACCCCCCTCCCGACCAAGGTGGTCAACCTCCTAATCCCCTAGACAACAATAACGCGGCACCTGCCAGCCAAAACCCTGATCGGCCACCCAAGCAGGCTAAAAATCCTAATTTGCGAACAAACCATCCTTGTTCTATTTGCGGGGTCTATGGCCACTACACACATGCTTGCCCACATTTGGAGCGAGCTCGGCAATTTGGGTTGATGATGCCCATCGCCAAGGGCATGCAGCTCCTCAAGTGCCGCCAAACCCCCCACCCCCTCAGCAGCCACCTTTGGTACTGCAAAACCCCTTACCAACTCAAGGCGTAGTGAACACTCAGTCGTTGGCTCCCCCTCAGGGAAACGTGCCACCACAACAACAAATCACTTATGCTGCTCCTAATCAACCCATGTTCGACTCAAGTACTCACCACTTGTTGATGATGTCGTCTGCTGATGTCAACCTCCAGACCCATCGGAACCAATATGGCTCCACCCCTAAAGCCCCTCCTGCCGACAAAAACACTAACGCTCATCCCACCGATCAAACGTTATGTATACCTCCCGCTCCACTGGATGGTGCCGCCAAAGCACCTCGTTTCCCACTTCGTTGTATCAACAATAACCCCAATGCTCGCGCTGCGTCAAATTACAACATTGTAGATGACTTAGCCCAATCTCCCGCAGCCATGTCTACATTAGAAGTCTTAAAAAACTGTCCTTCACGGTGCAAGACTTTGCTCTCCACCATTGGTGCTATCGACCCAAATGATTCACAATTGATGGCATTCGATTTGGACCAGTCCGAACCACTCCTGCCTTCCACTTTAGCGTTCCAAGTTTCTATTTTCGTTCGGAATCTTGTCATCCATCGGTGCATTATCGATGAAGGTGCCTCTACATGCGTTATGTCCACATTCGTTTGGCACAAGTTGGGATCCCCTACTCTCCAACAGTCCACCACTACGTTGCGAGCCTACGACGGCCGTTCGGCTCAACCCCAAGGTCTATTAGCTAACGTCCCCATCCAGCTGGCTGGTAAAACCGTTCTCATTGACATAGAGGTCATCAATGCCCAACTTGATTATAACCTCTTACTTGGCCGCAGCTACATGTATGCCATGCGAGCGGTTGCCTCATCTGTTTTTCGTACCATGATGTTCCCCCATGACGGACGCGTGGTCAAGGTTGACCAACTCACCTATTACGATCCAAATGCCCCTGCTGCACCCGAAAATGTTCTCCCCATGGTTGAACAGCCTGTTAGTGGTGCCGCTACCTCGTTTGTTTCCTCCGTGGGACCTGGAGTTTACTCAGATACGCCGATGACCTCCACATTCCAATCCATTCCTCCCCCATCACCCGCAACTGAAGTATCTGACCTATGCACCCTTTCCCACAATACACAAACACCCAACAATCAACCGCCCTTGTTACCCAAACCACCATTGGTACCTAGTCACATTGGTGTTACACCCATCCACACAATCCCCTTCCTAGTCCCTCCCTCGGGAGTAGTAAGCGCCCCGGTTATGGCTACCCTCAGCCTCCCTGGGTTAACCTTAGGATTACCCGTCTGGTATCTTTCGCCTCCCGTTCCCCCGCCGACACCAAATGTCATCCTCCAACCGGTGCAACCCATCGTCACTACTAATCAACCACCTCCCGGTTTCGCTACCCCTTCGTCATCTACAAATCCCCCTCCTCTTATCAAGCCCACTGGGGGTAGAGGCCCACAACCATATATTGTTGTACCCCCTCCCAGGACAGTTAAACCCCCTCCCGTGTTTCGTGCTCCCCCCAAATGCTCGTTGTGTGAGGAGTTAGGCCATCCGACTCATCAATGTCCACAATTACCTGCATTACAGGAACACATGCAAATGCTTGACGACGACCCCACCATCCCGATTGTCGAACTAGACCCAACCCCTAAGCCTCGTGATAAATCACTGCGTACCAACCACCCTTGTGCCATATGCGGTATTTACGGCCACTACTCACATCACTGTCCTGATATCCCAGATTACAGAGCAGCTCTCTACGAGATGAATAATTTAGTCCTTGAGACGGCACCCCCCACAATTGAGGAGATCCACCCCCCGATATCATCCCCATCCGGAGAGATTAATACCATTTATATGATCTCTTCGACTACCACTCCCTCGTCAACTGATTTGACAACTCAAACTTTCCGCAATGATGAGGAGATTCTTGAGACTCTCACTGCCCCGGATTATCCCTGGGATGACATGCACCATCGTTCCTGTTTCCTCCCAGAAGAATCCTCCTCTACCATAGCTACCCAATTCGTGGTTGAGTCCAAAGATTTCCTTCCCACTAAATTCGATTGGTTTAAGGATCCTATTCCTGCTCCTGATGCCTTTGAGGAAGGTAACATGGCCAATATCTCACCCGTCATCCACATCGATATCTCTGACCCACCTGGTGCTCTTGAAATCATTACCTTAGGATCCTCCTGCAGTGAGCATGCGATTGGCGAATACAAAAAAAATTTCCAAGAATTCTGTGATGTCTTTGCCTGGTCCTATACCGAAATTCTTGGTCTTGACCCCGCCATTATAGAGCACCACATTGACACATGGCCAGATGTACCCCCCGTTCGCCAAAAACAACACCACATTGACACCTCTGAGTTAGGGGGCATAATAGATTACCTCGACCCTGGGATAGGGGGCATGCTCAATCATTTTGAACCTACCCCATCACATATATCTCAGCACGTCAATGAACCCATCGTTCAAACCAACACATTTGTGATCCACAATTACAAACCCCATGCACATAGAATGGGGGCAGGTCATTAACCCTGCTCACTTTTTCACATGTGTGACCTCAACCATTTTTGAGGTCACATGCCACTTGTATATATGATTTGATTCGATACACCTAGTATTCTGCCCTCGCGGGCCATCATTTCTCCCCACCACTACATCCTTCGTTTGGTGGGATCACCTTTATTTGTAGCCATTTTTTAACCTAGTTATTTTCTTTGACCATTTCGGAGTCCTTATGACCTCCGTTTTTTCGCACCATTTGCACTGTCGGATTCATATTTCCGTGCCCGTGATGATGCTTGAGATCATTTCTCGCTCTCACTCTATACAGTTCCAACATTGTCTCCCGACACCTTGTTGCCTCGGTTTACGTGCCACTTCGGCTGCTCTCCATTTTTGATATATTTTATATCATCGGATTCATTTTTTCAAGCCCGTGATGATGCTTGAGATCATTTCTCACTCTCACCCCCAGATTTTTTGAGTATTTTTCCAAAACGCCCCTCATCACCTCGGTTTGCGTGCCACATCGGTCGTTATCCATTTTTTACGCTTTTTATATCGCCGGATTCATTTTTTCGAGCTCGTGATGATGCTTGAGATCATTTATCGCTCTCACTTGGTACAGTTTCAACATTGTGTCCCGACACCTTGCTGCCTCGGTTTGCGCGCCACCTCGGCCGCCATCGGATTGTTCCACATTTTTACATGAGCCATTCACTCCTGTCATACTGCAATTGTTTCGTTATTTTGCCACCATTCATTATCCCGCAAGGAGGCACACCAGTGTTCCCCCCTACCCTTGTTCTTGGTCATCATCAATGTTCCTTGATTGAGCACTTCCTCCTTGCCTGGCCATTCCTTTTGTTCGATATAATTTTATCCCTTTTTCGGGGCGGACAAGTCCTTTACGAAAAAGGCACTTAGGGAGTTTCTGTTAAGCTCGTTTCTGACTCCAAAAACAATGAAAAGATCGTCGAGCAATCTTACTTCCTTTCATGCTCGTTAAAGTACCTGAAAGGGCATCTATCTGGTATAAGTTTACCCCTTTTCCGGACCTGGTAGACTAATTACGAAAAAGGAATACTCTAGTCACACCGGCTAGAAGAGTTCTTCATTGCATCCTTTTATGCTTCTTTGGGCCTTGGAGACTAACACACGAAAAAGCAACCCCCTGGAGTCTTCTTATCGCTTTCAGACTCTCTAAAATTGAAAGCAACCATGAGCATGAACTGTCCTGGGCTCGAACAAATCCATACGACAGTACCATTCCATTATTTCAGAGTCTTCTTATCGCTTTCAGACTCCTTAAAATTGAAAGCAATCACGAGCCTGAACTGTCCTGGGCTCGTATAAATCCACACGACAGTATCATTTTACACACACTTCTTCTAGTTCCTTAACCCATGAAGAAGTCCCCCCATGCCTCTTGGCACTATGATCGATCATCTCGGCAGCACCTCCAATCAGGTCGCCTTTGTTCAGAGTCGTTTGCAGTCTCCTGCCATTTTACACCAGCTTCAGTATCCCTCATCCCAGTCACTATCCTTGATCCATTACCGCTATGATCCCTTTCCCCTCAGTCAGTTTCATATGTTGTCCGATCATCCCCGCCATCATACTATGAACAAAGGAAGTTTGAGTCCACCCACTCTACTTGCCCAGTTATCCCCCACAGTTTGTCAGTCCTACCATCAGTACTCTCACACTTCGGTTCTCCACCTCGCGCTCCTGTCAAGGAAACATCATTGCCTTGATAGTTGCAGGTCTCCCTTTGTCGACGACAGCCCCTCTATTCCAGAGGATAGACCCAGAGGTCCCTGCACCTTGGACCCATCACCATCTGTGGCAAGTGCCTACGGACCATTTTGAGAGGAGTCATCATTGCCTCTCCGAGTGGTTGTTTCTCACATGCTCGACTTCAACACCTTGATCGCATCGTTGAGAATCACGCAGGGTTTATATCCCTTCCATTATTGGTCAAAGACCCCAGATCTCCCCCGACTCTAGCACATTGGAGAATCACTTCGGAACACCCAGTTATATGTTCCCGTGGATGTCCGGGTTGCGTTGGTGCTTGTATTCGGAATCCATCCAGTTATATGCTTCCTTGAGTATCCAGTTCAGTTCCAGTTCAGTGTACCATTGAGAGTATGACCCCTTGTCACTATGATCCAGCCGCTCATCAGTTCCTCTGGTACCACACTCAGTAGCACTGTTGTTATTCCAGTGTATCAGTTCTTCAGCTCCGACATGGTCCGCACAGCAGTATGTCCCAGATTTGTGTCCCCTCTGGACCCTTATGATATACATAGTCTCTATGTATCCTACAGGTCCCCCTTTTCGGGCCTCACAGTTCTTTTTATGTATCTTGATACGAGCATGGGTATGCCTGCCTCATCCATATATTGAGATTCTTCCTCATTCATTATTTGAGGCCATGTATATGTCAGGTCCCCATATTTTGGGCCCCCTTGTTATTATTGTTCTATATCTTGATACGAGCATGGGAATGCCCGCCTCGTCCATATGATCAGATTATTCCTCATCCATTATTGAGGTTATGTACTTTTAGTTTTTTCAGTTTGTTCGGGACCGTTGTTCCAGGCTCCAGTTTGTTTCTTCTCTTCTCCACACCCCAGGAACTCCATACAGGACTTATGATGTCTATCGGCCATACGATGAGCTCCTGCCCTCACACATCAGGGGGCAATCTGTTAACACCCAAAAAGTGCTCACTACCTCATCTACCCATCACATGACTCATTTGTCCATATTTCCTACCATATTTACCTTCAGAACCCTAAAATCCCACTAAAAAGCCCCCAAAAGGCCACAAAACCATCAAAAAAGCCTCAAAAAGGCTAAAAAACCCCTTTTCCCCCCAAAATTATCCAAAATTCCTCCAAAATAGCAAAAACCCTCTAAAAAGGGAATAAAAAATATAAAAAAAAGGAGGAAAAAGAGGAAAAAGGAGGAAAAAACCCTATACAGCTCACCTAAACCATATGGTTCCCAAAACCATGGGCCAGCACTCCACCACCAAAAACCTATAAATAGGTGATGGAGACCCCTCATTTCATATCCACAATCAAATACACCCTTACTCTGCCAAAATCACTCTTGAAACCCTAGCTCACCCTTGAGCTACTTTCACCATTGAGTGCCCCTTTTGGCCCATTTCCACCATTGGAGAAAGAGAAGGAGCAAAGTTGGAGTTTGGAGCAACCCTCTTGGATCATTACAAAAACTTCACCAACCTCTACACTTGAGGTAAAATTTTAATACAAAAAACAAATATTTTCACCATTTCTATTTCATGTCTTTGTTATGTTTATCAATGCTCATGCTAGTTTAGAATCGGTATTGCTTTAGTACTTTAATTTACTGTTTTATTGAACTGCTACTAAGGAGTCCATTCTCCGTAGTAGGTGCTCATTTGCACAAGCTAGGATGAAAACCCTAGCTACAGTTTTGGTGACTCCCCTTGGTTTGAATTTCTGGTTATAGTTTTTAAATATTTTCCTGTCTTTTCCTTTCGGCTGTCCCTTTCGGCTACCGTAAACCGCGTCTTTTACCCCCGCAGTTGAGTTCCGACCGCGTCTTTCAGGCATTTACCTGCGACCCGACCGCGACTCTCAGACTGTTTCCGGCGACCTGCCAGCGGATTCAAGTCTGTTACCTGCGATCCGACTGCGGCTAATACACAATTCTCATGGACTGAATTGTGAATTCGCACGAGGGTGGGTCTTATCCCCATTCATGTCATTCACTCGGGTTTGAGTCTGGTGTTTTCCCTGCTGAACTTTCCCCCTCTGCTCGCGGGTATGGGCAAAACCCTAACCTGTCTGGTGCCAGAGCTAAATGCAGGCGGAGGGCTAAGACTCTCAAGGCCAGAGAGAAGGTTGAGAGATTCGTAATACCTGCTGCTGCAAATTTGGAGAGGGTCGAAATGTTGGCGGACAGAGCTTTGGTTGGGAGATTAGAGTATGCATCTGGCTCGAAGGCGGAAATTGTTGAGTGGGTCAATAAAAATTGGACGCCTCTTATGGGTAATACACCGAGGATTAATTTGCTGGTAAATCAGTAGATACTGTTTATTTTCCCCAATGCGGGGGCTATGGAGCGGATTCTTGAGGGGACCTGGTTGTTTAAGGATGGCTCTCTGAATCTTAAGCGCTGGCACGTCGCTTTTGACCCTATACATGAGCGTCTGGGTATTCATCATATGTGGATGATTGTCCTCGGTCTCCCAATTGAAATTTAGACGGAGGACACTGTGGCTGGGATGGAAAATTCGGTGGGAAAGTGCATCAGGGTGGACAAAAACTCTATCTTTGGAATTGATAGACGCTATGCGAAGGTTTTAGTGGAAATAGATTTGAGTTTGGGCTTGCCGGCTGCTATTGACATTGTCTGGGGCGATCGTAGCTGGACTCAGTTGTTGGATTTCTATAGGATTCCGTTTCGTTGTTTTCACTGTCGGGAGGTAGGGCACATTCAAGCTAAATGCCCTAAACATCTGTCTTGTCCGAAGGAGTCGAGTCGCTAGAATTCTTTGAACTCTCCACATTTTGCTTCGGCTCCCCCGAAGTTGGCTTCCCCGAAGACTCCAAATATTGGTAAGTTGAAAGTTCCTCCGGAATCCGCTTATTCTGAGATTTCTAAAGCAAAGTTAGATTTTATTTCAGATAAAGAGGTGGATTTAGATAGGAGGATTTCTTTGGGGGTTGTATAGTTGAGGCATGGTTTGTCCAAACCTGTGAATATTCCTGGGCCAGATGTGGTTGGTTTTTGTCCCGTTCCTGTCTTAGGGGTTGATACTTGCCCTTCTATTTTGTTCCCTAGCACTTCTTCGGATGTTCTTTTTTGTGGGGAAGCCCAGAATGTTTCGGACTCTTCTTTTATTTCTTCTCCAACCCTCCTTGTTTGCGAGTCGGTTGTCAACCTTTCTGATAAGCCTGTGGATGTTGTGGTATCTGCTTGCTTGGAGGATAGTGGCTCCAGGGGGGAGTATGAATTGGTCCCTATTGATATTTATTCAAAAAACCCTTCATGGGATTCCAATGTGCTGCCTATTCCTCCTAAATTCCAGAATGTGACTATTAGAAAGGGGAAGAAAAAGAAAAAAGCGCCTGATCCAGGGTCTTTGCAGAATGGAGGTTCATGTGATGGTGAATGTGGGTTTGAGGGTGATAATGTTTTGGGTCTTAGAGCACAAAATCCCATTGTGGATATTTCTTAATGTCTTTAATATCTCTGAATGTTCGTGGGTTGGGTGGGGTTTTGAGGGCTAGGGCCCTATCCAACCTTTTTCTTGCTACTAGTCCTGGCATTGTATTAATTCAAGAAACTATGTGTTTTGGTTCTGATGCTGTTTCAAAAATTGGAAGTATTTTGCCATTTTGGGAGGTCTCTGCTGTGGATGCTTCTAGTCTTTCTGGGGGTTTGGTTGTTGCATGGAATCCACAGTTATTTACTTTCAAATCCTTCAGGACTACGTGGGGGATACTTTTGAAGGGTTATTGTGTTGGCATGAACTTTGGTTTATCGGTTTTCAACTGTTATGCTCCATATTCGAACAGGAAGATCTTTTGGGAATCACTTTCCGGTTCTGGACTTTTGAATGATGAGAGTCTTATTTTCGCAGGTGACTTAAATTTTACAAAGTCACCTTCGGAAATTTGGGGGAAAAAAGCCAGACTGGATCCCATGGCAGATTTTTTTAGTAAATTATTGTTGGACCATGAGTTAATTGATGTTGAGCCTTCTAAGTTATTCCCTTCCTGGAGTAACGGTAGAGGGCGTGATGATGGTGTTCATAAGCATCTTGATCGTTTCTTGGTTAAGGCTTCATTGTTGGAAAAATTTCAAAGATATCGTTCCTGGTTCCATGGGCATAAAGTATCTGATCACTGGCCTATCATTTTTCAGTTTGATGATTATGGGGTGAAAACAAATGTTCCATTCAAATTTAACCATTCCTGGCTGTTGGAGGAAGATTTTTGCGAAATGGTGAAGGGATTTTGGACTTCTACTGATGGTGAAGGGGATAACCCGTTAGATATTTTCTGTAACAAAATGCGAAGTCTTAAAAGAGTAGTGATTGGTTGGATCAAGCAGAGGAAGGAAGATGAGATGAGAGATCTGGCTATTCTCGAAGCTGAAATTCAAAAGATTAATAAGGAAAATTTTGAGGGAGAGCTGAGAAAGGAAGATTCTAAAGTGGTTAAGCTGCTTGAGAAGAAAAGAGAAGATATTCTTCTTTAGGAGGAGATGGAATGGAGGTTAAAAAGTAGGGCTTTGTGGATTAAAAATTGTGATCAAAACACCAAGTTTTTCCATTCCTTTGCCTCGGCTTGTCAAAATCTGAATTCTATATGGGAATTGTATGATGCTGATGGTAACATTTGCTCAGGAGGTGAGGCGTTGAAATTGGAAGCTGTTAAACATTTTGGGAATATTTATAAAGATGAAGGTAATTGTGATCTGATGGAACAGATTAAAATTGCAGAACTCTTTCCCCGGTTCTTCAATTATGATGATGCAGTTGCTCTCGGAAGGGAGGTTACTCTTCAGGAGGTGGAGAATACTCTGCAACTTTTTGCTTGTGAGAAAAGCCCTGGCCCCGACGGGTGGCCTGTGGAGATTTATACGCATTTCTTTGAGATTATGGGGCCTGAGATTTTGCATATGGTGGAATATACAAGGCTGCAGGGTTTCACATCTGGTGCTTTAAATTCTACCTTTGTTACGCTGATACCTAAAAAGGGTAAGCCTGAAAATTTTGGAGATTATAGGCCTATTGCCCTTTGCAATTTGGCTTACAAGTTAGTATCTAAAATTATTGCACAAAGAATTAAATCGGCTCTCTCAAAACATATCACTGCAGAACAGTTTGCCTTTCTGCATAACCGACAAATTCATGATGCCATTGGGGCATCGCAGGAACTTCTTCACTCCATTAAAAGTCGTAAACTCAGTGCAATGCTTCTTAAATTAGACTTGGAAAAGGCATATGATCGGGTGAATTGGACTTTCTTAAGGCTTATATTGATCCAAATTGGGGTTCCCCCTCTTGTCTTTAATTGGATCATGTCTTGTGTCTCTTCGGCTAGCATTGCTATCTTGATTAATGGCTCACCTTCAACATTTTTTCAGTGTTCGAGGGGAATCCGGCAAGGATGTCCTTTATCCCCTTTATTGTTCCTTTTGATTGTCGATGCACTCAGCAGAATGCTAAACTTTGCCAAGCAGGATGGCTTACTCAAGGGCATTGAACTGGGGATTGATTGTGTTATTTCTCATCTGTTTTTTGTGGATGATGTGCTGCTGGCCAGTTTGGCTACTGTTGCTGAGTGGGGGGTCTTCAGGAATATATTGAATTGTTTTTGTCGTGTTTCTGGGATGAAGGTTAGTCCTTCAAAGTCAAGCTTCTATTATCATAATGTGGCTTCTGTTGAAAGAAAGGAAATTGCTACTATTATGCCTTTTATCTGTCACCCATTAGATGATGGGCTCAAATATTTGGGTTTTTTCTTGAGACCCAACAACTATCAGATCAAGGATTGGTGGTGGCTAGTTCGAAAAGTTGAAGCTCGGATCTCTCACTGGGCATTTAGATTGCTCTCTGTGGGAGGTAGGCTTACTCTGATCAAGGCAGTTCTGCTGGGGATCCCTGTATATTGGTTGTCTCTTCTCGAGATCCTTGCATACATTTTAAATGTTATCAGAAAATTGATGTTCAATTTTCTGTGGACCGGTGGTTTAGACAGGGCCTCTTTGGTTATGACTGGGTGGGAATCGGTCTCTAGGCATGAACGTTATGGTGGCTAGGGAATTAAGGATTTAAAATCCTTCAGTGAGGCTCTCAGAACTAAAAGCCTTTGGAGGTGCCTCTTTAATCATAATCTTTGGTCCAAGATTTCCTTTGCGAAATATATTAATACGAATTTGGTTGATTGGATTAGAATTAATATGCCTTCGAGTTTTGGTTGCTCTCCATTATGGAGTGGACTTCTTAAGGTTTCAGGATGGATCATTGGCGACTTGAAGTGGCAAGTGGGAAATGGTAAAGCCATCAGGGTGGGAAAAGACAATATTTTGGGTATTGATGGATCTGTTCGTCTTTCTAATAAGATACTGGATTATTTAAAAAGATATGGACTAACTTCTTTAAATAGTATCATGAATTTATTTGGTCAGTCATATTGGTTAAAGTCCATTGATTTGGGGTTGGTTGGTGAGGATGCAATCTCTTGGGATATCTATGTCAGTGCTCTTGGTTCGGCTGATTGTTCTTTATCAGAACAAGATGATAGGATGGTGTGGATTGGGAATGAAAAAACTGGAATAGTTACAGCAAAAACAGCCTATGACAGAATTATGCAGGAGAGGTATATCTTTCCACAACATTGGTGGTATAAAAAGATTTGGAAGTGGAAACTTGCTTTAAAGCACAAGTGTTTTTTATGGCATGCCTTACAGGGAACTTTGAAAACTTGGGACAATCTCACAAAGCATGGTTGGTGTGGTCCAAATTGGTGTATCTTATGCAAGGAAAATTCTGAATCTATCAATCATCTGTTTGTGTTTTGCTCCTTTGGTAAAAAAGTCTGGGATTTCTGTTGCTCGAAGTTGGCAATCACAAAGGTATGGGAAAATGTTGATTTTGGTGAGGCTTTGCTGGTTTGGTTTCGTTCTTCCAAGGAGACATTACAGGTTCCTATTCTTATATCTTGGGCACTTTGGTACTTCCGGAATTTGATTACCTTTCAAGATAAAGTGCCTGATGTTGTGACTTGTGGACTTATTGCCTTAAATTTAACACAACATTATTCTTCTAATATCATATTAGCATAGGAGAGAAGGATTGGTCTGTTTACTTTTCTTGTAAATCAACCCATACTTTTCTTTGATGGGGCTGCTCAGAACGGATTTTGTGCTGCTGGTGGAGTTATTTATCTGAATGAGGGACATTTTTATACACTTCGTCTCAACTGTGGAAATGGTAGTAATATGAAAGCAGAGCTTTTAGCTCTGTGGTGTATTCTGAAATGTGCCAACATCTTTGGGCTGGTAAATATTAAGGTCTATGGAGATTCGCGTGTTACTATCAAATGGGAAGCTAAAGAATTTGATTTAAAGGTTATTGCACTCTCCCACTGGTGTAGGCGTGTTAGAGAGGAGATTGATTTGCAGGAACACATCTCCTTTTCTCACATCTTTCGTGAACACAATGGACAGGCTGATGATTTATCTAAGCAAGCTTTATTGGGCACTGAAGGATTACTGTTTTGGGAGGAATGGATGGATTCCAGCATGCTGGAAAGTGGCGAAGTCTTTTTCTTTTAGAAAGTTTAAGTCAAGGATTTTTGTGGATTGGTATTGTCCTTTCAGTTGTATATAGTCTAGCATGGACAATCTTTTGATGATGATAGTTACGATCTTTGGGACTATTGTCTTGATCTTGGTGTATATACCTTTTTGCAAAAAAGGTGAAAATATTTGTACTATTTGATTCAAGGAATAGCAATAGTACTTTTTTTCGGTTGAAAAAAAATATATCCCCAAATTTTCCTAAATATTCTCCTAGGTGAGAAGGTATGTTACAGACGTGAGGAAGAAGCATTCAGAATTTGATTCCATTTCAAGAAGATCTCTGACAAATCTGCTTATTTGAATTTTGAACGATCTAAAGCACAGTTTGATAAAAATTACGTTAGAGATTAAAGGAACAATATGGCTTGCCTAAATAGCATTAATGATAGAGACCGCAAACATTGTGGCAACAAGCTCCATGGATCGAGAGGCACCAAGACCCTTTGTTCTCAAGAGATAAGCTCCTAAACACTCGATTCTGCACCAATTCAACTAAAACTGGGTTCGCAAGCCTGCGAATTTCTCGCAAAAAAACAACGAACTGTCCAATCTCCTGCTAAAAAAATCCTTAATACGTCACCCCGACAAACTCGATCGCGGGACGTGGCCAAGAAATCAAGCTGAGAAATGCAAAAATTTGGGAGACGGACAGATTCAAGAATGTGTTTATAGGTGTTGCCTTTGGGACACCTACAAGAGGGCCTCAGGTCAGGTCTATGGCGGCCAAGGACAAAGAACTAGATGATGGACAGGAGCAGTGGAATTTGATGGGCAAAATGACCGTCATGCCGTAGTCACTACAGTTAAATTTTTTTGTTAACAGTCTTTTGACCCGACTCAAATATTGTTAAAAAATTTTGTTAATCGATTTTTGTGAAAGGTAAATTTATCATTTAAACATATTTTTGAAAGGTAATAAAATTTCTAAAACTTCATTATATTTACTATTTTTGAAGAATAACAAAATTTATAAAACTTCATTATTTTACTAGTATCATATTAATAGTATTATTAATATCTTTGATCTTATACAAAACTATATTTTCCAAATTAGAATTTTCAACCATACTTTCACTTAATAAATAGAAAAATATATTAAATTAGTATTATTTCTATTTCTTTCCATTGCAAGTTGTATTGATTTTTCATAGAAAAAAAAAATCATTTAACTCCATGATGTTTCCATTACTTTTTTTATTCTTTTATTATTACAATGAGCATCTACATACTACAAATTTCAAGTGCTCAGTAAATCAATAATCATTGATTACAATTTACATTAACATTCTACTCCTACAATCCTACATGAACATCAACTAAATGACTTGGAAGTTGGAAGTTCATGGAAGTTGGGAGTTTGAAGTTGGTGCAGCTGCAGCCTAACGTCTTTGAGACATAACTTTGAAAAGCATTACAGGTATTTCCTGCACTAACTTTTGGCATTTACTGGTTTATCTCATGATTTGAGTAATGTATATAGATTTAGATGTTGAAATTGAAATGGAAGACATGTTTTCTTTTGATATTAACAATAAACCTGAACAACTCCATGTATATTCTTTTTTATACATTCTTTTTGTAATATAAGGTTTATTTTCTGGAAAACACTTGCGTTAAGACCACTGATTCGAAAAGTCGAGGGAGCAAGATACATGAACTGGAACTGGGAAACCCAACTGTTCTACAGGCTATTTGAGTGAATACAATAATACATTTACGTAGATGTTGCTCAGGTTTATCACAAAGGTATATATCTTAGCATCCAAATGACACTTTTTATGTTTCCGAGTTGGAAGCTAATATTGTATTTCATGTGCACATCATCCCTGTGATTTTCTATCCGCCATCAGTTATTTAATTAGTTTTATATTTTTAGAGGCGACGGTTATTTTTACAACGATTTATTTATAGTGTTTGTGTGAACGACACACAAGGCTTCCTCTGCACCACTTTTACCCTACACGCTCCTCTGTTTTCCTTCCCATTACAGTCTCCACCATATACACAGTTGTTGTTCCATTAGTTTCTTTTACACTAAAAAACAGTGGTAATATCCCTCTTTCGTTTTCCCAATGGAAGCAGTACCTTTTTGGTCACTTCTGGATGAGGAGGTTTAGTTTTATGACATCAATTTTGCAACAAAAATAATTATGTAATATTTATTTTCTTTTTATATGCACAATTGTGTGAAATTAATGATCCATTTTTATGTTTATTTATGCTTTATTATGATGTGTATTCATATTTTTTTTTCGGTTTAAGCTATATTTTTATACAATATTAATTTAGTACATAAATGATATATAAAAAGAATAGAAATCAAGTTAATGGACCATGATAGATATTAATAATTATCATTTTAATTTGAATGTAAAAATGTCAAGAAAAAAAATATTGTTTTGAAAAAAAAATTAACAAAATTTAATTATTGAAGGGTAAATTTTTTGGCAAGATTTCATTGTTGAAGGGTAAAAATTTAAACAAAATGTTTCACAACAGGTAATATATACACCCAAAATGTCAAAAAAAACTTTGACAGGTACCATGAAAACCAAATTCCAACATTGGACGGGAGGTTGGGACACGTACAGGAGGGCCTGAGGTTAGGGCTATGGCGACCAAGGACAAAGAACTAGATGATGGACGGGAGGTTGGGGCCGTCACCTACTAGGGGATGCAGTGATGGCACTCGGTGGAATTATGGCAACTTGCAACCTGCATTGATGGCTTCTGCGTAACAGTGTATAGAGGATGATAATCGCGACAGCTACTCGCACCACAGTTGTTGCTTAACCAACTTCCACAACTACCAGCTGAACCACAACGAAGTAGTCTAAATGTTCAACGATTTCGTCCGTTCGAAAAAAAAATTTATCCGTAGTCTAAATGTTCAATGATTTCGCTTGTTCAACAATTTTTTTATTGGAAGATGCGATATCCTGTACATGAGGTGTGTTGATCAAAATCATGATTTCGCTTGTTCAACAATTTTTTTATTGGAATATGCGATATCCCGCACATGGGGTGTGTTGATCAAAATCCATCCCGTGAGGTTTGGTAATCAATATCCATCCCACAGTGTAGCATTTAATGATATTGTCACGTAATGTGGATCGTTGGATTTGATCGTTAGATCTAATCCAACAATTGGATTTGATCGTTGGATCAGATCCAATGATCCATTCCAAGGATTGGATCTCATCATTGGATCAGATCCAATGATCCACATCCTCATCGCAACAGCATTAAATGTTGGGTCGCTGGGTGAATATTGATCCTCATGACGTGTGAGTGAAACCGAAGGTCATTCTCTGATGCTGACGTATATGGTCAGTGAAATCCAAAAGATCGAATTTGCGAGCTTGAGGTGGATAGCAGGTGAGTGAAACCCCACATCATTCTCTGATGCTGATGTATAGGGTCAATGAAATCCATATTATGGGTTTAAGCTAAATGATTGATCATTTGTACCCATTTTCAAAGATTTTTTCAGCCAAAAGCTAGTTGAAATTGTTGAAAATGTTGTTTTAAAGGATGCCCCAAGGTAATCAAGGGTAATTGAGGGCTTTGAATCCGTTTCTACAATCAAAATTGTAATTTAAACAATGAAAATCACGATTTCAGCTTTTACCAAAAAAATGCAAATCATCTACTCTTTAACTTACTTCCATATTATTCCTAAAGCTTAACCTCACTTCTCTTCAACTAATAAACCTATAGATACATCTTAAACCCCACTCTATCAAGCACAAAGAAGGATCTAATTTCTTGAAGTGTAAATTATTTTTTATCTTAATTTTTTTACACATTCAAAAAAAATTATACCTCAAAAAATTGGATCTTTCTCTGTGCTTGGTAGATCCAGGTTTAAGATGGATTCTTAAATTTAATGAGCCGACATGGATTTTTTTAATTGCGTCGAGAGGTGCTCTACAGCCTACTATGAGGGAGATCTTGTAACATGTGAGTGTTTGTCAAGTAACAAAATAATACAAAGTAAACAAAAAAGAATAATACAAAGTAAAAAGTAATAAATATTATGTCGGCCATAAACAAAAAAGATTAATACAAAGTAAAAAGTAAATATGAGACTTAAACTAGAGACTTTAGAACTTAGGATTAGGTGGTAAATATTATGTCGGCCATAAACAAAAAAGAATAATACAAAGTAAAATGTAAATATGAGACTTAAACTAGAGACTTTAGAGCTTAGGATTAGGTGGTAAATATTATGTCAGCCATAAACAAAAAAGAATAATACAAAGTAAAAAGTAAATATGAGACTTAAACTAGAGACTTTACTTTTTACTTTTAATACAAAGTAAAAAGTAAATATGAGACTTTAGAGTGTTTGTCGAGTTTGTCGAGTGTTTGTTGAGTAACAAAATAATACAAAGTAAACAAAAAAGAATAATACAAAGTAAAAAGTAATAAATATTATGCCGGCCATAAACAAAAAAGAATAATACAAAGTAAAAAGTAAATATGAGACTTAAATTAGAGACTTTAGAGCTTAGGATTAGGTGGCTCAGGTATTGCACTCAAGGAGCTATTCAAGAAGAGGTTTACAGCTTGAGAAATTTGATCCCTCTCAGCCCTTGATAGAGCCTAGAATTTGGATCTACGCTGATTAATTTTCATTTAGTTTTAATTTTTTTATTTTATAAGCCACATGTTACATAACGTTGAGACAATATCTTCAATTCAACAATAAGAAAAATATAAATATAAATAAATAAAATAAATTAACTAATAGAAAAAAAAAAAAAAAATCCAGATAAACAAAATGGAGGACATAATATGTACCGTACAAACATAATAATCATAAAAAAAATAAAAAAATCCTGGTCTATGGCGATACTAACAATCCTAAGACGCAACAAACTAAGAACTAAAAGGAGAAGGAAGCCGTCATTAATTTCTGCAAGGAAAAGTGAAGAATGATAACATTGTTGGATAGAAGTGTGAAGCATTTGGTTAAAATTTAATGAAAATAAGAATCACAAATAAACCAATGGCAAGAGAATAAACATAAAATCTCAGAAATCTCTATTAAAAAACAATGAATTTTAATCAAATTATAAAAGCAGCACATGGTGGTTTCAAATAATTTTTCATAAACGCAAATGTAAATGTGGATAAAGAAGTCCAAGACCTTGGGAAATGTGGTTATAGATTTGCCCAAAGGCGACGAATCTTTAGAATTTCTGGAAAGGGAGAGGGCATCTCTAGAATTCCTGGAAATCGTCGTTTTAAAAATAGTGACAGCTGTGGGATTTGAACCCACGCCCTTTCGGACCAGAGCCTAAATCTGGCGCCTTAGACCACTCGGCCAAACTGTCACATATGTAATTTAAAGTTTTATTGTATTATATGTACCAAATTAGAAAATTAGAGTAACATAGAGCTCATGTCAAACATGTTATTGTTGTCGGTTGCCACGAGAGCGAGCGTGATGGCTAGCAAATCTTATAGGATTAGTTTTTCTCATGGTGAAAACTTTTCCTTCCGGTGAGGGACAAGATCTTTTAAATGAACTTAAACATCTTGGTGAGGGACAAGATCTTTTAAATGAACTTAAACATCTTGGTGAGGGACAAGCTTTTCAAATATTCAAGCTCAGGCTTAGGCTCAGGTTGTTGTGATCAAATTAAGTCTTTTCTACCATTCAAAATGGAAAAGTTGGAGTCGGGGTTCAAGTACCTTAGGTACTATCTCAAGCTAAATAAGTATCGTATTGAAGATTGGTATTGGTTGTTACAGAAAGTTGGCAAGCGGATCAATAAATGGGTGTATCGTTGGTTATATATAGGAGGCAAACTTGTATTGGCTCAATCTGTTTTGCAGAGTATCCATGTGTACTGGTTTGGATTGATGAAGGTTCTTGCGACTATTATAAACTCAATCTAGAAAAAGATATTTCATTTTATCTAGGTTGGTAAGCCACATTTATCCAAATTTCACCTTTCAAATTGGGAAAGTTTGTCTTGGCCTAAGAATTTGGGGGGCTAGGGACTTAAATCCGGACTAGTTTAGCCAAGCTTTTCGGATAAAAAGTTTTTGGAGGGCAATATCAGGCACTGGCTTGTGGAGCATTGTTATAAGGAAAAAATATCTAAAACATTTCTCTACAATTCAGTGGATTAGACAACCTGTTATCTATTATAGGAATGCTTCTTCAATTTGGACAAGATTAATCAACACTTTCCCATACATTGGCGATTTTTTAAGCTGGAGAATTGGCAGGGGTTCCCAAGTATATATTGGTGTAGACCCATTCATTGGTGTGGGTGACAATTATAAACCGTCTACACAGGTACTAGCGCAGCTCCATTCTATGAATATTCTTCTTCTGTCATAAGTCTTCCATGTCGGTGATGACACTTCGCTGCTTCATTGGTTAAATGCGGATGAATTGGGTTTATCCGAAGATGTTGCTTTGGAATGGGACTCTTATGTCAGAGACCTCACATTTTCAGGTATTAGTCTATCAGATGTGCAAGATCAATTGGTTTGGGATTGGCATGATGCGAATGGCATTCTTTCTGTAAAGAAGGCTTATGTTGCCATTCTTAACAAGCATAAACTGCCCTCTATTAAATGGCGGCATAGAAAGATTTGGAATTGGAAAATTTCAATGAAGCTGAAATGTTTCACTTGGCTCTGTTTAGAAGACAAAATACTCACTTGGCCTAATTTACTTAAGAGGGGTTTTAATGGCCCAAGTATCTTTTTGCTATGCAAAATGGATTCAAAGGATATCTCTCACCTCTTTATTCACTGTCAATTCTTCAGAAGTGTATGGAGTGAATTTCAAAGACTATTGTTGCTATCTGATGAGTGGTATGGTATTTCTTTTAATGAATGTATGCTTAGATGGTTCCAGAAAAAAGTGAAATATAAAACTCTCCCTATTTTCACGATATGGGAGATTTGGAAATGCAGAAACATATTTATGTTCGAGAATATTGTTCCCTTTGTATGTCACTTGCAGAAACATGATATTGAATGAATATCATGTTCATGAAAGGAAACATAGATGCAGAATTATTGTCAGACCTGTATTGAGCAGTGATTCCTCTTATGGATTTTTTATGGTGCGGCTAAGAATGGTCTATGTGGGGCTGGTACAGTATTATTTATAAAAAGGGATTATAAGATATTGCTCAAGATGGGTGTGGGGAAAGGAAGCAACACAAGGGAGGAACTTTTTTCCCTTTGGGGGTTATTGTTGTTTGCTTTAAAAGAGGGATATATCGTATCAAAATCTTTGGTAACTTAGGAGTTATCATTGACTCGGCAGTTGGTAAGTTTGATATTCACACTCTCCTATTGGAACCTTGGATGTGCAAAACGAATTTCCTGATCAATTCTTTTGAGGATATTTCATTTTTAAATATCTATCGTGAGGTCAACTTGGAAGCTGCCAGGTTGTCGAAGGAGGTTTTGGGACCTACGGATGGCTATCCATCATTTGAATAATATGTTGAAGATACCATTGTAGACAATGGTACTGTTTCTATTTTCTAATTTTGGTTTCCTGTAAGTTATCAAGAGAGATAGTATTGCATAGCTTTTTGTTGAAAGTATCTAGGATGAGTATAGGTTTTCTGTTAAGCAGTATATGAACTTTTTGAGACTTCAGGAGTTTTGTATCCAAGTACTTTTGATCTGAGATGATTATTCTCCTAGATATACCTTATGTAACTTTGATTTTTGAAAAGAAATAACAAGTTGCATATTTTTTCATCTGGAAAAAAAAAAGATCTTTTAAATGAACTTTCCCTTCGAAGGATTTTTTTTCATTATGTAAAGACTATTATAACTTTGATTCCTCTTGAATATCAAGATATAGGTTTTTTTTATTGAAAAAAAATGAACTTGAATATGGTGGGAGAATCAGGGTTGTATTGAGATGGTAATACAGGGCTCATTACCCAACATATCTATTCGTGGTCTACACTTTTGAAGTGCCGCTTAGTGTGACAAAATAAAAGGAGGGAGACAAATGAATTTGTTTCACTCTTATGATGTTTTAGAATTCAACCAATCCATTTTAGGGTATAAAACATTGGCATCTGTTAGAAACTCATCATAGATCCTTATAGAGATCAAACCTAAGAAAATATGGATCACATACCACCCATCATTGAAGTAGATCTTCCGCATATCAAATCCTCAACATGTGTGTTAATGTGATCACAAAGATCCAATGCTCCTCCACATATGTGTATGGGTCCATCACCAACCTCCATGAACTATACTCCTCATCCTAAGCATCTTCAAGTAGAATCTCCAACCTCCAAGGTATATATCACATAGTCCCAAGCTCCAAGGCTAAGTGTCATCCTTCCAATGCCCAACGGACCTCCTCCTACCTAGGTAGCTCTTGTAATCAGAAGTTGCAACTATTTCTTGCATAGAGACATTAAGAAGATCAGAAGTAGAAGTTGCAGCTGTCTCAGTTGGTGTAACAACCTCCATGTTACTATCAATTGGTTCATTGTTATATTGTGTTTCACTTACCTGTTCTTATTCATCACCACAGTATGGTCCTCCTTGAGAGAGGGATATCATATTATCAGCAGCAACAACATCTTCCTCTACCTCCACATCTTCTTGGCCATCAACATGTGCGTGGACATCCCCTTCTTCCTGACCATTTAGATCAAATGCCTGGCTACAACTAGTATCATGCATGAGAGCCTCAGAATTCAGTGGCCATATTCCAGTCCTCTTAAACCCAGCCTTGATATTCGAAGGTGTGAGAGCCCTTTTAAAGGCTTTACTTGCAAGCTCGGCTAGCTCAAACCTTTTTACCTCCACCCCTAGATTCTTTTCCATCCACGAAGCTCGCTCACCCCTGAAATAATTCTTGAAAGGCATAAACACACTGACATCTAGGGGTTGTAATCTGTGAGTGGTATGAGCAGGTAGTGTCAACAAGTTGATGCCCAAATTGTTAGCCTCCTCAATTGTTTGCACAGCAATGTGGCTTCCATGACCATCTAAAACTAGCAGGTGTTTATTTATAGGTGAGACATCGCCTGGTATAGATGCAGCAAAGTGAGTAAGCCAATTCAAAAAGAGTTCTTTGGTCATCCAAGCATGGGGATGTGCAGCCATGCATGCACCTGGTTCACAATTCTGTATATAGTTTTTGAGTTGAGTTTTACCTTTAAATAGATAAAATCCAGGGATTGAAGCACCAATTGCATTGACACAACATAGAATAGTGATCCACTCCTTGCTCCTAAGAAAAATATTTGGCACATTACGACTCCCTCTCTTGGTAATTACACACATGCCACAGTTCCTTCCTGCCTGTAAACTTGCTTCATCACAGTTCCATATATGGTCTAGAGCATACCCATGTTTCTCATATGCACTGGAAAGGGTGGCATAGAACTTAGTCAGAATTGCAGGCCGTAGATTTAGAGCCCTGTCTCTATCTAGGCCCTCAGTTGTACGCAACACAAGGTCTGGATGTCTTTTTTTAAACCCAAACCACCATGACTTAGCAGGAAACCCATCTTTGAAGGGGTTTGGCCTCCCTTGACAGATTTGAGCTACTGTGGATTTTAGTTGTATCAGCTCTAGCCCATGTCCCATTTCAGCCATCTCCTTACACCACTGAACCACCTCGGCCTCCTCCTCTTCACTCATAACTGTAACAGGCCCTCTGCGCTTTATATGTGTGAGCCCATTTATCCAGTAATGCACTGATGACGTAGCAACTCCATGTTTTTTAGCAGCAGCACGAATGGAATATCCATTAAATTCTATATCATCAATGGCAGCTAACATGTCTTCTTTTGTCTAGCCTCTTATTGCACCAATCCTAGTGGTTGAACTTGCTCCTGAAACTATTGTTGATGGTGGCTCTGTGGTTGATGGTGGGACAACAGTGTCCTCTACCACCACAGGGTCATTCTCAACAACATTGTTGGGTGCATCGTTGGCATTTGAATGATCGACCCTCTCCTTGTCCGATGAGGTGCAGCGTAGTTGGGCACCCCTGCTTAGTCGACGACTTGTTCTCCTTGCATTGCTGACTCTTGCCATGCCTGCAACAACCTGCACATTTAGAAGGGAGGCTGATTATGTAGAAGAAACTGGAAGTTGATTATAACAGAAATGTAAATAACATAAATGGAAATAACATTACAAGGGAAGCTGGTTATGTAGAACGAAACTAAAAGCTGATTATAACAGAAATATGAATAACATAACTAGAAATAACATAAACAGAAATATAAATAACATAAACAGTAACCTGAATCTACTGTGCACACACTTCTGATGGTATGCCTCCACTATGCACACACTCTGCTGTTCGAATTTCTGAAATGCAACTGTGCATACACTCTGCAGGTCGAATTTATGAAATGCAACTTCAGTAAGGTTTGTGGTTCATTTATAGTTGTTTGCTATTGAATTGGATTGGTAAGAAGGTTGCACATGGATTGCAATCTCTCAAATTTCAATGTGTGTTGTGGATTGATTTAAAAGTGATCCAATGGCTGGGAGCTTGTCATTGTGGATCCCTGTGCCTTCATATGTTTCATGATCCTTGTGCTTCCATCTGTTTAATGGGTGCATTTAATGGGTAGGTGTCATTTATTGAATACAGTGGGTTGGAATGTTGAACAATCTTGCAGTTATGGCTGACACTATCCTTTCTGTTGCTTGAACAGGTTTTAATGAATGCTGGGATATTTAGGCTCCAATAGATATTCGTGGGTCCTCCTTTGATAGGTACCTTGTAGTAGGTGGCAAAAACGAGCTGGGTTATTTAGCTGTTCATGTACTTTTGGATCCCTGAGCAGATCTGTACTTAGTTGGGACAAAATGTTTTGTATTGTTTTTCATATAAAGACTATTTATTGACACCTATTGGCCCAGTGAGTTAATGGGCAATTTTTTGACATAATTTAAATATTTACTGCACTTAGTATGGAATATGTATGTTTAATTTATGGGTGTCTTTATGTCAATATATGGTGGCTGGTCCTATGACAACTACCGGTCCCTGTTCAAGAATAGACAACTCTCCCCTATCTTAATTGTTTGTACTAGACTTGTTTTTCACGTTTGTTTTGGTCATTTATTGGATTGAATTTCTGGCAAATTTTGTAGAAATTTTGAACCGTGAAATTGTAGGAGATAAGATTGGGATGGCTTCTTTCTATTGCTTTTCCAATTCGTAGAATTCGTTGCTTCTTTCCATTGGTTTTCTAAATTTATGTAATTTTAGCTTTTGATTGGTCGCTGGGATCACTACTGCCATGCTTTTGTTTAGATTTCAGCAATTATGTCCCATATGTCATTACTTCTTACATAATTGTCCATCTTTATAGGATGTCATTTTTTATAAGACGTTAAGTAACTTTCTAATTTTTTGTTCTTTCTTGAAATTATGTTCAGTGTCTGTCTGACTACAAGTTTGTAAATTACCTTCTGTTGTATTTTTAGGCATTCTTCACTATCATTTTGTCCTTAATTACATTTCTTGAATTATATTTCCAAATATGTATAGATGATAGTTTTTAGCTTGAACACTAGGTGGTGATGGTATGGTTGTTTTAAGTTTGGTAAATTGCTTGTGTTCCTTACTAGTGGTTTATAAACCACCAAGGTATATTGTTTAGTTTATATATATAGAAAGTCCCTGATAGTGGTTTGTAGAGTTTATGAATTACTGAACTGATTTGATTATGTTGTGGACTTGGGTTGATGAGGTATCGATGGTGTTTTTAAATTATTTTTTAGTAGTTCAAAATTTAGAATATCAGTTTCGTTTTTAAATTATTTTTTAGTGATTCAAAATTTCGAATATCAGTTTCTGCCAATTTATGGAATAGTTGGTGTTTTTAAATTATTTTTTTAGTCATTCAAAATTTAGAATATCAGTTTCTGCCAATTTATGGAATAGTTGGTGTTTTTAAATTATTTTTTAGTCATTCAAAATTTAGGAATATCAGTTTCTGCCAATTTATGGAATAGTTGTGTTAAGATTTTACTTTGTCGACCTCTGTTAAGAATTTTCATGTTTGATATTGATATAAAGCAGAGAATGCCTGTTGTTTGCAATTATATTCTGAGTATTTGGATGATGTCAATGCTTGATACATGAAGCATATATTGGACCCTCAGATAATAAGGTCGATTCAGTCCCAAGAGAGCAATATTTGAAGCCCATCATTCTCCACGATGGTTGTTTGGTTTCTCGGCCAACACCCATGAATTCCCTGGTGATTTTTCTTTGGTTCCCAATTGGCATTTTATTGGCAATTGCAAGAATGTTGTTAGGCCTGTGCCTTCCTTACAGCATTGCACTGCCATTATCAACCCTTGAATGAGAGTGAAAGGTGCTCCTCTTGTACACAAGGAGAATAACAGGGGAGTACTCTATATTTTCTCTCATAGAACCCTGTTGGATCGCTTGTTTCTCTCATCAACCCTTGGGCACCCTGTGACAACGGTTACCTACAGCCTGAGCAGAATATTTGAAATTCTGGCACCTATTAGCATAAACCATGATGGCCAAACAATGCAAACTCTTATGAATGAAGGTGATCTTGTTGTTTACCTAGAGGGGGACAACATGCAGGGAACCTTATTTGCTTCGTTTAAGTTGCCTGTATGCAGAACTGGCAGATGACATTGTTCCAGTAACCATGAATGACACAGTCAGTATGTTCTATGGCACATCGGCCCGGGGATTCAAGTGCCTTGATCCTATTTTGTTCGAATCAAAAGGACTTTGATTCTGGAAATGCATGTCGTCAGTGCTGCGGGGGCGCGCAAAGCTTTGATTGTCATTTTTTGTGAAGGCGTGATGGTCAGTTGCCCGTTCACTAAGGAGCTAAGTCTCTGCCAATGGTAATGCAGTTGACTTCCGAACGCAAGGGATTCTCCACAGCGTTGTGGGCGAGCACAAGGAAGTCGATGTCGCCAAGATTGGACAAGATCTCCAGCTTCTTATCGAGAGATTGCTTAGAATCGCCACCTCAGATAATGAACGTTTTCTGCTCAAGCTTCGCAACAACCGCTGATAACTTAGCCTGAATTTCACTTTACTGTGGGATGGCGCTGATGTTGTCAGAGAGTTATGAGTTATCTTAGTGATAGAGTTCATAAAACATCAAACACTTAAAGCTCTGATAGAGCGTTCTGAGTTATCTCAATGAGAGAGCGTTCTGAGTTATCTCAATGATAGAGTTCCTCGGAAATCAGACACTTAAGCTCTAATCCATCAATTCATCGGATCTCTAAAAATTTAAGGTGGTGTGACTGGTGTCCACTTCAATCCATATAGAGGCATAACATTTATCGTGTGACCTGCTTTTTCACCATTGGAGCCTTCTGAGTTTTCACATCAGAGCGTTATGAGTTATGGTGCCACTTGCTTTTTCCAATCCACACCAGAGCGTTATGAGTTATGGTGCCACTTGCTTTTCACCATTGGAGCATTATCATCGAGTTATGGTTAATTTGTATGGGAAGTTGACTTGTTAATGTGTAATTCTTTTTGTGCTCATTTACAATGGCATATATATAAAACTATACAATTTAGATAAATTAAAATGCTTTTTCAATATTTACAATCTAAAAAGGAGTTTGCATTTAGAGATTTGATCCCTCTCCACACTAGATAAGTTTTCCATGACCTCTTAGTGGGATTGATTCCCTGGTTGGTTATTATCTCCACACTAGATAGATATCCGTTTGCCATGACCTCCGAGTGGGATTGATTCCCATGGTCGACCCACCCTTATCCCTGGTTGGTTATTAAGTCTAGTAAACTAGATAATTGCATATCGGTTTGCCATGACCTCTGAGTGGGATTGATTCCTATGGTCGACCCACCCTTATCCCTGGTTGGTTATTAAGTCTAGTAAACTAGATAATTGCATAAATCCATCACCTTATAGGTAATCTACAAATTCATTTTCCATATCAAAGGATAATAAGAAGGTGATTAAAAATTAAAAACCTTACATGTTTTCCTCGACATCATACAAAATAATTTCTCTTAGAAAACACTTCACTGAATGGGGTCTAGGATAGGCCATCCTTGCATGCTCCCAAGTGATTCAGATTCTGTTTAGATGAACTCTATACATGACAAGTTGAAGCAACTAATGTTTCTCTAAAAAAATATTACCATATTTTTCATCAACTAAGAAAATCAATGTCGAACCTTGCCAAATGGACATTGGTAGAGCATCAAATGTTTCAAAGCGAGATAAACGAACATGTATCAATATTTAGGAAGCAGAAAAGTTTGTTGCAAAAAGTAAGATATTTTCATTATCTTTCATAGTTTCACATTTTTCATAACTAGATGATTCAATTCAATGATATTTAATTATGCTCAAATTATAAAGGAGATCACTAGCTCTACGTCTATTCTATAGTGTATTAGAAGTTTCATTGGCGAGTCTTCTAAAATTGCAATGTCTTTTCTTTTTTCTTTGTAATATTCTATCTAGTTGCTAAATCCTTGGCTATTTTACTCTACTTGATTATGAGATGAGCTTATGTTGTGTTGTAAATTGAATACAAGTCCTTTTTCAAATCATTAGCAATAGAGATCACACTGTAGGTCACTTTCAAATTGTGAAGTATGTTTAGATTTTTTGTTAAATCATTTGTCTAAGTTCATGTTTTAAGAATGAAGACTATGTTTATAGGTCTTTGAAAGAGAGTCGAAGACACTAAATGAATGCAAGTTGGGTGTATTGCTACTGAGAGACATCGACATTTGATTGGATTCCTTCTTAACCCCTTTAACATAAGATGTAATAGATTTCATTCAAGCAAACACTCAATTCTTACAAGGCAAGGACTTATTCCTAAAATAATATGAAATCACAATGTTGTCACTAATAAAAGTAAATACTCCACATGAAAAGACATTCTAATAAATATATGGTGATTTATAAGTCAAAACTATATGGTGATTTAGAAAACACAACAAAATTAGCACAGTGTCTAGGCCTTTCCAATCCTTCCTAAAGACATCTTGAATCCCTTCATCATGGGTGTCTCTGCATTTGGCCATTTTTTGTATGTGTTTTAGTCTTGCCTGTACTAGGGATTTGAGTTCTCTTGAAACATTTGTTGTTCATCTTTCACTGGATGCAAAAGGTTGGGTGGTTAGTTTTAAATTTCAATCCTAGTTGTTAAAGGTGAGTCTTCTCAGGTTCTGAAGTTTGAGAATGTTAGTATTTCGACTGTCATGGACTTGTTCTCAAAATAGTGTATATTCTTTATAGATTTTGTTTATTAGTGCAAGTAAATTTTCTATTTCCATATTGACTTTGTTTTTCAAGAGACATATGATGCATGACATAAAGCACAATTTAAGTTGTTTATAAACCACTTTCTTTTTCACCATCGGATCATTATGAGTTATGGCGTTGCTTGCTTTTTTACCATCGCAACATTCCGGGTTATCCGGTGATCCATCAAAGTTCTACTATTTAACGTAGCATCTAGTTCAATCCACGTCGGAGGGCATAGATTTTATCGTGTTGCTAACCTAAAACTATCTCACGCAATCACATTTGCTTGCCATTTCTTTATCAGAACATTAAATTCTATCTATGCACGGACTTATTTGTTCACCGACACGATAAAACATATCAGCACAAAATTACTTTTAAATAGAGCACCAACCATAGCTCCACAATTAAAATAGAAAACCAAACTCTCATCTTCCTCCAGCCCCTCGTAAAGGAAAATCTTGCCCTATTGTGTTTTTCCTTTGCAATCTCTATACTTGCAAAGGAAAAACATTCTCTAGGCCTTTCAATTCAATGATATTCAATTACGCTCAAATTATAAAGGAGATCACTAGCTCTACCCCTGTTCTATAGTGTATTGGAAGTTTCATTGGCGAGTCTTCTAAAATTGCAATGTCTTTTCTTTGTAATATTCTCTCTAGTTGCTAAATCCTTGGCTATTTTACTCTACTTGATTCTGAGTTGAGCTTATGTTGTGTTGTAAATTGAATACAAGTCCTCTTTCAAATCATTAGCAATAGAGATCATATTGTAGGTCACTTTCAAATTGTGAAGTATGTTTAGATTTTTTGTTATATCATTTGTCTAAGTTCATGTTTCAAGAATGAAGACTATGTTTGTAGGTCCTTGAAAGAGAGTCGAAGACACTAAATGAATGCAAGTTGGGTGTATTTCTACTAAGAGACATCGACATTTGATTGGATTCCTTCTTAACCCCTTCAACATAAGATGTAATAGATTTCATTCAAGCAAACACTCAATTCTTACAAGGAATGGACTTATTCATAAAATAATATGAAATCACAATGTTGTCACTAATAAAAGTAAATACTCCATATGAAAAGACATCCTAATAAATATATGGTGATTTATAAGTCAAAACTATATGGTGATTTAGAAAACACGACAAAATTAGCACAGACTCTAAGCCTTTCCAATCCTTCCTAAAGACATTTTGAATCCCTTCAACATGGGTGTCTCTGCATTTGGCCATTTTTTGTATGTGTTTTAGTCTAGCCTGTACTAGGGATTTGAGTTGTCTTGAAACATTTGGTGTTCATCTTTCACTGGATGCAGAAGGTTGGGTGGTTAGTTTTAATTTTCAATCCCAGTTGTTAAAGGTGAGTCTTCTCAAGTTCTGAAGTTTGAGAATGTTAGTATTTAGACTATCATGGACTTGTTCTCAAAATAGTGTATATTCTTCAAAGATTTTATTTATTAGTGCAAGTAAATTGCCTATTTCCATATTGACTTTGTTCTTCAAGAGACATATGATGCATGCCATAAAGCACAATTTAAGTGGTTTATAAACCACTTTCTTTTTCACCATCAGATCATTATGATTGTGTTGCTTGATTTTTCACCATCGCAACATTCTGGCTTATCCAGTGATCCATCAGAGTTCTACTATTTAACGTAGCATCTAGTTCAATCCACATATTTTATCGTGCTGCTAACCTAAAACTATCTCACGCGGTCACCGTTGCTCACCATTTCTTTATCAGAACATTAAATTCTATCTACGCACGAACTTCTTTGTTCACCGACATGATAAAACATATCAGCACACAATTAATTTTAAATAGAGCACCAACCATAGCTCCACAATTAAAATAGAAAACCAAACTCTCATCTTTCTCTAGCCCCTCATAAAGAAAAATCTAGCCATATTGCGTTTTTCCTTTGCAATTTCTATGCTTGTAGCATTGGTAAGGACTTAATTATATTGCATATTTCTCTTTTTAACTTAAGAAATGAAAGTTCAAATATCTCTTTTCTTTAGTTTATATTATATTAATAAAGCATTAAAATGTATAAAAATATATTATTTTTAACCCTTTGTTTAATTTAACATTTAAATAGCTTTTATTATATAAGTACTTTTCATATGATTTATTAGTTTTTAAAAATTATATATTAAATTTAATGTTATGGAAAAAATATATTTCCAAAAATATAATGATTGATAATATTTTTAATTTTAAAGTTGATGATCAATAACCAATAATAATTATCTTCAATACCACTAATGAAATTATTATAACATCTTAATTATAATAAAACTTACCATTTTCTTAAAATATTCTCAACTTAACCAATGTTATCTTAAATTATAAATTATCAAATGTAAATAAAAATAATCTGAAAAAACAAAATACAACAATTGTGCATGTGCCCTCCACTCAGTTGTAACCTTGCGAGTAAACTTGGGGCAATAAACTATGACATTAACAATGGGGATAGTAAACCATGACATCAACGTCAACATGGAACGGTGTAGTATAAAATATTTTAAGTTTTCAATTTTTTTATTATATTATTAGTTTTGTTGTGTTTGAAGTTTGGTTGGAATTAGTGCAACCAAATATATTAGTTAGGGTTTATGTTTTATTAATTTTTTCCTGGAAAAATTCCTTTTTAGGATAAAAGACAATTAAAACGTTTTTTTGTCTAAAATCGGTTAAACTTTTTGATGGAAATTGTTATTTACGTATTTTTGTGATTTCAACAAATGGGATTGTATGTTCTAGACTAGCATTCGCCTCGAGAGGGGCAAAATGAACGCCGAGGCGCTAGTCGCTTGTCGGCGGTCGGAGGTGAAGGGTGAATTGTGCGGCGAAGTCGGAGGTCAAGGGTGAAGTGTGCGACCAAGTCATATATGGTCGGTGGTCGTAGGTCGGAGGTGAAGGGTGAACTGTGCCACGAAGTCTCTTATTATCACGTGAAACTCTGAGATGCGATCGTTGGTCGACGGTCGGAGGTGAAGCGTGAACAAGTCGCAGGTCAAGGGGCAAGTCTGCGACCAAGTCGTTTATGGTCGTTGGTCGGAGGTCGGATGTGAACCTCTTTTTCTGTTGCAGGTTGAGGGTGAAGTCTGCGACGGCGAGGACGAGGGGGTGGACATTGGTTACTAGTCGCTTGTTAACGGTGAAGTCGGCGAAGCTAGCAGGCTGTTTATTTAAACGAAAAGTAATTTTTTTGTATCATTTTGAAGGTTAGAGCCGACAGGTGGACCACGGCAGCGACCAGTTGCGAAGGGGAGTTTTCAGCGATTGCCTGCCAGGTAAGCTGTCTAATCATGTTTCTGTTGTTCTGTGAAGCTGTTATATAAGTAGCTATCCTCCTATTCTGTTAATGGAACAATAAACCTTGGAGATGGAGATGATGGACTGCATCTATTAATTAAATTTAGGTTCCATGCAGATTGATTATATGTCTGGTCTGATTTATGGACTGCATTTAATTTTCGAATTTTAGCAAATTTAATCCCCAAATGAAGCCGTCTCAATATTGTCATTTGGAGCTGGTTCAAAACCGTAGCAAGTTTTTTTGGACACCTTCGAAGCACTTGATTCTTGTCTCTTATTGTCTTCTATCCCTCCAAGCCAAATCAGGCAAATCCTTCATTGAATATCTATACATGTAAAAACTGAATATTTATACAATTTCGTTGGAAAATGTGACACCAAAGCACAGACTTATGTGGCTTCATGATTGTAGTTGGCTATTAGAGGAATTTGTAGATTCATGATTGTTGACACCATATTTACAAAATCCAAAGAAAGCTTAAAAATTTGTCCAAAATACAAAGGATTTGTTGAATGAGGGGTTATAATAAAAATCAAACAATAAAAAACCCATAAGCGCTATAGTCCGAAAGAAATTTTTGGGAAGATTAAATTTCGGCGAAGTTCCAACGGCGGAGATGCCTCAAGAAAAGATCGATGGTTGTCGTGGATTTCCGCATCGCCAAAAAGATTGTGTGAAAACCATGGTAAGCGGTTGTGGATACAATACCACTGGAATACGTGGCGCAATGCTATTGTCCCGCATCGACGCGATAATGGTATCACAAACCACTGAAGCGCCATGCAGAACCGCCAAAGAGTAAAATGTGGAAGCATGGGCCATGGCACGTGGCGGATGCAGAAATACACAGGAGATGCACCATATATTGATGATGATCGGACGGACGACATGCATTAAGAAAATATCAAGGGATGAGACCCATCCGCATCAGGGGAAATGCACACTCGATAAGGGAAAGGGTGGTTGCTGTAAACAAACCACCTTCACAGGTGTCATGTGATGGTTGACCTGCATGCAGTCGAAACCAGGAAGGAAAACCACTATCTAGGATCGCGGATACCGCCGTGGAGAATAAAGGGCGCAAGATCTGATGGCTCAAATCATTAATACGTGCGATCAATGGCTGGAAAGAAAATACGTCCTGAAAGCAGCAAGAAAGATAAGAAAAAGAGCTTATATAAAACAAAAGGGTTTTCAAAAAAGGCATTTTGTCTATGTGTCGTTGTTCTCGGGAATTTTGAAGACCAATGGAGATTGCCAGTTACGTCAGAAGGATAAAGGACGTGTCTGCACAGGTAGGGTCTGGTGACCTGTCTCGCATATTTTAAAGGAATTTGTTTTAAAAAAAAATAATTTAAATGGAGACTGTGCATGATATAGACGTTTTTAAAGCCAAAGAAGCCCTAGAAGACAGAGATGGGGACGTTTACGATACCCTAATTAGGTTACCGGTCGTTGAAATCAAGCTTAAATTGTCTAGGTTGTTAGAAGAAGGTATAGACGTACACAGAGTCCACCAGTCATCCTTGCTAACCTTCTGCCTTGACCAAATCCCATATTTTCCAGAATTAGTGTCGTGGTGTGTTGATAATTATTCCAGAGAAGAAATGACTGTCTTAGATGGTCAGAAAACCAAAGCCGTCTGTAAAATAGAGCCCGCTGTCATAATTGAAGCCCTAGAAATAAAATTTTCCCAAACCCTCGAATCTGAAAGTTTTTCCGAAACCTCTGCTATTGAGTTTTATCACCAAGCCCTTCAAGATAGTAGAGAAAAGTTCCTGTCCACATGTCTTAACCCAGAAGCAAGCACTTCAGATATCCCTTACCCTATAGAGGCCACTCTATTTGATGAAAATACCCAGCTGGTTTTAACCTTGTTAGCTTTGGTCCTAGGTTTCAACACAGACATGTACGTAACTGAGTTTCAATTAAGCCTTTTGTATAGAATGAGTACTGTTCCGTCGGGGATTGATGAATGTCAAATTCCTCGACTTAACTTTGAAGAATTCTTGGCTGAAAAGATCCATTACCAGATGGTTAATTTCCCTGCTCTTAGACACTTCAGATTTCAGTCATTCTTGATGAGAATGATCACGATGGCCAATCACAAAGAGCTACAATTCCCTGAGATAGTTTCGACAAATTTATTGGAGAATAATATGTTTAATTACATAAATTATATGCTCTCAGAAATTTACAGAATGATTTATGGAGAAAGGTTGCCTAGAGTACTACCGGAGATGCAGACATGGATGCAATTAAGTACTGAATATGCTATAGGGGATTGGTTCCTGTCAAAAGACAGTACAGTGATCAGGTTATATGGCTTTAAACATAAACCCTACATGTTACTGGCGTTTCTTACCTTAAGGGTTTTCGCCTTGGAGTTTCTCAGGCAGAAACTAATTGTTGAAGATAATAATTTCTTGTTTTTCAAACAAGCAACAGATATTAAGTATCCGTTTACACTTGGCCCATTCACAATGAAGAACAAAAATGCTGCTATTTATATAGAAAAATTATTGAAAGATATGGAATTTGAGACAGATGTGGCCATCGAATATGATCCGTTAAACATAATTTCAAAAAGGAGAACGGATCATCGCATCAAAGCACTGGATCATTAGGTGATTGAGGGAATGTCTGATAGAGCAAATTGGTTCGACTATAAGGAGACCAAAGAAATCGTTCCTGATTCTCAAGAAAAAGAAATGATATTGACAGGTACGATGCTAGAGGCAAAAAGCACGGTGAACACTGCAATGGTGGGGTCTAAAAGGTCTGCACAAGACATAGTTAATATTGAGAGTGAAGAAGCAGAAAAAGGGAAAAGGTTAAAAATGGATGAGCAACAAGATCTAATGGCATTTTCAGAAGAGGAAGAAAAAACCGAAATCAAAATACCAGAGGTCACGGTAAATGAATATAGTATTCAGGAAGCCCCAGTGGAAAAAGATGTAAATAAACCATGTAATATAATGGATGTTTTTAATGAGCACGGTCAAAATAAGCAAGAATCTTCCTGGCAAACCAGTCAATTATTTCCAAAGGTTAGGAGTATATCCAGCACAGAAGTCAGTTTATTTACTAGCAGAAATGTTAAAGAAAACTCTCTTAAATTTTCAATTGTTACCAAAGACAAGATCTCATAAATGAAAGTTGACTTGACAAAAATCAATGCCCCAGATATAATCTTATTGCATAGAACTCTTATGCGTCCATTGATATGATCATTGTGCTCATTTGTTGACATGGCTACAAGAAACATGTTTTTTTGGTTAAGAACTTAATAATGCATTTGTTTGAGGAGAAACATACTATATATTAAGCCATTGAATAAGCAAACAAAGGTAGATTGTTAAAGATAAATGGACTGTGCATAATTTATGGTAAGTTGTTGCAAGAAACAAATGTGAATTGTTTTGAAAAGTGTTTATAAAGAAAAGAAGTATAAAGTTGATAAATGAATCTTCATGTAAGCATAAATTTGAAAGTGGCAAGATACGTTGCAATGAATATGCAATTTAACAAAATGTTACAGAAAAAGTAAAGCATATAATATTAAAGCATGCTCCATGATGCATAAAAGTATCATTTACATACTGGTGTTAATACAAAAGCTTGCAGTGGATAAATAGCAAGTATGAAGTACAAAAAGGTATAATTGAAGAGTAGAAACTTGTTGGGAAAGTGTTATCAAAGGCAGAGTTCAAAGCCTGCGAGCTACTGGATGTGTAGTACGCAAAATGGGTTCATTTCCATCAAGGGAATCGGTAGGTGATGATGATAAGGAAGCTTCCTCTGACATGACGAGCAACACCTTCAAGCGAGATGTTGAATTAAAAGTCTCTGTTCGTACAGATAAGGTTAAAAGGTATTTTCGAGCACAGATACGTTGAACTATTTCCAAAATAGATGTTGAATCATTTGAGAGAAGGCATATATCTTTTGCAGAGATGCCCATCAATTGCTGCACAGAATCATCAAAAGCTATGACACCGTATAGTTGTCCAGTGGCATCCATTAGGTCAAGTTTGAGTATGTATCGATAAGCACACTCTGTAAATTCCCCATCACATTTTGCACAATGCCATACATTACCAACTTTGTGGGAAAAAAATTTCATGCATTGAATGCCATCGACAAACAAAGGACATGCAAGGAAATGAAAGTCATCGGTGTTAATATGGGTGATTGTAGCAATAATTGAGTACCAGGTTGCTTTTTCAGAGGGTTGGAGAGCTTGAAGAGCAGAAATGGAAATGCGTTTGCAAGAGCTAGAAAAAGGCGAGGTGGATTTTCTGCTCAAAGATGGCGAGGCTGAACGGAAACCATTGTCAATAAACCATGTTTGGAGAAGTTGAGCTTCCTCAATATTTGGGTTTATAAGGAGGTTGGTGTTGGATATGGTTCCAATGGTTTTTCCATTGAACTCAATAACACGCCCGCCTTTAATTGCAAGGATAGGGGGAGTAGGCAAACCTCGAAGGCTTGCAAGGTGGGAACCCTCCATTGTGCAGTGATCACCCCAAAGTGTGATGTCTATGCTATACCCAGACATGTCCCTTAACCCAACTGTTCTTCGAATGCTTTTAGAGCCATCCCTTTTGCATATAGTTGATGCAGGGGAAATAGAAATGACAATGTCCAGTAGCTCGCAAAATGGGTTCATTTCCATCAAGGGAATCGGTAGGTGATGATGATAAGGAAGCTTCCTCTGACATGATGAGCAACACATTCAAGATGTTGAATTAAAAGTCTATGTTCGTACAGATAAGGTTAAAAGGTATTTTCGAGCACAGACACGTTGAACTATTTCCAAAATAGATGTTGAATCATTTGAGAGAAGGCATAAATCTTTTGCAGAGATGCCCATCAGTTGCTGCGCAGAATCATCAAAAGCTATGACACCGTATAGTTGTCCAGTGGCATCCATTAGGTCAAGTTTGAGTATGTATCGACAAGCACACTCTGTAAATTCCCCATCACATTTTGCACAATGCCATACATTACCAACTTTGTGGGAAAAAAATTTCGTGCATTGAATGCCATCGACAAACAAAGGACATGCAAGGAAATGAAAGTCATCGGTGTTAATATGGGTGATTGTAGCAATAATTGAATATCAGGTTTCTTTTTCAGAGGGTTGGAGAGCTTGAAGAGAAGAAATGGAAATGCGTTTGCAAGAGCTAGAAGAAGGCGAGGTGGATTTTCTGCTCAAAGATGGCGAGGCTAAATGGAAACCATTGTCAGTAAACCATGTTTGGAGAAGTTGAGCTTCCTCAATATTTGGGTTTATAAGGAGGTTGGTGTTGGATATGGTTCCAATGGTTTTTCCATTGAACTCAGTAACACGCCCGCCTTTAATTGCAAGGATAGGGGGAGTAGGCAAACCTTGAAGGCTTGCAAGGTGGAAACCCTCCATTGTGCAGTGATCACCCCAAAGTGTGATGTCTATGCTATACCCAGACATGTCCCTTAACCCAATTGTTCATCGAATGCTTTCAGAGCCATCCCTTTTGCGTATAGTTGATGTAGGGGAAACAGAAATGACAATTCCAATAACGTCAACCATGGAATTGACGGGTGTAGTTTTGATGTCATGGATAGATTTAAAGTGGAAGCAATGAAAAGGTATTAATGGACATTCTTCCAGACATGGTTGAATGGTTGACGAGGGGTTAAGAAAAACCTCGAAGGGGCTTGTCAAATGGTTGTATGTTGGGTTGGCCAATTTAATTGTGCCATTTGAGATAGTGTAGACTATGCCAACATTTATTTTGTCATATAATAAGGTGGCTAGTTCATTGAAAGCAGAGATATGAAGCTCATCTTTGGTAGCACTAACAAGTTCAAAGCCAAAAAGTTGACCAGGCCCTTTTTTATTGGTGTAGGTAGTCATATTTGTTTTTGCAATAACTCGACCTTGAATGGTCCAAGTTTTGGTGGGAGGGTTGAGTGATGTAAAAGCAAGAGGAGGTTCAATAGGGTTTCCAATTGCATTTTGCGAACAAGGTATGATACTTGATGGGTTTTCGGGATCAAGAGTGTTGATTCTTGTAACAAATGAATTACTGGGGGAGGTAAAGTTGGGGGTTAAGTTGAAAGGTGATGGGTCTCCAACTATCGTTGTTTGCAATGTGACAATTTCGATTATGTCCAGTGCGATCGTCCTGGCAAGAAGAATTAAGGTAAGTAAGTAAAAGTAAAAAAATTGGTACATTTGTTGGGAGTGCAATTGAAATCAAGTTACAATAAAATGCGATAAGCAAACCATACATTGCATTATGCATAGTGTTGCATGTACACTTGATGACTTTGATGATTGAACTTGCTTGGAGTTGGTGGTTTTCCACAGCGCTATTATAGCTACTTGGAAGCAATGTATCGTGGCTTTGAATTCCATCTGAGATAGTGATTCGGTAGCGAGTAGTTGTTGAATTAAGAGAGCTTACTTGATCGAGAGCAACAACTTGTACAAGTGGGCATAGGTCAACAGCACCATTCATTGGAAGTGAAACTGCATTTTCGGTCAATAGAGTGTCCATAATGTTGTATTGAAAATAGTTGCAATGCAAAAGCAACCTGGAAAATGGATGAAATTAATATTAAGTGTAAATATAAAACATGTACGAGAACATGTAGAACATAGAAGAATAAACAAATGAAAGGTTTCAAATTGGTTTGGTTTTAGCAACGAACGTGCCTATTAAAGTAATAAGGAAACATGTACAAACAACATCAGAGATTGTTTATTTGTTTTTGAAACTTACATTGTTAGATTCTAGGTAGCAAGTTAAGAGCAATGAACTTTGTGGAATGTGAACAATAATTTTTTGTTAATTCTGATTCAGGTTGGTAATATTCCCTATGGGGAGTACTCATTTAAAAATTGATATCACGGTTGGTTATAACAGTACCATAGTTTAAGTGAACTTGGAACAAGTATTTTGAAAAAAGAAACCGGTTAAACATATCTACCATGAAACAAAGGGTACTCTGGTAGAAAGGTAAGAAGTCAATAGGACTACTGAGTATATAGAAAATAGAAACAGCATGGGTTAGCGCATAACGGTTGAAAAACTATCTGGTTCTCTTGTAGCTAGAAATGTTTGCAAGTCTTGTTTTGTGAGTTGTCTTGCGACCTTCAAGTGCCAAAAGATAGTAGGAACAGGAATTTGTTTCATTGTTTAAGTGCCTATAAGGATGTTTTGTTAAGCGACTATGAAGTGGATACTGATTTGAAGTGTTCAAGCTAGTAATTTATAACAAGAAATAGTGTTTGAAATATATGATTGCATATATGTTAATAATATCATTTTGGTTTTCAGTCTATTGTTTTTTATGGGGCATTTTTTTCTGCGCATGTCTATTTATTTCTAAAACTCTATGGGGTGATTTTCAGTCCTTTGAGCCCTATTTTTAAGATGATGATAGAAAAAAGGGAAAATTGAATGTCCAAGGTCAGTGAACTTGAAGGAGAATGGAGTTAAACCTCTTTTGAGTAAACAATATTTTGTTTATAAGAAGAAAAGAAACGATCCAATAAGAAGTAGTAATGATAAGGGAAATTGGAACTATTGTACCTATAATGGATGTTCATGTTGGGGGATACTCATAATTGTGTATGCAGGTAATGAAGGTTTGCTAATTTTTGGATTACTTCTCTTAAATGTGATTTTTTTTTCAATTTATATTGGTAAATTTATCAAATGTTGAATAACAATTTGTAAAAAAACCTATGATGAATGCTCATGCTGGGGGAGGTCGATAACTGTGTATCCAAATAATGAAGGTTTGCTAAGTTTTTTGTTTTCAGTCTATTGTCTTTGATGGGGCATTTTTTTTTCTTTTCTGCGCATGTCTATTTATTTGTAAAACTCCTTGGGGTGATTTTCAGTCCTTTGAGCCCTATTTTTAAGATGATGATAGAAAAAAGGAAAAATTGAATGCCCAAGTTCAGTGAACTTGAAGGAAAATGGAGCTAAACCCCTTTTGAGTAAACAATATTTTGTTTATAAGAAGAGAAGAAATGATCCAATAAGAAGTACTAATGATCAGTCAAATTGGAACTATTGTACTTATAATGGATGCTCATGTTGGGGGATACTCATAATTGTGTATGCAGGTAATGAAGGTTTACTAATTTTTGGATTACTTCTCTTATATGTGATTTTTTTTTCAATCTATATTGGTAAACTTATCAAATGTTGAATAACAATTTGGTAAAAAACCTATGATGCATGCTCATGTTGAGGCAGACCGATAACTGTGTATCCAAGTAATGAAGGTTTGCTAAGTTTTTATTACTTTGCTTAAATCTTGAAGAACTAAATATATCCCAGCAAAAGTCCAGAATATACAAGGAATTTCAGCAGGGTGTGAGCAACAGGTATAATTTATTTTAGAGCAGGAAAAACCTGAATTCTAAGAAAATGATAGAATCATTTACTGAAAAAGAACTATATTGGTAAACTTAGAGAACTGAATATATACCAGTCACAGCAATGGAGCAATTTATTTAGTAAGTCTAAAATTTCGCAGTATTTTAGAAGAGAGGACATGGTTTTGAAGCAAAAATAAGTAAAGGAGCAGAGGCAGTAGCAGATATAGGTTATTCCAGAACAGGGATGAACACAATTGTGAGAAAATAAAAGAATTATTTTGTGAAATGGACAAGTTGTTTGGGAGACAAAACATGTTGCAGCAGAAAGCAGAACAGGAACAGACAGAGCAACTAATTTTAACAAGGAGTGAACAAGAAGTATAGGTTACTTCAGAGCAGGGAAAAACACAATTGTGAGTAAGGGTGAACAGTAGGTATAGGTTATTTGAGAATAGGGATGAACAAGGAATTTGAAGAGGGAGTGAACAGGAAGTATAGGGTTACTTTAGAGCAGGGAAAAATACAATTGTTAGTAAAGAAAAGAGTTATTTCCTGGAGCGGACAATTTATCTAGGAGACAATATCTATTGCAACAGAAAACATTTGAAACCAGTAAATAAATGACATGCATGATTAAATTATGACTTTAAACGTTGAACATACAAGTAAAACAATTAACTAAACCACAGTCCAGACACCAAACAAAAAATATGAGTTATTATAACAACAAATATAACTTTGGTTCAGAAAAGAACCTTGATTTTCAATAGAAAACAAGAAGCTTTATCTCCTGAAGAGCTTGGTTGAGATGAAGAAAAAACTGAGACACAATAACAATAGCAAAGAAGAACACAATTCTGACAAAATTAAAGAAATAATTTCTGGAATGGATAACTTCTTTAGGAGACAAAATCTATTGCAGCAAAAAGCAGAATAGGAACATAGACAAAGAAAAACACAATTGTGAAAAGGGAAAAACACCTCAGAGTAGGGAAAAACACCTCAGAGTAGGGAAAATTACTTTAGAGGTGCAAGTTACTTCAAAGATAATTCTGACAACACAAGGCTATTCCCAGTACGAGCTACTGCATCTGGGCTAAAACCAATTGCTTTACAAAGTTGTTGACGACCTGGTTAATCAAAAGGAAGAAATTGCATGGTCTTAGAAAGCATACAATAAAGCATATATAGACAAAAATATACATTAGACAATAAAAGATACATTAAGAATAAGAGACAAAACCTGTTGCGGCAAAAAAACAGAATATGAACATAGACAAATTAAAACACAATTGATTTTCAGTAGAAAACAAGAAGCTTTATCTCCTGAAGAACTTGATTGAGATGAAGAAAAAACTGAGACACAATAACAATAGCAAACAAGAACACAATTCTGACAAAATTAAAGAAATAATTTCTGGAATGGATAACTTATTTAGGAGACAAAACCTGTTGCAGCAAAAAGCAAAATAGGAACATAGACAAAGAAAAACACAATTGTGAAAAGGAAAAAACCCTCAGAGTAGGGGAAATTACTTTAAAGGTGCAAGTTACTTCAAAGACAATTCTGACAACGCAAGGCTATTCCCAGTACGAGCTACTGCATCTGGGCTAAAACCAATTGCTTTACAAAGTTGTTGACGACCTGGTTAATCAAAAGGAAGAAATTGCATGGTCTTAGAAAGCATACAATAAAGCATATATAGACAAAAATATACATTAGACAATAAAAGATACATTAAGAATAGGAGACAAAACCTGTTGCAGCAAAAAAGCAGAATAGGAACATAGACAAATTAAAACACATTTGTGAAAAGGGAAAAACATCTTAGACCAGAGAAAATTAGTTCAGAGGAGGGAAAAACACAATTGTGAGTAAAAAAGATTTTTTTTGTTTTTGTTTCTGGAACGGGCATTTTATCTAGGAGAAAATATCTGTTGCAGCACAAATGTCAGTGAAGCATCGTTTCATCTTAAAGTAGTAAATAAATAAGATGTGTGATTAAATTATAACTTTAAAGGTTGAACATACAAGTAAAACGAGTAAATAAATTGCAGTTGAGACACTAAACAAGAAATATGAGTTATTATAACAACAAATATAACTTTGGTTTCAGTAAAGAACCTTGATTTTCAATAAAAAACAAGAAACTTGATCTCTTGAAGAGGGTCGTTGAGCTAAAGAAAAAACTGAGACACAATAACAACAACAAACAAGAATACAATCACATAAGTTTCATCCATCCAAATTTATAAACGATTGCAGCTAAAGGCGGTTCATTGGTGTCTGAGCACATTTAACCAATGTTGCATTGAAATCTGTTCACGTATCTGTAGAAGATAGAATGTGCAGAAGGTCCAATCCGTCAAATTCACAAATACACCCATAGGCAGAAATGAGTACTATTGAATCAAGATTCATAAATTCGTAATCGAGTAGACCCAAAGAAATAAATTTTGCTGTGGCAAACCCGATGGAAAGTTGTTCCATGTCCAATCCGTAATTGAATGCTCAACTGTAGAAAAAAAAATCTATATCTCATAATATTTGTTCATGCAGAGTTGCATCAGTTTGTTTTAATCTATAAATTGTTAAAATAAATGAATCCATAGTCGATATTAATGCCATCGGAGCAACATAGGAGATACTGATAGAATAAATTCAGAGATACATGGTATTTGAATACATGGATCATGATCTGACTGGTTTAGCTGAGAGACCAGGAATGTGCTTTACTGTTCCTCAGATTAAGGTATGAGATTGATGAAAATATGAATCGCAAGATCATTTTGCAGCGACGAAAATGGAAACCTGACCAATAGAGTAATCACGCTAGTCGGCGGTCGCTGACGAGATCGGAGGAAAACACTATTTGCGGTTGGCTGTGTCGCTGGTCGGCGGTCGGTGGTTGCCTTGCAATGGCAAGAAAAACTAAAAGAGAATGTGCGAACCACTTGCACTGGTCGCCGACGATCTGCGACACGGTAAAGTTGAAAATAAAGGACCAATAGAGTAGTCACGTTGGTCGGCGGTCATTGACGAGTTGGAAGGAAAAACTATTTGCGCTTGGTTGTCTCGTTGGTCGGCGGTCGCCATGCAAGGCCTAAAAAAACTAAAACAGAATATGCGAACCACTTGCAATGGTCGCTGGCGACCTGCGACATGACAAAGTTGAAAACAAAGGACCAATCGAGTAATCACGTTGGTCGGTGGTCGTTGATGAGATGGAAGAACAAAACGATTTGCGCCTGACTGTGTCGCGGGTCGACGGTCGGCGGTCTCCATGCAAGGCAAAAAAAACTAAAAGAGAAATTGTGAACCGCTTGCACTGGTCGTGGGAGAGTTGCGACACGATAAAGTTGAAAATAAAGGGCAAAATTGTTCATTCAACAAGACAACATCGCGTCGCAGAAGGCAAGTCGCAGAGAAGCATTGCCATCCACGCAGAAAAATTCCATTCGCTCCATGAGTGAGGAATCTTGCTGATGTGGAAGTAATGCTTCTCCTTGGTGAACGCCTACGGTGTAATTAAATATCCAATTTTAAAATTATCCATCTAGATCTCCGATCTAAACACTCCAAATTGTAATTTTGATAAAAACTACTCTGTGAGATTCTCCGGCGAGTCGGGCGTTTTGATTAGCCCTCATACAACTCCAAAAAAATACACCAAAATATCTAAAACTTAAAATAAATAAACCGTTGCACAGGAGGTAGGACCGCCCTTCCTGACTGCCAATCTTTGTTTCCTCGGAGGCAGGACCGCTCTTCCTGACTGCCAGTCTTTGACTCCTCGGAGGCAGGACCACTCTGACTGCAAGCTCAGGACCACTCTGCCTGTAGAACAAGTCTGCGTACAGTCAGGCTCAGTTCAGCGTTGGACATACTTTTTTTTTTGTAACTAAATTAAACTCAAGACAAATCCCATTTAAGAATTTCAGAAGATTTTTCCTATAGTAGAAGACAATTCCTTTGGTAATTAACTGTGTAGGTTAAATGAAAGGAATTAACTATGTAGGTTAAATGGTCTTCTTTTGGAGGTTTATTTTGGACGGCCCGAGAGGAATTTGTTAAGTAATTTGAATAATGTAGAATTGTAATTTCATCAAAGATTTATTATGAATTTAAAATAAATATTAAAAACACAAAATTTTAAAATAATTAAACAAAAATTTATTGATTTTAAAACCATTGTACATTTTTGTTACTCCTCTAGATAATATAATAAACAAAAGCAATGTCCATGGCAAAGCGTGAAAATATACTTTAGACTTTGCAAATGCAAGTCAAAGACATAGGGAAAGGAACTTAACATTGCCCTTGTATTTTGACAATTTGCACTCAAAGTTTCAACATAATTGAACACAATGTGACCACTAGTTGCTAGAGTATGTAAATGGCTAGTGAAAGTCATGCACTTCAACTAGTGTCTTTTAAAATAATTGAATTTGATGTACCTAAGCTCCAAACCAATGGAAGGCCACCACATTTTTCCAGATCAAGAAGCTTGACTTCTACCACATATGATATACAAATTGCACCATATCCTTTTAGTCTCAGCTCATGTCTTGTGAAAATTAAACCACTGGAAATACAACAAAAGCAAGGAAAGCCATGAAACACACACACACACACAACCATGTACTTTGTCATAAATCCTTTAAGACTCTTCATTATATCCTTTCGTTTATTGATGAGTTTTATACCCTACCATGACCTTAATAAGATCCATAGAGTTGTGATGAACACCTTCAAGAAGTTTACGTACTAAGAACATTTTGTCCAAATATAATGTTTCTAGCTTTTAAAAAATCATATACATCTTCTTGAAAAATGTATACGCAAAAACCTAGATTAAAATACCATATTCATACCTAAATGGAAAGTTTAGACTCTAAAGGAAAATATAATATTTTAGTTAAATAAGAAGTTTAATATATCTATATTAAAATTTTGCTTGAATAGAAGAGTGGTCAACCTCTATTAATTCTGTAAAATTTTCCAGATAATAAAGTTTTGATTCACAACAAAATAACCACATTCATTCTTGTCTAAAATATGTAACATAGAAAACTAAATCATATTGTCAATCAGCAGGACTGAGATGGGAGAAAATAAGGGTGATTGTTCAAACAATAAACTTTGAAGCATCTGACTATAGACTCCATGCACCTCACCATTGCTAACAACATCAAGCTAATGAAAAATAAATGAATATTGTCAAGCAAATTAGAGTATCCATTAATGAGATCATGGACTCACCACCAAGCTCATAAAATAGCTTGTGCTTAAATTCATCAGAAGATCATATTTGCCAATTTCATAAACAAACTTTTATGCCAGCTCAACAAAATTTATTTAGCTTGAAGTGTGAAACAAAATATAAATGAGAAATTGAGATTGAGTTCATTCCTCACCTGAAGTAAGACAGTTGACAGAGACAACAAACTTCGCCGAGCTACAACAATAGCTCGTGAAGACTGTGTCTTGCCTCGTTCTTCTTTCCAATGCTTCTGGTTAGATGCAAGACAATCAACTAAAGATTCACTAGAGATGATGCGTTATCATCTTTGAGGAAATAAATTAGTCAACTTGGATTGGATCCTAATAAATACAGTGTAATATGTAAACTAATTTTGCTTAGATTGATTTTCCTATGGAAATATGCCTTTAAGACTAATTCAAACCTCACCTTAAGTATGCACATCAAAGATGTGGAGGCTAGCTTGCATTGGGCACTAGTACCATTGATGTATAAGCGAAAACAAAACAAACATAATAAAGAGAAGCCAAACAACCTGTCAATAATAAAACCCGACTGTAACACTCCTGATTTAAAAAAGACAAAAACAAACACAGATGCCAACAACCGCCAACAGTGAACAAGACAACAAGAAAATAAGTCTAGGAAGATATCATGATCAAATATGCACATAACACACCTTGTGTTAAATAAGTGTACTACGGAAAGATGAGATTATTTTATTCAAAAGGCTACATCACTACTAATTTTATAGACTCTACTTATTGAATATTTGCACTGAGAGTAGTTGGGTGTTCTACAGCTCAGTATGGGGGAGACGTGTTCTTGTGTAACGTGTTGTTTCCATAAAAAAAATGCAAATGATGTCATATTGATGTATAATTTTTTATTTAAGATTAAAAAAATTAGACCTCAAAAAATTGGATTCCTCTCTGTACTTGATAGATTCAAGTTTATAAGATTAATCTATGCTAATTTAAGTACTGGAGCAAATTAAGATGGAGCCTACTATGTCTAGAAAAGTATAGGTGTATTAAACCAAACTAAGCTTGAACCTAAGGTATTTAGTAGAACATATGCATTTTTCTTTTTGTACATAAGAAGAACCTTCTATTGCCTTAAAAAACAGAGATTTATAGCAGTCAACAAGCCCTCTCAATAAAGAGGAAGAGGCTTAAAAGTCAAAATAACAGTCTCCTCTGAAGAGAAATGAGACCGAAGTTAGGATTTTGGGAATTCAAAACCAGTTTTAAACATCCATTATCCAAGAGAGCTACTAGAACGCTATAAACAAGAGCTATATACCGTAGTAAAAATCGAAATATTCAGAAAGACTTAGAAAAAAACTACTACAGAGAGTAGTATTGACAAGCACAAAGAGAACAATGAATTACTCCTGAGCGCCGCTGGTGGAATCTGGCTCAGGCTGAATTCCTAGATGCTTAGCTATAACTAGCTGATTGTTGAGGATGCGCTGTAGAAGGAGCGGCATTTCGTCTTGCAGAAGAAGGATTTCACCATGCTACTCGTCTTTCTCCACCAGAGTCCTTCCAAGAACCATTTTTTGCGACCAATACATATCCAGGGATTTCTGGTACAAAGTAAGCCTGCCATGGGAGGATCCTGGGTCGGGGAAGAGCTCCATGAACTCTTTCTTAATTTCCTCAGGACCAAGGTAGGTTCTATCCACATCGGTTTCATCCTCAGCCAACTGAATTTTTTCCTGGACAGACTCAGGGATCTCCTTCTTGAAACGCTTGCATTTGTCCACTAAGAGCTTTTGAAAACGAATAGGAGGGGCCATAGGTTCCGAAAAGTAGAAAGCAGGCATAGTGGAGCCACGACGAGGGTTCATGCGAGGAGGCATGATCTTGACAGGGGGAGTGCCCAAAGCCAACGAACCAAGCAGCTGCAGACTAAGGGAGAGGTGAAGGGATAGACAATCATCCACCGAAGCACAACAACCAGTGCTAGAAAAAACAACAAAAAGGTGGCAAAAATTGAAGCAACGGTGAAGGTGGTGAACCAACACAAGGTCGCTCAGAAAGTCACCCAGAGAAACACAATACAGACCAGAACTAGAGCGAAAATTCCACTTACCAAGGATAATAATCCAAACCGTGGGGTCAGAGGCACAGGAGACTGCGATACCAGGATTCCACTGACTGTCCAAACTGAGACTGTCAATGAAATTCGAAGAGACAAGCAGAATGAGAGCAAAGGAGCTGCTCTGATTTCCTGAATGGACCCTTGAATTTTTCAAAAACGAGTTATTAACATGCATGGTGGAGGACCACCCATGCCTCCTCCATAATGCCTCTGACCAAACCATAAAGACCTCACACTCCATCATAATGAACAACCAGCCTGCCTCAAATCCAAACCTCCGTCGCATAATTGCCAAACACCCTCGGTTGATGTGAGCTTGTACGAGCATGTAGGGATCAATTACTCTCCACGAGGGAGAATGATCGTGATGTTGAAAGATTTAAGGGGGACGATGAGGTGGGTGCACGGGGGGCAGAACGTCCCGCCACGTGCCTCCCTCTTCCCTCCCGGCCATCTCTGTGTCCGCCCGCCATGGGGAACATATGCATATTAAAACTGAGTCTGAAGCATTTCATTTTGTTTCTTACAATCATGAAAAATGAAGCTCAGTTTTAGAAACTAAGTCTAAAAACTGTATATAAATTTTCATATATACATCGTCGAAACACAATCTCCAAATAAGCAAAAGACTTAAACTTAGATAAAAAGACATTTCTAGAAGTATTATTACATATCATGCATAGCCTTGCACAAGCAAAACATAAATATGACTATAAGATTGATCATATGTCTTTGCTGGTGCATTAGAACCCAATAGCATTTATATGTACACAATTGAACAAATCTCTCGAAAATATTTCAATTAAAGGAAGCAAGGTGAAAGTGTGACATCACGTCCATAGACATCACATCTCTCATTTATTTTAAGGCTCTCACAGGAGAATGCAGGGGCCATACATCCTAATGCACTCAACATTTTTCCCAACTTCAAGCCGTAGATGGATTTCTTGAATTGAGAGCAGTTGAATGGCCAGTGAAATGTGGGATGATCTTCGTCCACTAGTTGGGAGGGGTCAAGATGTTCGCATCCAATGCTGGAGCCCCGAAATACATAATCAAAATCCCCAAACTCAACCGCTTTGTGCCTCACGCTCTTGCCCCGAAATACGTCATTGAAATCCCTGAACTCAACGGCTCTGTGCCTCACGCTCTTAGAACAAATTTTATGGGCTTATGGATGAAAGCTCTCAAATTAATAAATTTGTCGACCATCACGGCAGATAATTGACAGAAAACAAAACACAAAACAAGTGAAAACCTATAAAGTTGTCTGACAAACACTCAAGACCCTCGATGTTCACATAACAATGGATGCAGAACTTGTAAATCATCCAGGTTTGTTTGAATTGATGTTTGCAATTATTTGTGCCAAGGTTGAACCCGTACCTGTAACACAAACTCAGTGTTCAGAAGCTTAACAAGGCCAATTTTATTGGGCAGCAAGAAAGTTGAAAGGCTAATCAGAATTATATTCAAATGCAGAATTTGGGAGTCAGATGCTTACCACTTTCTTCTAAGCTCTCCATCGTTAACTCTGCTGCTACTGGTGGTTGCATCTCCAACCTTTTTTTAGTAAGAAGTCACTATATTAAATTATATGTACAAAATTTTTTACATACACAGCTGGGAGGTTGAAAGATCGAACCTCCCAAACAATCTGTTTACCATGAAGTCCATACTCAAACTGAAATTGGTTCCATAAAGCAGACAGGTTATAAACTGTTTGGCCCACATTGCTACAGTGAAGAACATAAGGCCTATCTGCGACTATTTCCCAAAATGCTCAAAATACCCGATACGTGACAAAATTCCAGAAGAAACCACATCGTTGCAGACATATTATTGACAAAGACACAAAATTAAGACATAAGCCCTACCCGACCTGTGGCGCCGAATTGCCTTCAACATAATTATTTTGCAGAGTCTGGTCTTGATTACCTTCAGCATTTCCGTTTTGCAGGTGTTGGTCTAAATGAAGTGGAATGGCCAGGACCACAACATCACGAGGAGAAAGAAGACCGAGAAGTCGAGCATCATTCGAGCTCTCCAAGATTGTCGCCAAAACATCCCGACGGCGCTCCAGTTGATCAATTTTAAAACCCATATTCTGAATTTCTCGGTTTATTTCAAACATAAGCTTCCATTGATGTTCCAGGAATGCATTCATTTCCATAGATTCACCACCAGAACAATTTCCATGATCCTCTAGCTTAGTCTAATAATCCATATTGGCTTGCAACTCCTGGTTTATACCAGTGTGAGGGTCCTCCCGAGCCTGGGAGGGAGATATAGAGGGATTAAATCCTAGATATTTACCATCATGCCCAAACCATTCCACCAAACAAACCCAGGATTCGATCCCATGATTTACAATTTCATGATTGCCAGTTTCAGAAGTCGCCATTGCAGGGATCGAATTCCGGGAAGAAGAATGAGAATCCATCGAAGAAATAGAGAACAAGGTGCCTTCCATCAAATTACCTAGTCTAACAGGGTGAGCGAGAGCCAAACGACAAGAATGTCCTCGAGTCCGCAGACGAGACATGAGGAAGACCACAAAGCCCGTGAAAACCATGTCAATCTTTCCTTTTCCACTAGCTCTTTTATCTCTCCACCAAATGATGCCATGAATGCCGCACGCACGAGTTGTCTGTCGCCGAAGGTCCCAATCCAGTTTTCTATACATACTCGACGTATCCACCCATCGTATTTCGATATATGCCATAACTGAAGGCCAACTCCATGAATGAAGGTCCACCGTAAACCTGAGAGAGACCATAAATTTCATAAGAACGACGAAGCATCTACCATAATCAAGCATAATAGGACGGGCTGCCACTACCTCCAACAAGTGGAACAACTGCCACTTGTGACACAAATATTAAACCTAATTTGAAAATATTCCAGCCCAAAAATGTGCGGTGACACAAATTTGATCAATCAATCGAAAATCCATTTTGAGTACTTAACGACAATCCATTTTGAGTACTTAACGACTTGGTTGAGGAGGATGCAGTCTGACAGACGACATTGAACCTTGGCCGCATTAACTCATCTATTAAACGAGATTGAATGGAGTCGGGAAACAGAGCTCCGAGATCAACCTCGCCAGCACGTTGCACTTGTTTTCCAGCCGCTGAAAGCACACTCCAAACCTTGGCGTACACTTGTTTAGTGAAAGTCCCGCTCCAAACTGCGAGGTGTTTGTATGAAATCGAAACTTTACAAAAACCTTTCAAAAATGAAAAATCAAACATGTACGATAAAGCTAATATGTGTAAAATCATTACAAGATGCCATGGACATAATAAAACTATAAAACTATCATTCTACCCTTGTCCACAACATTTCCTTAAAAAAACTACAAATAATGAGACGATATATACATGCATTCCAGGTTCAAAAATGAAAAATGAAACATGTACGATAAAGCTAATATGTGTAAAATCATTACAAGATGCCATGGACATAATAAAACTATCATTCTACCCTTGTCCACAACATTTCCTTAAAAAAACTACAAATAATGAGACGATATATACATGCATTCCAGGTTCTAATTTTCATCGTCTAATTTATCAATTTCAGTTTCAATCTTATATGTTGCTTGGAATTCATAGAAAAAAAAAACCTTCTCCACATCATTTTTAATAAAGAACTTTTCCATTTCCTATCTGTCTTTATCTTAACTGGTAATGTCGGGGACATTACCACCTCATGGCTCTTGTTAGAAAAAGAAAGCATATAAATCCAATGTGGATGAGATTTATAACCTCGTTAAATATTTGAAATCTCCATAGTCCCATGTGTTCTCTACACCTATTAAGTCTAGTAAACTAGATAATTGGATAGATTTAATTAAACTATCACCTTATAGGTAATAAAAAAATCCATTTTCCATATCAAAGAATAATAAGGAAATGATTAAAAACCCTACATGTTTTCCTTGACATCATGCAAAATAATTTCTCTTGGAAAATACTTCAGTGAATGGGGTCTAGGGTACTCCATCCTTACATGCTCCCAAGTGATTCAGATTTTGTTTAGATGAACTCCATACATGACAAGTTGAAGCAACTAATATTTTTTCTAAAAAAATATTACCATGTTTTTCATCTCCTAAGAAAATCAATGTCGAACCTTTCCATATGGACATTGGTAGAGCATCAAATGTTTCAAAGCAATATAAATGAACATGTATCAATATTTAGGAGCAAGAAAACATGGTTATTCATGTAATTTCTCAATCAAACTAGCAAATCATTTAGACCATTCCCATGCAAGTGATGCAAAAGGTAAGATATTTTCATTTTCTTTCATAGTTTCACATTTTTCATGACTAGATGATTCAATTCAATGATATTTAATTACACTCAAATTATAAAGGAGATCACTAGCTCAATCCCTATTCTATAGTGTATTGAAAGTTTCATTGGCGAGTCTTCTAAAATCACAATGTCTTTTGCTTGTAATATTCTCTCTAATTGCTAAATCCTTTGCTATTTTACTTTACTTAATTATGAGTTGAGATTACGTTGTGTTGTAAATTGAATGCAATTTCTCTTTCAAATCATTAGCAATAGAGTTAATATTGCAGGTCACTTTCAAGTTGTGAAGTATGTTTAGATTTTTTGTTAGATCATCTGTCTAAGTTCATGTTTCAAGAATGAAGAGTATGTTTGTAGGTCCTTGAAAGAGTGTTGAAGACACTAAATAAATGCAAGTTGGGTGTATTGCTACTAAGAAACATCAACAATTGATTGGATTCCTTCTTAACTCCTTCAACATAAGATGTAATAGATTTCATTCTTGCAAACACTCGATTTTTACAAGGCAAGGACTTATGCACAAAATAATATAAAATCACAATGTTGTCATTGATAGAAGTAAATACTCCATATGAAAAGACATCCTAATAAATATATGGTGATTTATAAGTCAAAACTATATGGTGATTTAGAAAACACAACAAAATTAGCACAGTCTCTGGGCCATTCCAATCCTTGCTAAAGACATTTTGAATCCCTTCAACACGGGTGTCACTGCATTTGGCCATTTTTCGTATGTGTTTTACTCTAGCCTGTACTAGGGATTTAAGTTGTCTTGAAACATTTTTTGTTCATCTTTCCCTGAATGAAGAAGGTTGGGTGGTTAGTTTTCATTTTCAATCCCAATTGTTAAAGGTGAGTCTTCTCAGGTTCCGAAGTTTGAGAATGTTAGTATTTTCGACTATTATGGACTTGTTCTCAAAATAGTGTATATTCTTCATAGATTTTGATTACTAGTGCAAGTATATTGCCTATTTCCATATTGACTTTGTTCTTGAAGAGACATAGGATGCATGCCATAAAGCATAATTTAAGTGGTTTATAAACCACTTTCTTTTTCACCATGCATTATGAGTTATGGCGTTGCTTGCTTTTTCACCATCGCAACATTCTAGGTTATCCAGTGATCCATCGGAGTTCTACTATTTAACGTAGCATCTAGTTCAATCCACATCAGAGGGCATAGATTTTATCGTGCTGCTAACCTAAAACTATCTCACGCGATCACCTTTGCTCGCCATTTCTTTATCAGAACATTAAATTCTATCTACGCACGGACTTCTTTGTTCACCGACACAGTAAAACATATCAACACACAATTACTTTTAAACAGAGCACCAACCATAGCTCCACAATTAAAATAGAAAACCAAACTCTCATCTTCCTCCAGCCCCTCCCTAAAGGAAAATATCACCATATTGTGTTTTACCTTTCCAATCTCTATGCTTGTAGCATTGATAGGGACTTAAATGCATTGCAGCCATTTCTCTTTTTAACTTAAGAAATGAAAGTTCAAATATCTATTTTCTTTAATTTATATTATATTAATAAAGCATTAAAATGTATAAAAATATATCATTTTTAACCCTTTGTTTAATTTAACATTTAAATAGTTTCTATTATATAAGTACTTTTTATTTAATTTATTGGTTTTAAAAATTATATATTAAATTTAACATTATGAAAAAAATATATTATTGATAATATTTTTAATTTTAAGGTTGATAATCAATATCCAATAATAATTATCTTCATTACCACTACTGAAATTATTATAACATCTGAATTATAATAAAACTTACCATTTTCTTAAAATATTCTTTACTTAACCAATGTTATCTTAAATTATAAAATGTAAATAAAAATAATTTGAAAAATCAAAATACAACAACTGTCCATGTGCCCTCCACTCAGTTGTAACCTTGCGAGTAAAATTGGGGCAATAAACTATGACATCAACAATGGGGATAGTAAACCATGACATCAACATCAGACATGGAACGGTGTAGTATAAAATATTTTAAGTTTTTAATTTTCTTATTATATTATTAGTTTTGTTTTGTTTGAAGTTTGGTTGGAATTAGTGCAACCAAATATATTACTTAGGGTTTATGTTTTATCAATTTTTTATTGAAAAAATTCCCCTAGGGATAAAAGACAACTAAAAGGTTTTTGGGTTTAAAATCGGTTAAACTTTTTGTTAAAAATTGTTATTTATGTATTTTTGTGATTTTAACAATTGAGATTGTCGGGACTAAATGTCCAATTCTAAAACTACCGAAATTGTCAATATTCCAAATTATAATTTTAGTAAAAATTGCTTTACCAAATTCCAACAAATCAAAGTGTTTTGGTTAACCTTTATACAACTCCAAAAAAATCCACCAAAATATCTGCCATTCTTTGTTTCCTCGAAGGCAGGACCGCTCTTCCTGACTGCCAGTCTTTGTTTCCTCGGAGGCAGGACCACTCTCACTGCAGGCTGCCGGTATGTTTTCAGGACCACTCTGCCTGCAGAACAAGTATACGTAGAGTCAGGCTCAGTTCAGCGTTGGACATACTTTTTTTTGTAACTAAATTAAACTCAAGACAAATCCCATTTAAGAATTTCAGAAGATTTTTCCTATAGTAGAAGACAATTCCTTTGGTAATTAACTGTGTAGGTTAAATGGTCTTCTTTTGGAGGGTTATTTTGGACGGCCCGAGAGGAATTCGTTAAGTAATTTGAATAATGTAGAATTGTAATTTCATGAAAGATTTATTATGAATTTAAAATAAATATTAAAAATACAAAATTTAAAAAAATTATAACAAAACTTTATAGATTTTAAAACTATCATATATTTTTGTAATTTCATCAAAGATTTATTATGAATTTAAAATAAATATTAAAAATACAAAATTTAAAAAAATTATAACAAAAATTTATAGATTTTAAAACTATCATATATTTTTGCTACTCCTCTAGAGAATATAATAAACAAAAAGACGTTTTCTAAATAAACCTTTTTTTTGTTTAAGTTTCAAAAAACTAATAGAAATAAGAGCCACATGCAGCAATGTCTATAACAGAGCATGAAAATAGACTTTAGACTTTGCAAATGCAGTTCAAAGTAGGGAAAGAAACTTAACACTGCCTTTGCATTTTGACAATTTGCACTGAAAGTTTTAGCACAATTGAACAAAATGTGACCACTAGTTGCTAGAGTATGTAAATGGCTAGTGAAAGTCATGCACTTCAACTAGTGTCTTTTAAAATAATTGAATTTGATGTACCTAAGCTCCAAACCAATGGAATGCCACCACATGTCACGTCCCCATCTTGACCCCATTGCATTAAAATGTAAATGATGTAATATTGTTATAAAATCATGGTGAGAAGCTCAAGGCCAAGGCCCTACCATCGATTTAAAGATGCATATGGTTTACGTGCTAGCCAGACACATTGGAATTTCAAATATCTTGTAAATATGCATTTAATAAAATACCCACAACTATCTATGCCATGCAACAAGAGATGGGGGCATGATATTACAAGGAATTGGGAGGGAAATATTCAAACCCTTGAGCCAATGAAGTCAAGCCAAATGTCAATGAGAGTACCCATCAAACCCTCAACTACCCATGTTGACTTTTGTACCCAATCATTGATTTCTCCCAAGAGTTGGGTGAAGTAGTTAATGCCTTGGGGATTGGGGAGGTATGGCTGTCCAAAATCGAGTATGGGCAAGCCATCGTCATGGAAAAATGGTGTTTTTGCTTCTTGGGCAAGAAAACAGCCATGATTTGTTCCCTAAGCCATGACCATGAAGGGTTTTGCCTCTCTCACGTTTTTGGAACTGCCTGGGCGTTTTTCGGCCACATTTTTCTAGTTTCTCTAGGTCTTCTAGCTGGGAAGAGGGCATTTTTGTGTTGTAGACCTGTTGGGAGCTGCCTGGGTGTTTTTCTCCACTGATTTCCAGTGTTTTCCTCCCTTTTGGCATTGCTGGGAACTCGTTTTTGTATTACATACCTGTTGGGAAGGAGAGAGCACGATTTGGGGGTTTGTAGAGACCATTGCGGCTCTTTGAATGCCCATGGACATTTTCTAAAAACGAATTTGCTTTCCCTGACTTAATTCACCATCTATCACTTCGTTTTGGCTGCCCACATTTTTTCCTCATACCCAGCACTTGGGATTTTGCTGTATGAGTATCCATGCTCAGTTTTGAGTTGTTGTGTGTTAAGAAATGTTGGGGCTGAGATGGGTATCCATTACTTTGGGCTGTGATGAGCTTGAGAGTCCGCTTTTCCTTGTAGATATCATGCCCAACTCGGGGATGGTCTTCGAGTGCTGAAATAATACAGGCTGGGCAAAGACCTACGGTTGGGAGGAACGTTGCAGCGACATAGCTAATTGTTGGGGACAACATTACAGTGAGATAAGTATATTCTATGTTTGTATTTAATTCTGCAATGTGTTAAATTGAATGGAAATTGTGAATTGTGAGTGGATGGTGTTTATTCCACTGTGCATATTAAATTGACTTGCATCTACACACATGGGTTTTTAATTGTATGAATCTATTGAATGGGCTGAGTTTTTATGAAAAACCCCATAGATTGGCATCATGTTCCCTCCCTTGCCTTGGATGGATGGGTGGGTACGTGACAGATGGTATCAGAGCTTATAGTTCAACACTATGGCTGTTGGGCCCTTCATAGAAATATAAATCGTTCTGTGTACATGTATTTTGTATTTGGAATTAGAATGAATTAAAGAAACCTGGAGGTCCCATGGATTCTAATTGATTAGGATGGGAAGTCATTTCCATAACTGTTTTGGGGATTATTTCAAAAACTGCTTGCATTGATTCCATTCTATGAAATTGAGGAAGGAGGGAGAAAATCCCTTTTCAAGTTGAATGCTTGCTTTAAATTGTTTCCAATGCAATAGCATTCAGTTTTGTATTTGTCTATTTGCCTCCATGGAGGAGAGAAAGGAGGCGCAACCTCTGCCATCTTATATTATTTTGTTGTTTTGTTGTTTTATTCTTGACATGAAAGAGGTGCAATTTTCTTGACATACCTTTATGTTTTGTTCTATGCGAGTATGATCTCTAAGAGGCTTACCTCTGTAAATAAACGAAGCAAATATTTCCAGAAAAAATCTAACTATCTTTGAAAATTTGCAAAATTTTTCTAAGTATTTATGAGTTCTGTTAAAGGCTGTGGCGGCGGAATTAACGATAAGTTTTGCGCGCGGCAGCGGCAATTTTAACTTTAAAATCTGCGATGCGCGCAGCAAAAGTAATGATAAATTCTACGACACTGGCGGTGAATCTAAGCTTAAAATGTGCGCGTGACGGCAATTTTAGGCTTAAAAGTTGTGATGGAGGCTTGCGCGTGGCGGCGATTTTAGCCTTAAAACCTGCGACGCGGGGTGGCAGCGACGAAGGCTTGCAGGCGCACAAGTGAAGTTTATCTTTTGTGACATAGTCGGCGAAGAAGTTGGTAATTCTACGCCAAAAGGAAGAGAAAATCTCAAAAATTTCTAACTGTTTTTGAAATTTTGCCTAAGGGTTGCGGCGGCGAAATTTAAGCTAATTTTCTGCGCGTGCGACGGCGAAAATTGGGCTAACTCTTGCGACTCTGTCGGCAAAGATAAGCCCAAAAGCACTGCAACGATCGGCGAAATAGCTGTGAAATCTGCGCCAAAGGGAAGCGGTCGGTGGTCGCAGGGTTGGCGGACGGAGATTTTAACCTTATCTCTTGTGACACGATCGACGGAGATGTTGCTAATTCTGTGCCGAAAGGAAGAGAAAATTCCAAAAATTTTCCAAGTGTTTTGAAGTTTTGCCGAAGGCTGTGTTGGCGAAGTTAAGGTTAACTTTTGCGCACGGTGGTAGAATTAACGTTAACTTCTGCATGCACGGCGACAGAATTAGCGTTAATATCTGCGACGCACGCGGCGGCAAAATTTGCGATAAGAGCCGCGCCACCCGCGAAAATTTTAACCTTAAACATCCGCGACAATGGCGGCAAAAATAATCTTAACATCCGCGACAATGGTGGTCGTTTTAGCCTTAATATTTGCGCCAAACGGGGAAAAGCAATGGGAGCAGCAAGGCAACGCTGATGAAAGGGAAATCTCTCACCTTAAACCATTTATGTTTATAACATAATAATTGTATGCTTGGAAAATATCATGAATAAATGTTATACACGTGAATACATATATTGAATTTCTACTTTGTGAGAAGATCATAGCTAATAATTGCTTGTGTGCATGGTGGAGAGCCCATGAAATTGGATCAGTTATGATGTGGAAGAGGAAATTCCATGCTATAATGAGGAATTGGAAGGGAGAATTCCTCCACTACACTCTTGATATTGTATTTATAATTCTGAAGTGGTTGTGCATATAAATTATGGCATAGGAATGTTGAAATGCAAGAGATTAGATAGATGATATGACTATGCACTAGTAGGCATATTAAGAAACATTGCACAGTGCATGTGAAATGTTTGTGCATGAATAGGACATTGCATGTTGGTAAAATATTGAGGTTTCACATATGCAATGAGCCAATTGAGATAATTATGGTGGTTGCTAATAATTAATTATGTCCGCATTGGTTGTAGGACAAATACAATCAAAACATGGCTAAAAAAGTTGATGACGTTGTTGCACGTGACCAACGACCTTATGAAGAGAGGATGGTGCAACAAGTCCGTGATCATGATGTTGGCAAAAGGACTAAGTAGCATTGGTAAGAGGCCAACTGATCAGGTAACATCAAGCGATGTTAATGATAGCCATGCAGGTAATGGTTATTTCTGCTTAAATTGCATGAATGTTAAAAGAGGATTTGGTAAGGTCCCTTCAACTATGTTTTGAACTATGATGATTTGGTTTGCATGTGATATTGAGTGCCTGAATGTGAATATAATCCTACCAAGTATGGTAAGGTGTGGGTAAGTGAAGGCAAGGAGCCTTACACCCTATAATTGCTTAGAAATCTCAATGCATTCATATGAAATTATGTCATGCCATGACGGTTGTGAACCAAAGCAAGTGAGGACTAATGGCCCTGTCATGGTAGTACATGGTTAGGCCATAATATGTTTGAATGCATAGTACTCATAAATTAATGCAGGGTTGCATTGAGGAGATGTGCATTAAAATATTATGTACAATCTTGTGGTTATACATTGAGTGATTGCACACTAAAATATTATGTGAGTGATGTAAAAGTGCATGCATATGTATAGGTGCACACGTTGCGATGCATTGTGTGAATGCATGATTGTGGTGTATGTTTCATTTCAACTAGATAATAGATGGAATGGTGAACTATTGTCAATCCTAAGAGCATTTCATGAACTGCTATGAATGCCAGAGAATGATTGCATGAAGAAGGTAGACATGTGATGGGCTACCAGAGTGCTCTGTTGGAAGGACAGAATTACATGGAATGTGAAGTAATGAGTATTTACAGTTTATTTAAATTGCATGGATAACGTGACTGTGTCTTGCAATTTTATTGTGATAATGATGCATATATAGAAATGTATATATTTTATTGCATTTCAAATGTTAACAGCTGATGATGTTTGAATTATTGAGTGTTATAATTATGAGATCACTTCAGTGACTGTTGTAGCAATGAAAGGATTATATGAATAAAATACTCACAACATGTTTGGCTGATTGAAGTTTCAGATTCCAGGTAGAAAAGTCTTACGTATGGCAATGAGGATAAGTCCATAGTAGAGACCGGGATCTACCATGTGCAGAAGCCAAAGGTTATGAGAAGATTCTCATGGTTGTAAAGTATGCATGAAACAAATCTGAAAATTTTATGGTTTAAATTTATGAGAATAATCTCATGATTGCAAATCTAATTTCTGTAGGAAAACAGATTTGTAGATTTCAGATTTGAGAATTTGCTTATAATTGCTAATCACTATTTGGCTTATATAAATTGTGTCAGGAGGACATGTTGTAGGTGGATGTTCATGTATGGTAGCAAGTGTAAAACCATAATGGACAAAGTGATACCACTTACGAGAGCCAAACAATATGAGGATGGCCTCATGGTTAAACAAATCAATTTCTGTAGGAGACAGAGTTGAAAAATTCATGTTGAATTAATTATTAATGCTAATGATTGGTTATGGAACAATCATACTTGAAGCTTATTGATAAATGTTGCTAACTGTTTGGCTATTTGATAAATGTGCCAGGAAGACACATTGCAGGAAGACCAGGAGCGATGGCCTGCAAAAGCCAAACTAGATGGGAAAGACCCCATGCTTTGGGAATGGGTTTCGGGTGAAACGCCATTGACAATATCTTAGCTAAACTGCATGACGGTAAACCATGAGAGTGAGATGGTAAAGCTATGCCTAGAAGGCATGTGAGATACATCTGCAAAATGAATGAGTATTCTGTAACCCTAGACAAGAACATGCATGTCTAAATTATTAGGGTTAATATGCAGAGCATGCTCTATCTTATTTATATCATTGCAGACTGCTTGAGTATGATTAGGGTCTACATGGCACACATCAGAAAGGGGGTGCACACATTTTCTGGTGCTGGGTCATGATAGGGTTTTCAATATTGATTACACCCTAAGGGAATGGACACATTCCTGGTGTTTCAATACTTGATAGTGAATGATATGGATTATGGTTACAAAATTGATTAGCAATATTGATGAGCTTGCTTATCCTTCTTGTGTTGTCATCCTACACAGATGCAGATTGATACTGCACATTAAGAGGCAAAGTAAAGAAGGGTACGCAAAAGGATTGTATAGGAATTGGTAACCTTTCTATGCTCACACGAAATATTACCAGAAGGGATGGACAGGCCCGAAGAGCTGTGTAATAAGAAGAGGTATCATCCTTGTGTGAGTGGGGTCATGCTAACCTGCAGTCAAGAAAGTCACCTATAAAGTTCCTAAAAGGAACCACCGATTTGCACCAGAGAAGGAGTGACGTCCTTGTATGAATGAAGAGTTGTGTGTGTGAAGGGTTGTGGTGCAAGAAGGTGTGGTGACATTGGTGAAGGCATAAAATCTCTATTGGGACAGCAGTAGGAGGACGAGTGCAAAGACTGACTGAAAACCTTGAGATGCCTATGGCTCCATAGTAGAGCCTTGACCTATAATGGTCAGGTGGCGCAGTTTCCTTCCATTGGTCGATGACCCAGACAAATGTGCTGGTTTGGCAATGGAGAGGGCCAACCAGGTATGGGACTGGTTGGGCACCACCAAATGCTTGGTAAATCCAGTCGACGTGAAGGTGTACTGGTGAAGCATTAATTACATCCAAGTCCATAGGAAATCCCAAGGCTTGCAAAGCGAAGCAGGATCCTGTGGACTAGAGGAGAAACGCACAATACAAATAAGTATTCAGTTTCATTTATGTCTTGTTTGGAATAATGAAGATTTCAGGTATAAGTCTTCTAACAACTAAGCTAATACACTAATGTTTATTTGTTGGAAACCTTGGTCATTGCAAGAAAGCAAGACCCTGAAAGCACTATAAAATTACTGGTAAATTCAGAGATTAAATGAGTGGGCGATATGAAATTATTGATAAATCCAGAGAGTAACTGGTTTGGCATTCACTACTTAATATTGTGAAACAGCATGTATGCTGGCCCAATACCCCTTAAACAATTGATAAAACCAGTCAGTGTACTGGCCTGGCATTGCCTATTCGAATGATTGTGGAGTAGCCTACGTGTTGGCCCAACATTCATAATTATGTCCACGAGAAATCCAAGGCTCGTAAAGCAAAGAAGAATCCCGTGGAATAAAGTGAAGACATCCAATACAGATAAGTATTTGGTTATCTTGCAGCTTCTTGCTTATGAATATACGTGTGTATATGATTTGGTTATGATTTCTTAGACTCTTGTTTAGAGAAAAACCTTATGAAATAAACTAAACATGTGAATTGATTCAATGTTTGAGTGTAGGTATTGTTGGAAGCAAGGACCAGGAAGGCATCATAGGGATGCATATGGACATATGACCGTCCTAAAGAGCTCAATATGAGCAATAATAAAAGATGGTGCTAGTGAACATGAGTGGATCCTAGCAACCAGAGGTTCTGTAAGCAGAATGGGAAGGGGTACCCAAGTTGAAAAGCATTAAACAGACCTTAGACACTAAGTGTCATAGCCAATAAAGGGCAATTCAAGCATTCACATTAAAGTGAAAGAGACTAAGGAGCATGAAACCACAGTGATGGCATAGCTCCGTAATAAAACAAGACTAAGAGGGAGAAACTCTTACTCTTCTCTTTCCTTTTTATTGATGCATTTATAAAAAAAAGAATTGTTGAATGCATGTCATGACTAGAAGAAGAATGTGTTTATTTGCTTGAATTAAATTGTGAATGCTAAAATAGTTATTTCACTATGAAAGGATGAACATGAAAGAGATCATGTGTATGTTGGGAAAGCATGAAAAAAAAAAATTTGGAAGTCGCATGAGTGAAGCATGGACGTTCCATGTCAATTGGGAAATAATTGACTAATTTTAATGTTTATATTATGCTTGTCCTAACAAAGAGTTTCCATGATAAATTTCACAGGGATAAATTGAAACAATTGGTTGCAGCTAGTAAGTGAAGAGTGGTCAGCTATGCACATTGACCATGGCAGCAGACCAAAAGCTATTTGATTTGGCTGAAAATATTCCTCAAATAATTGCCAAGACAGTAAGAAAGATGGTATCCATGAAATTCCAGACTTGCGGAGTAGCTGGAAGGAGAATAAAAGGAAGGGATTGCTGTGGAGCAATGCCCAACTGCAAAGATGGAAGGTCAAAGCTAGCAGGAGCAGTTGTAGAAGCCAAGGGACTTGATCCTGAAGGTTCAAAGTAAAGAGATGAAACGCCGGACAGACCTACCACCAGTTGTGAATTTTGAGGCATGTGTAAAGTGGGTATATATTCTGAAGTATTGGAACACCGAAGACGGTGTTATTCCAAGGGGAGGGGAATGTCATGTCCCCATCTTGACCCCATTGCATTAAAATGTAAATGATGTAATATTGTTATAAAATCATGGTGAGGAGCTCAAGGCCAAGGCCCTGCCATCGATTTATTGATGCATATGGTTTACGTGCTAGCCGGGCACATTGGAATTTCAAATATCTTGTAAATATGCATTTAATAAAATACCCACAACTAGCTATGCAATGCAACAAGAGATGGGGGCATGATATTACAAGGAATTGGGAGGGAAATATTCAAACCCTTGATCCAATGAAGTCAAGCCAAGTGTCAATGAGAGTACCCATCAAACCCTCAACTACCCATGTTGACTTTTGTACCCAATCATTGATTTCTCCCAAGAGTTGGGTGAAGTAGTTAATGCCTTGGGGATTGGGGAAGTATGGCTGTCCAAAATCGAGTATGGGCAAGCCACCCTCATGGAAAAATGGTGTTTTTGCTTCTTGGGCAAGAAAACAACCATGATTTGCTCCCTAAGCCATGACCATGAAGGGTTTTGCTTCTCTCACGTTTTTGGAACTGCCTGGGCGTTTTCCAGCCACGTTTTTTCTGGTTTCTCTAGGTCTTCTAGCTGGGAAGAGGGCGTTTTTGTGTTGCAGACCTGTTGGGATCTACCTAGGCGTTTTTCTCCACTGATTTCCAGTGTTTTCCTCCCTTTTGGCATTGCTGGGAACTTGCTTTTGTATTACATACCTGTTGGGAAGGAGAGAGTACGATTTGGGGGTTTGTAGAGACCATTGTGGCTCTTTGAATGCCCATGGACGTTTTCTGAAAACGAATTTGCTTTCCCTGGATTGATTCACCATCTATCACTTTGTTTTGGCTGCCCACGTTTTTTCCTCATACCCAGCACTTGGGATTTTGATGTATGAGTATCCATGCTCAGTTTTGAGCTGTTGTGTGTTAAGAAATGTTGGGGCTGAGATGGGTATCCATTGCTTTGGGTTGTGATGAGCTTGAGAGTCCCCTTTTCCTTGTAGATATCATGCCCAACTCGGGGGTGGTCTCTGAGTGCTGAAATAATACAGGCTGGACAGAGACCTACGGTTGGGAGGAACGTTGCAGCAACATAGCTAGTTGTTGGGGACAACATTACAGTGAGATAAGTATATTCTCTGTTTGTATTTAATTCTACAATGTGTTAAATTGAATGGAAATTGTGAATTGTGAGTGGATGGTGTTTATTCCGTTGTGCATGTTAAATTGATTTGCATCTGCACACATGGGTTTTAAATTGTATGAATCTATTGAATGGGCTGAGTTTTTATGAAAAACCCCATAGATTGGCATCATGTTCCCTCCCTTGCCTTGGATGGATAGGTGGGTACATGACACCACATTATTCCAGATCCAGAAGCTTGACTTCTACCACATACGATATACAAATTCCACCACATCCTTTTAGTCCCAGCTCATGTCTTGTGAAAATTAAACCACTGGAAATACAACAAAAGCAAGGAAAGCCATGAAGCACGCACACACACATACAACCATGTACTTTGTCATAAATCCTCTAAGACTCTTCATTATATCCTTTCGTTTATTGATGAGTTTGATACCCTACAATGACCTTAATAGGATCCATAGAGTTGTTATGAACACCTTCCAGAAGTTTACGTACTAGCAACATTTTGTCCAAATATAATGTTAATAGCTTTTAAAAAATCATATACATATTCTTGAAAAATGTATACGCAAAAAACTAGATTAAAATATCATATTCATACTTAAATGGAAGGTTTAGACTTTAAATGAAAATAGAAGATTTTAGTTAAATAAGAAGTTTAATATATCTATATTAAAATTCTGCTTGAATAGAAGAGCGGTCAGCCTCTATTAATTCTGTAAAAAATTTTGGATAATAAACTTTTGATTCACAACAAAATAACCACATTTGTTCTTGTTACTTGAATATTACTGTAGGCATGCAAATGAAGGATTATTAATATTAATGTCATAGAACATGGGATAATATATGCATGTCCTACTAAAATATGTAACATAGAAAACTAAATCATACTGTCAATCAACAGGACTGGGATGAGAGAAAATAAGGGTAATTATTCAAACAATAAACTTCGAAGCATCTGACTATAGACTCCATGCACCTCATCACTCCTAACAACATCCAAGCTAATGAAAAATAAATGATGATTGTCAAGCAAATTAGAGTATCCATTAATGAGACCATGGACTCACCACCAAGCTCATAAAACAACTTGTGCTTAAATTCATCAGAAGATCATATTTGCCAATTTCATAAACAAACTTTTCTACCAACTCAACAAAATTTATTTAGCTTGAAGTGTGAAGTAAAATATAAATGAAAAATTGAGTTTGAGTTCATTTCTCACTTGAAGTAAGACGGTTGACAGAGACAATAGACTTCGTCGAGTTACAACAATAGCTCATGAAGACTGTGTCTTGCCTCATTCTTCTTTCCAGCTCTTCTAGTTAGATGCAAGACAATCAACTAAAGCTTCACCATAGATGATGTGTTATCATCTTTTAAGAAATAGATTAGTCAACTTGGATTGGATCCCAATAACTACAATGTAATAAGTAAACTAATTTTGCTTAGATTGATTTTCCTACGGAAATATGCCTTTAAAACTAATTCAAACATCACCTTAAGTATGCACATCAAATATGTAGAGGCTAGCTGGCATTGGGCACTAGTAAGACGGTTGACAGAGACAATAGACTTCGTCGAGTTACAACAATAGCTCGTGAAGACTGTGTCTTGCCTCATTCTTCTTTCCAGCTCTTCTAGTTAGATGCAAGACAATCAACTAACGCTTCACCATAGATGATGTTTTATCATCTTTTAGGAAATAGATTAGTCAACTTGGATTGGATCCCAATAACTACAATGTAATAGGTAAACTAATTTTGCTTAGATTGATTTTCCTACAGAAATATTCCTTTAAAACTAATTCAAACATCACCTTAATTATGCACATCAAAGATGTAGAGGCTAGCTGGCATTGGGCACTAGTATCATTGTCGTATAAGCGCAAACAAAACAAACATAATAAAGAGAATCCAAACAACCTGTCAATAATAAAACCCGACTGTAACACTCCTGAGTTAAAAAAGACAAAAACAAACACAGATGCCAACAACCGCCAACAATGAACAAGACAACAAGAAAATAAGTATGGGAAGATATCATGATCAAATATGCACATAACACACCTTGTGTTAAATAAGTGTACCGTGGCAAGATGAGATTATTTTATTCAAAAGTCTACATCACTACTAATTTTATAGACTCTATTTACTGAATATTTGAACAGAGAGTAGTTGGGTGTTCTATAGCTCAGTATGGGGGAGATGTGTTCTTGTGTAACGTGTTGTTTCCATTTAAAAAAAATGCAAATGATGTCATATTGATGTGTAATTTTTTATTTAAGATTTAAAAAATTAGACCTCAAAAATTTGGATTCCTCTCTGTACTTGATAGATCCAAGTTTATAAGATTGATCTATGTTAATTTAAGTACCAGAGCAAATTAAGTTAGAGCCTACTATGTCTAGAAAAGCATAGGCATATTAGACCAAACTAAGCTTGAACCTCAGGTATTTAGCAGAGCATATGCATATTAAAGCTTAGAGTCTGAAGCATTTCATTTTGTTTCTTACAAGCATGAAAAATGAAGCCCAATTTTAGAAACTAAGTCTAAAAGTTGTATATAAATTGCTATATATACATCGTCAAAACACAATCTGCAATATGCAAAAAACTTAAACTTCGATAAAAAGACATTTCTAGAAGCATTATTACATATCATGCATATCATTGCACAAGCAAAACGTAAATATGACTATAAGATTACCGCATATGTCTTTGTTGGTGCATTAGAACCCAGAAGCATTTAGATGTACACAATTGAACAAATCTCTTGAAAATAATTCAATTAAAGGAAGCAAGGTGAAAGTGCGACATCACGTCCATAGGCATCACATCTCTCATTTATTTTAAGGCTATCACAGGCGAATTCAGGTGCCATATATTGTTAGGAACCCATGTCTTTACTTTGTTAGTATGTTGTTGTTGGATGCACATGCTTGGTAAGTCGTCCCGTAGTATTTGTTGATCAATAGTTTGTGTTATTGTTGTTGGCGCATATGCTTTGTAAGTCGCCCGTAGTATTGTTGATCCATAGTTTGTAGTGGCCCATGGTTTTGACCCATAGTATTGGCGCCTAGACTTAGTATATAAGTGTGTGTTGAGACCTATGAAGGTACCGTGAAGTTATTTGTATTGAGCTTGCTCAGAGGAGGTTGCCCCCTCGAAGTGGCATGTGATCAATATAAAAGTGATTCTGAGTTCTGTCATTTCTGCTATTTCGCATATTCTTATGAATTAACTGTTGCAGGTGCATCACATCTGGTATCATAGCACTTTTTTGGGCTCGCTGGGTGAAATTTCTGCCAATTTTTTTTTCGCATCTGTTGCAGCTTCGGATTTGGGAATAATCCCTATCCGCTTAACTGTGGGAAGTACTTGGGCATAAGCCCTAAAACTAATTGTGAGGAGTACCATAGGAACCCCGAAGTAGCTGGCCATTGAGAGGACCTGCTAGCGAAAAGGGCAACGACCCCTACCTAATTGATTAGTTCCCACCCGTGAGGTAAACCAAGAGCTATCGTCTGTGGCAAAGCGGTTATCAGTTTTACCTAAGTCGTGGAGTGAGGGGTACTTCCCCAATATGCAAGCCGTCAGACAGCATTGGTGGCCGAGTGAAACCCCTGAACTGTTAGGAAGTCGCACATACCTAGGGTCCATATCTACGTTCAGCTGAACTGTTGTCGATCACTGCTGCGCCATTTCAGATCCAGCCGTTCAGATCCATTTTGCAAGCCGTTCCAAATCTAGCCGTTTTCAATCCATTCGGCGCTGTTCCAGATCCCTTCCGAGCCGTAGCCGCTCCAGTTTGGAAAAACAAAAAAAATCATTTTTTCCTCCATATCTCCCTTGTTTTCACTCTGTTTCCCTTGAAATTTTCAGGGAATCCCTGTCATCCCATTTTGCATATTTCATTCCTGAGGACCCTATCCCCAAGCCCGAAATCCCACATTTGTCTATTTTTAGGGTTTGCCATAACTTCCTCAAATTTCACCCAATCACCTTCAAATTTTACCACATAGTTCCTTTCTGAATTCTGCTTCTTTGTCCCCCTCTACCAAATTTTCCCATCCTTTCACTCCGCTTCTGAAATCCTCATTTTTGCTTCCCTGTCTAGTCGACAGTGTCCAACACCTAGTCAAACCCCAATTACCCTTTAGATTTTTTCTCAAGTCCAGATTTTCCTTTACTAAAGCAGTTTCTGTTTTTGTTTTCCTACCCAGTCAACCAAAAAAAAAAAAAAACTCCTGGTTATGGTTGTCACCCGTGCAGGAGCAAAAACCATGGAAGACGCACTTGCAGCCATCCAAGCCAAACTCCAGGATCTGGATGAAAAATTTATCGGCCTCCATCTTGAACATTCAGCTATGAACAACAAACGGTAGTCCGAGTCTTCATGAGAAAATGGGTTCTCTTCTTCCAGCAATTTCCGTGGTCCGAAGCTTGATTTTCCTCGCTTCAATGGTACTGATCCAACTGGATGGATCTATCGTGCAGAACAGTATTTCAGTCTGCATAATACTTTTGATGTCAACAAAGTTCCACTGGCATCCTTTCATTTGGAACAAGAAGCTCTTCAATGGTACCGTTGGTACATCAAGGCTCATCCAGAGCCCAAATGGTCAGACTTTTGCCAGCTCCTTTTGCAACGATTTGGTCCTAGTGCTTTTGATGACTTCACAGGAGCCCTCACTAAACTTCACCAAATTGGCACTGTGAGAGAGTATCAAACCGGTTGTGAGAACCTAGCCAACCACACCGAAGGATTGTCTGATGACTTTTACCGGAGTTGTTTTATCAGTGGTCTAAAGGATGCCATCCGCTCTGAGGTCAAAATGTTCTGTCCCACCACAATGATGGAAGCCCTAGGGTTGGCTAAGTTGGCAGGAGACAAGATTGTAGCCCAACAACGCTCCAAGCCCACTTTTGTTCCCTTCCGAAATATGGGTTCTCAACGACCACCTATACCGCAGGCTCCTCGACCGACTCCTATCAAGCATTTGTCTGAAACAGAGATGCAAGCCCGCAGAGAAAAGGGGATTTGCTATAATTGTGATGAGAAATTCACTCGGGGACATAGATGTGTTCAGCAAAAGCTCTATCTCTTGGATGTGGATTCTTCGCCTGCCTCTGAAATTGGTGACGAAGATCCAGAAACACTGGATGCTCCGGTCGACATTCAAGAACCACCTATTGACCCTCCGTATCAGGATGACCAGCCAGAGATATCTCTCCATGCTTTAGCTGGAATCACCACCCCCCAAACAATGCGGGTCAGGGGTTACTTCAAGAAGCTTCCTCTTACAATACTCATTGATTCTGGTAGCACTCATAATTTCATTGACCCTCGGATCACCAAACAAGTTGATTGTTTCATCCATCCTTGCTCCAACTTTGAAGTCATGGTTGCCAATGGGGGCACCTTACCTTGCAAAGGGAAGTGTCAAAATGTGCGTATCTCTATGGGAGATTATACCTTGCGCTCTGACATGTTTGCCTTGACCTCAGGCGGATGTGATGTGGTTTTGGGCGCTCAATGGCTACGCACACTTGGCCCTATCTTATGGGATTTTGTTGAACTTTGGATGCAGTTTTCCCTCAATGGACAAAAACACACATTGACAGGATTACAACCAGGTTCTCTCAGCATCATCAGTTCACATCGCATGGAAAAACTCCTCAACAAGAATTCACATGGTGTCATCGCTCAGATCCATTCCATTCAGATGCAACCATCAGCGGTCTCCACTACTCCTTTGGATCTACAACAAATTCTGGATCGATATACAGGTGTCTTTGCTGAACCAGTGGTATTGCCACCTTCCAAGACAGAAGACCATCATATTCAGCTCCTTCATGGCAGCGTTCCTCCCAACATCAGGCCCTATCGCTACCCATTTCACCAAAAAACGGAGATTGAAATGCTCGTTCGAGACTTATTGAAGCAAGGTATTATTCGCCCAAGCACTAGTTCCTTTTCTTCTCCAGTTATTCTTGTCCGCAAAAAAGATGGGTCATGGCGCCTCTACATTGACTTCCGAGCACTTAATCACCTCACCATCAAGGATAAGTTTCCAATTCCTGTTGTTGATGAGCTTCTTTATGAACTTCATGGGGCTCACTTTTTCTCCAAGTTGGATCTTCGTTCTGGGTATCATCAAATTTGGGTTCATGAGGATGATATCCCTAAAACAGCTTTCCGCACACATGATGGCCATTATGAGTTTTTGGTCATCCCCTTTGGCCTCACTAATGCTCCTTCCACATTCCAGTCCTTAATGAATAAAATATTTCGACCCTACTTGCGGAAATTCATTCTGGTATTCTTTGATGATATCCTCATCTATAGTAAAACATGGGATGAACATCTCCAGCATCTGGATCTTGTCATGCAACTTTTCTCTGACCATCATCTCCATGCCAAGCAGTCTAAATGTGTTTTTGGTTAGAAGGAAGTTGAGTATCTCGGGCACATTATCTCAGCACAAGGGGTTCGCGTGGATCCTGCCAAAATCGGTGCCATGAACAATTGGCCGCATCCTCAGACACTCAAGAGCCTTCGTGGTTTTTTGGGGTTGACTGGCTACTACCGCAAGTTTTTCAAGGATTATGGGAAGATTGCAGCTCCATTAACTGCTTTATTGAAAAATGATGCTTTTACATGGACACCTGCTGCTCAATGTGCATTTGACAAACTAAAACAAGCTATGTGTACTACACCTGTTCTAGCTATGCCCGATTTTTCCAAGCCCTTCACTATTGAGAGTGATGCTTGCGGCAATGGACTTGGTGTTGTTCTCCTTCAAGATGAACACCCCATTGCGTTCACCAGCAAAGCCCTTTCAGGTAAGAATTTAGCTGCCTCCACCTATGAGAAGGAAATGATGGTTATTTTGCATGCAGTACAGAAGTGGCGCCCATACCTACTAGGGAATCATTTCTGCATCAAGACTGATCACCAGAGTCTGAAATATTTTTTGGAACAGCGTGTCTCCTCTCCGGCACAACAGAAATGGGTTAGCAAACTCATGGGTTACGACTATGAGATCACTTACAAGGAGGGTAAAGACAATATTGTGGCAGATACTCTTTCTCGCACATTTGATGCCCAAGGTTCTCTTTCAGCTATTTCTATGCCTGTTCCAAATTGGTTGCAATCTGTTCAACAGGGTTATGTCAATGACTCTTCCTTATCTCAAATCATCCAACGCTTGACCAACAACCCTTCTGCTGTACCACATTACTCTTGGGATGGTGCTTCTCTGCGATACAAGGGTCGTCTGGTGCTTCCCCAGAGCACAGATATTCAACAGGCTGTCTTCTATGAACTCCATGATTCTCCATCGGCAGGGCACTCTGGGTTCCTCAAAACGTATGAACGGGCACGGCGTAACTTCTTTTGGCAGGGCATGAAAAGGACAATTCAACAGATGGTGGCCGAATGTGATACCTGCCAGCGCAATAAGGGTGAAACAACACTCCTTCCAGGATTGCTTGAACCCTTGCCCATACCTACACGGATTTGGACAGATATTTCTATGGATTTCATTGAAGGGCTCCCTAAATCTGGCGGGAAGACAGTGATTCTCGTTGTGGTTGATCGCCTCTCCAAATATAGTCATTTTTGTGCTCTCAACCATCCCTATACAGCCTCCTCAGTCGCTCAAATTTTCCTAGACCAGATCTTTCGTCTTCATGGCATCCCTTCTTCCATTGTCTCGGATCGTGATGCGTCTTTCACAGTCATTTTTGGACATAACTATTTCGCCACACTGGCACCAAACTGACGATGAGTTCAGGGTATCACCCACAAACAGATGGTCAGACTGAAATTATCAATAAATGCTTGGAAACTTATCTTCGTTGCTTCACCTCGGAACAACAACATCAGTGGGCAAAGTGGCTCCCTCTCGCTGAATGGTGGTATAATAACTCTTACCACACTGCCTCTAAAATGACCCCATATGAAGCAGTCTATGGTCAGGCACCTCTAGTTCTTCTTCCATACACCCCCACTAGTTAACCAGTTCAGGAAGTTGACACGGTCCTTCGAAACCGCGATTAGATTCTTCACATTTTGCAGGACAATCTTCACATGGCAAGAAATCGCATGAAGCAACAAGCTGATCAGCACCGTTCTGAGCGCACTTTTCAAGTCGGCGATATGGTTTTTCTTCGTCTCCAGCCGTACAAGCAATCCTCCTTGAAACTCAAAGGGTGTCATAAGCTCGCTCCAAAGTTCTATGGGCCATATCGGATTCTTCAAAAGATTGGGTCCGTTGCTTATAAATTGGAACTTCCTCCTTCTTCCCGCACTCATCCAGTCTTTCATGTCTCTTGTCTGAAGAAAGTTCTTGGCACCAACATCAGTGGACAAATGATTTTACCCAAACTGGATAATGAAGGATCCATCCTTTTGGAGCTGGAGGCCATCCTCAATCGGCGCACGCGTCAGCTTCGCTCTCGCTCTTTCACAGAGGTCTTAATTCAGTGGCACGGCATGCAACCAGAGGATGCTACATGGGAACCACTCCTTCAGATTCAACGACAATTTCCACATCTAAAGCTTTGAGGACAAAGCTTTTTTAAGGGGGAGGGGATGTTAGGAACCCATGTCTTTACTTTGTTAGTATGTTGTTGTTGGACGCACATGCTTGGTAAGTTGTCCCGTAGTATTTGTTGATCAATAGTTTGTGTTATTGTTGTTGGCGCATATGCTTTGTAAGTCACCCGTAGTATTGTTGATCCATAGTTTGTAGTGGCCCATGGTTTTGACCCATAGTATTGGCGCCTAGACTTAGTATATAAGTGTGTGTTGAGACCTATGAAGGTACCGTGAAGTTATTTGTATTGAGCTTGCTCATAGGAGGTTGCCCCCTCGAAGTGGCCTGTGATCAATATAAAAGTGATTCTGAGTTCTATCATTTCTGCTATTTCGCATATTCTTATTAATTAACTATTGCAGGTGCATCACATATATCCTAATGCACTCAATATTTTTCCCAAATTCAAGTCGTAGATGGATTTCTTGAATTGAGAGTAGTTGAATGGCCAATAAAATGTGGGATGATCTTCGTCCACAAGTTGGGAGGGGTCGAGATGTTCACATCCAATGCTGGAGCCCCGAAATACATAATCAAAATCCCCAAACTCAACCACTATGTGCCTCATTCTCTTGCCCCGAAATACATCATTGAAATCCTTGAACTCAACAACTCTGTGCCTCACGCTCCTAGAACAAATTTTATGGGCTTATGGATGAAAGTTCTCAAATTAATAAATTTGTCAACCAGCATCGCAGATAATTGACAGAAAACATAACACAAAACAAGTGAAAACCTATAAAGTTGTCTGACAAACACTCGAGACCCTCAATGTTCCTGTGTCATAAATCCTTTAAGACTCTTCATTATATTCTTTCGTTTATTGATGAGTTTGATACCCTACCATGACCTTAATAGGATCCATAGAGTTGTTATGAACACCTTCAAGAAGTTTACGTACTAGCAACATTTTGTCCAAATATAATGTTTCTAGCTTTTAAAAAATCATATACATCTTCTTGAAAAATGTATACGCAAAAACCTAGATTAAAATAGCATATTCATACCTAAATGGAAAGTTTAGACTTTAAAGGAAAATATAATATTTTAGTTAAATAAGAAGTTTAATATATCTATATTAAAATTTTGCTTGAATAAAAGAGCTGTCAACCTCTATCAATTCTGTAAACTTTTCTGGATAATAAACTTTTGATTCACAACAAAATAACCACATTCGTTCTTGTTACTTGAATATTACTGTACGCATGCAAATGAAGGATTATTAATATTAATGTCATAGAACACTGGATAATATATGCATGTCTTACTAAAATATGTAACATAGAAAATTAAATCATACTGTCAATCAGCAGGACTGAGATGAGAGAAAATATGGGTGATTGTTCAAACAATAAACTTTGAAGCATCTGACTATAGACTCCATGCACCTCACCACTCCTAACACCATCCAAGATAATGAAAAATAAATGATGACTGTCAAGCAAATTAGAGTATCCATTAATGAGACCATGGACTCACCACCAAGCTCATAAAACAACTTGTGCTTAAATTCATCAGAAGATCATATTTGCCAATTTCATAAACAAACTTTTATGCCAACTCAACAAAATTTATTTAGCTTGAAGTGTGAAACAAAATATAAATGAGAAATTGAGATTGATTTCATTCCTCACCTGAAGTAAGACTATTGACAGAGACAACAAACTTCGCCAAGATACAACAATAGCTCGTGAAGACTATGTCTTGCCTCATTCTTCTTTCCAGCGCTTCTTGTTAGATGCAAGACAATCAACTAAAGCTTCGCTAGAGATGATGCGTTATCATCTTTGAGGAAATAGATCAGTCAACTTGGATTGGATCCCAATAACTACAGTGTAATATGTAAACTAATGTTTCTTAGATTGATTTTCCTATGGAAATATGCCTTTAAGACTAATTCAAACCTCACCTTAAGTATGCACATCAAAGATGTGGAGGCTAGCTTGCATTGGGCACTAGTACCATTGTTGTATAAGTGCAAACAAAACAAACATAATAAAGAGAAGCCAAACAACCTGTCAATAATAAAACCCGACTGTAACACTTCTGATTTAAAAAAGACAAAAACAAACACAGATGCCAACAACCGCCAACAGTGAACAAGACAACAAGAAAATAAGTCTAGGAAGATATCATGATCAAATATGCACATAACACACCTTGTGTTAAATAAGTGTACTACGGAAAGATGAGATTATTTTATTCAAAAGGCTACATCACTACTAATTTTATAGACTCTACTTACTGAATATTTGCACCGAGAGTAGTTGGGTGGTCTACAGCTCAGTATGGGGGAGACGTGTTCTTGTGTAACATGTTGTTTCCATAAAAAAATGCAAATGATGTCATCTTGATGTATAATTTTTTATTTAAGATTAAAAAAATTAGACCTCAAAAAATTGGATTCCTCTCTGTACTTGATAGATTCAAGTTTATAAGATTAATTTATGCTAATTTAAGTACCAGAGCAAATTAAGTTGGAGCCTACTATGTCTAGAAAAGCATAAGTATATTAGACCAAACTAAGCTTGAACCTAAGGTATTTAGCAGAGCATATGCATATTAAAGCTCAGAGTCTGAAGCATTTCATTTTGTTTCTTACAAGCATGAAAAAGGAAGCCCAGTTTTAGAAACTAAGTCTAAAAACTGTATATAAATTGCTATATATACATGGTTGAAACACAATCTGCAATCTGCAAGAAACTTAAACTTAGATAAAAATACATTTATGGAAGCATTATTACAAATCATGCATAAAATTTCACAAGCAAAATGTAAATATGACTATAAGATTGATCTTATGTCTTTGTTGGTGCATTAGAACCTAGTAGCATTTAGATGTACACAATTGAACAAATCTCTTGAAAATATTTCAATTAAAGGAAGCAAGGTGAAAGTGTGAAATCACGTCCATATGCATCACATCTCTCATTTATTTTAAGGGTCTCACAGGCGAATTCAGGTGCCATATATCCTAATGCACTCAATATTTTGCCCAACTTCAAGCCGTAGATGGATTTCTTGAATTGAGAGCAGCTGAATGGCCAGTGAAATGTGGGATGATCTTCGTCCACAAGTTGGGAGGGGTCGAGATGTTCGCATCCAATGTTGGAGCCCCGAAATACATAATCAAAATCCCCAAACTCAACTACTGTGTGTCTCACGCTCTTGCCTCGAAATACATCATCGAAATCTCTGAACTCAATGGCTTTGTGCCTCATGCTCTTAGAAATTTTATGGGCATATGGATGAAAGCTCTCAAATTAATAAATTTGTCGACCAACATGGCGGATAATTGATAGAAAACATAACACAAAACAAGTGCAAACCTATAAAGTTGTTTGACAAACACTCAAGACCCTCAATGTTCACATAACAATGGATGCAAAATTGGTAAATCATACAGGTTTGTTTGACTTGATGTTTGCAATTATTTGTGCCAAGGTTGAACCTGTACCTGTAACACAAACTCAGTGTTCAAAAGATTAATAAGGTCATTTTTATTGGGCATCAAGAAAGTTGAAAGGCTAATCAGAATTATATTCAAATGCAGAATTTGGGAGTCGGATAGTTACCACTTTCTTCTAAGCTCTCCATTGTTGACTCTGCTACTACTGGTGGTTGCATCTCGAACCCTTTTTTTAGTAAGAAGTCACTATATTAAATTATATGTACAAAAAAATTTGCATCCATAGGTGGGAGGTTGAAAGATCGAACCTCCCAAACAATATGTTTACCATGAAGTCCATACTTAAACTGAAATTGGTTCCATAAAGCAGACATGCTATAAATTGTTTGGCCCACATTGCTATAGTGAAGAACATAAGGCCTATCTGCGGCTATTTCCCAAAATGCCCAAAATACCCAATACATGACAAAGTTCCAGAAGAAACCACATCGTTGTAGACATATTATTGACAAAGACACAAAACTAAGACATAATCCCTACCTGACCTATGGCGCTGAATTGCCTTCAACGTAATTATTTTGCATAGTCTGGTCCTGATTACCTTCAACATTTTCGTTTTGCAGGTGTTGGTCCAAATGAAGTGGAATTCCTAGGACCACAACATCACGAGGAGAAAGAAGACCAAGAAGCTGAGCATCATTCGAGCTCTCCAAGACTGTCACCAAAACATCCCGACGACACTCCAGTTGATCAATTTTGAAACCCATATTCTGAATCTCTTGGTTTATTTCAAACATAAGATTCCATTGATGTTCCAGGAATGCATTCATTCCCATAGCTTCACCACCAGAACAATTTCCATGATCCTCCAGCTTGGTCCGATCATCCATATTGGCTTGCAACGCCTGGTTTATACCGGTGTGAGAGTCCTCCCGAGTTGGGGAGGGAGGTATAGAGGGATTAAATCCCAGATGTAACACCCCCTGGCCCAGGTTAGAGTTTTTATTGTAATTTGAACCTTGAGGCTATGAGTATGTACATAGCATGATAATATTTTAATAAAAACACCAGCTGGCTGCATGAGGAGCAATACGCTGAAGAGGGTATCTAGATATTAACCGAGGGTTGTAAGGGGGCAAGGTTGACTTATGTACCTTGTTTCCTAAACCTTTGTTCTATAAACCTTATGATAAAACCCAAAAACCCATACTTATAATCCTTAAACTCAATGGGGGTATTTAAAAATTAAACATTATTAAATATTGTTTAATGTTATGATCAAGTGGTTAATCATGCTTAAGGTTGGGGAAGGAAACGTGTTCCTTTGGGACAACCATGTGGGATCCCAGAGGGGACACAGGGTTGCCTCGGTGATCCAGGAAGACGTGGGGCATGCTGATGCTACCCACGGCCTGTGTGGGGGCGCCAATCCAACAGGATGCACACAGATAGCCTGGGTGGTTGGTCTGGAGAATGCATGCAGAGAGCACGGCGGGGAAAGTGTCTCTAGAGTGCGTGGAAAAGTGCGAAAATCCTGAGTAGTTTCAGACACAAACAGTGAAGAGGATCACTGTGTGGCTTGGGAGTTCTCTGAGAGTGAAGAAAAACTTGGAGAGATTTCCTGAGATGAACTTGAACCCGAAATGCCGAGATAACCTGAACATTGTTATGCTGAGATAACCCGAATTGGCCATGAACTCCTTGGTTGAATTAACCAGTCAATTGGAAATGAAGCATGAGACCCAGAGGGATTCCCGACGTTTGCAGGGAAGTGTGTCGCTGTGAGTTTTGGGAAGGAACTCAGGTGGGTCAATTGCGGAATTGGCAAGGAATTGGTTACCAAACTGATGTTTGTTGAACCCCATGTATATCTTTATCCCTGTTATTTCCACCTGAGACTCTGAGAGTGAGTTGGGAAAAATTGGTGAGATATATCTGGTTAATGTCTGGATCTAGGCTCGGGGGTGAACTTGGGAGATGAAATAGTACAGGCTGGACAAGTTCTAAGGTTGGGTGGAGCGTGGCTCACATGCAGCCAGTTGCCACATTGATGTGAAATTCAGATAAGTGTATATGTGTATGATTTATAATGTTCATGTGTTTTATTATGCTTGATATGTTCAATCTGTGGAATGCATCTGCAAATAAATGTAAGCCATGAATATGCTACGTTAGGCCTGTTAGAAGGTTGGATTCATGTAGGATGTTTCCTTCAAATGCATGATTTATCTGCGCTATGAATCTTGCATGTGAAAGATGAATTGGTTATACTTAATTTATGCACCTCCTGTTTGCTTATGTTGTCATAACCTTTTTGATGAATGGAAAGTTCGTGTCTTGCTCATAGAAAGAATGACATAAATATGGGTTTAATGATTGAATGCATGACTGGATGTTTTCCCATGATTAAGGTTGTTTTAAGTTGCTAACTCAACAAGTTTTGATATGTCTATCTAGCTCTGTGCCAATCTTATGTTTGCTTATAAATAATCCTTCACCCTGCTAAGGGATTTTTAGTCTTCACCTGGGCTCTCCCAGGGATGGTAGTCTTCACCGAGAATTAGGAAAAGATAGAATTGAACTTTGATATGTTTCTGGGTGTGGATGGCATGTTTCTGGCTGCCTGTGTTTGAATTATGTTTATGGGTAACTAACGAGTCTTATGAAGCTGATATAAGAATTAATAAATAAAAATTTTATTTTTATAGTTTTATACTTTGTAAATTGTGTGTATGTGTAACAAGGGTACATTACACCAGATATTTACCGTCATGCCCAAACCATTCCACCAAACAAACTAAAGACTCGATCCCATGATTTACAATTTCAGGATTGCTAGTTTCAAAAGTCGCCATTGCAGTGATTGAATTCCGGGAAGAATGTTAAAAATTGTGACAACTAATTAATCAACAATGGTTTCTCAAAACTTGATATTGGTTTACTTAACTTGGGTACTTTGTCTAACCGTTGGTTAGTTGGAAGTTTCTCTAACCGGTGGCAGTTCTCCTATCTATGTAACTTCTTGCACAAATGTATTTATATGTAATTTTGAGAGGAGTACGTATGAGAGAGTATGGATGAGAAATGCCTAGATATAATCTCCATTATTGAAGGAATAAGACATCGATCCTTTGCCTTGTGGATGTTTCCCCAAATTGGGGTTTTACCACGTTAATCTCTTGTGTAATATATGTGTTCTATTTTTGTTCATTATTCTTGTTTATTAAGTTAAATTCAGACTCAAATACCAACAAGTGGTATCAGAGCCGAAGGTGAAGCCATACCTGGAGAGAGCCGTGGAGAGGGAGCTGGTGATAAGCATCATCGTTTTCAAAGGTAGATCCGAGGAGCGTCGTCGAGGAAGCAGAGCCAACCACCACCGAGAGGAAGCCCGCTGACCTAGAAAGGGAGCCCAGTCGTTTTCGAAGGTAGAGTTGGAGAGAGCCGAGGAGCGCCATCAAGGAAGAAGAGCCAGCCACCATTGAGAGGGAGCCCACTGACCTGGAAAGGGAGCCCGAGCAGCATTGTGGAAGATCCCGTGGAGCTGGTGGGCACTGCGGTTGTAGAGAGTGTCGTGGAAGAGCACATCGTCGAGGGAGCCTGAGCAACATCGTGGAAGAACCCGTGGAGGCTGCATGTGCATGAGCAGAGGTGTGGAGAAGCTCGTGGAGTCTCCTACGTGAAGCAGAGGTCTGAGGAAGGACCTGCATGGAGCAACAAGGGAGCTGAAGCCCTCGTGAAGCAGAGCAATGGTGAGCCGCGGAGAGCTACCTGCGTGAAAGAAGCATTTTCCCTATGCAGAAGAAGACCGAGTCCATCAGTGGGTGAAGGAGCCGCATGAATATTTGTGGGTGTTTGCAGCAGGAGGTATTTTGGGTTATTACTTTCTCTTGAAAAATATTTTGGAGTGTTTTTTCTTTTGAAGTCTGTGTTTAAAATTGATGGCAAAAATGTCTAATTCTAAATTCGAAATAGAAAATTTTAATGGCAAAAATAACTTTGAATTGTGGAAACTTAAGATGCGAGATCTGTTAGTTCAACAAGGGTTGTAGAAGGCCTTAGATGGAAAGAAAAAACAACCTGTAACTATGACAGATGATGAATGGAGGAACTAGATGCCATATCACTTAGCACAATTCAGAATGTCTTGTCTAATATAGTTGGAGAAAAGTCAACAAGAAGTTTATGGAGCAAGTTGGAAAGCTTGTATATGGCGAAGTCTTTGACAAACATAATTTACTTGAAGAGGCAGCTATACGTTATGAAAATGAAAGAAGGTACAAAGATTGCATATCATTTGAATGTATTTAATACTCTTATTTTCCAATTGAGTAGTATGGATGAGAAATTCCTGAATGTAATCCCCATTATTGAAGGAATAAGACATCGATCCTTTGCCTTGTGGATGTTTCCCCAAATTGGGGTTTTACCATGTTAATCTTTTGTGTATTATTTGTGTTCTATTTTTGTTCATTATTCTTGTTTATTGAGTTAAATTCAAACTCAAATACCAACAAAGAAGAATGATAATCCATTGAAGAAACAGAGGACAAGGTGCCTTCCATCAAATTACCCATTCTAACAGGGCGAGCGAGATCCAAATGACGAGAATGTTCTCGAGTCCACAGATGAGACATGAGGAAGACCACAAAGCCCGTGAAAACCATGTCAATATTTCCTTTGCCACTAGCTCTTTTATCTCTCCACCAAATGACGCCATGAATGCCGCATGTAGGATTTGTTTGCCGTTGAAGGTCCCAATCCAGTTTTCTAGACATACTCGACGTATCCACCCATCTTATTTCCATATACGCCATAACTGAAGGCCGACTCCACGAATGAAGGTCTGCCCTAAAATTGAGGGAGACCATAAATTTCACAAGAACTATGAAGGATCTGCCATGATCAAGCATAATACGACGGGTTGCCATTACCTCCAGCAACCGTCACTTGTGACACAAATATTAAACCTAATTTGAAAATATTCCAGCCCAAAAAATGTCTGGTGACACAAATTTGATCAATTTGTAGGAAATCCATTTCGAGTACTTGACGGCTTGGTTGACGAGGACGCAGTCTGGCAGACGACATTGAACCTTCGGTGCACTAATTCATCTTTTAAACAAACAGCACGGTGCACTTGTTTGTCAGCCGTCGAAAGCACACTCCAAACCTTGGCGTACACAATCAATTAACATTCAACTAACGTGAGAAGGGGACACTTGTTTAGCGAAAGCCCCGCTCCAAACTCCGAGGTGTTTGTATGAAAGCCAAACTTTACAAAAACGAAAAATCAAACACTTACGGCAAAGATAATGTGTAAAATTGTTACAAGATGTTATGGACATAATAAAACTATTCTACCTTTGTCCACAACATTTCTTTTAAAAAAAAGACTACAAATTATGAGACGATATATACATGCATCTGGGTTCTTTTCATCGTCTAATTTATCAATTTCAGTTTTGATCTTATATGTCGCTTGGAATTCATAGAAAAAAAAATCTTCTTCACATCGTTTTTAATAAAGAACTTTTCCATTGCCTACCTGCCGCTATCTCAACTGGCAATGTCGAGGACATTGCCACCTTGTGGCTCTCGTTAGAAAAGGAAAGCATAGAAAACCAACGTGAATGAGATTTATAACCTCATTAAATGTTTGAAATCTCGATAGTCCCATGTGTTCTCTACACCAATTAAGTCTAGTAAACTAGATAATTGCATGGATTTAATTAATCCATCACCTTATAGGTAATCTACAAATTCATTTTCCATATCGAAGAATAATAAGAAGGTGATTAAAAACCCTACATGTTTTCCTCGACATCATACAAAATAATTTGTCTTGGAGAATACTTCAGTGAATGGGGTCTAGGATACCCATCCTTACATGCTGCCAAGTGATTCAGATCCTGTTTAGATGAACTCCATACATGATACGTTGAAGCAACTAATATTTTTTCAAAAAAATATTACCATGTTTTTCATCTCTAAAGAAAATCAATGTCCAACCTTTCCAGATGGACATTGGTAGAGCATCAAATGTTTCAAAGCAAGATAAATGAACATGTATCAATATTTAGGAGCAAGAAAATATGGTTATTCATGTAATTTCTCAATCAAACTAGCAAATCATTTAGACCATTCCCATGCAAGTGATGCAAAATGTAAGATATTTTCATTATCTTTCATGGTTTCACATTTTTCATAACTAGATGATTCAATTCAATTCAATATTTAATTACGCTCAAATTATAAAGGAGATCAATATTGGAGCTCAATCCCTGTTCTATAGTGTATTGGAAGTTTCATTGGTGAGTCTTCTAAAATTACAATGTCTTTTGCTTGTAATATTCTCTCTAATTGCTAAATCCTTGGCTATTTTACTTTACTTGACTATGAGTTGAGCTTACGTTGTGTTGTAAATTGAATGCAAATTCTCTTTCAAATCATTAGCAATAGAGTTCATATTGTAGGTCACTTTCAAATTGTGAAGTACGTTTAGATTTCTTGTTAGATCATCTGTCTAAGTTCATGTTTCAAGAATGAAGACTATGTTTATAGGTCCTTGAAAGAGTGTTGAAGACACGAATAATTGCAAGTTGGGCGTATTGCTACCAAGAGACATCAACAGTTGATTGGATTCCTTCTTAACCCCTTCAACATAAGATGTAATAGATTTCATTCTTGCAAACACTCGATTCTTACAAGGCAAGGACTTATGCATGAAATAATATAAAATCACAATGTTGTCACTCATAGAAGTAAATACTCCTTATGAAAAGACATCCTAATAAATATATGGTGATTTATAAGTCAAAACTATATGGTGATTTAGAAAACACAACAAAATTAGCATAGTCTCTAGGCCATTCCAATCCTTCCTAAAGACATTTTGAATCCCTTCAGCATGGGTGTCTCTGCACTTGGCCATTTTTGGTATGTGTTTTAGTCTAGTTTATACTAGGGATTTAAGTTGTCTTGAAACCTTTTTTGTTCATCTTTCCTTGAATGTAGAAGGTTGGGTGGTTAGTTTTCATTTTTAATCCCAATTGTTAAAGGTGAGCAGGGATAATTTTAAGAACCCATACTTATTTAAAAGTGTATAAACCTTGGCGAATCTGACCAATTCTTAAAATGTCAACTATAAAACATTTGGCGACATTTTTCTAAAATTATTTCAATTTCTAAGGATTTTATATAGTTTATATAATAATTTGGCGATTTTTAGAGTGAAAAAAGTTTACCCCATCAAAATTGGGCCAAATGGGGCTTCAAAGAATGCAAATTGGCGAATAGTTTTTTGGAAAAAAACATGGAAAAATAGCCCATGGGCTAAATTTCGCCCCTAAAATTATCCTTGAAGGTGAGTCTTCTTATGTTTCGAAGTATAAGATTGTTAGTATTTCGACTATTATGGACTTGTTCTCAAAATGGTGTATATTCTTCATAGATTTTGTTTACTAGTGCAAGTAATTTGCCTATTTCCATATTGACTTTGTTCTTCAAGAGACATGTGATGCATGCCATAAAGCACAATTTAAGTGGTTTATAAACCACTTTCTTTTTCACCATTGGAGTGTTATGAGTTATGGCACTGCTTGCTTGCTTTTTTCACCATCGCAAAATTCTAGGTTATCCGGTGATCCATCAGAGTTCTACTATTTAATGTAGCATCTAGTTCAATGCACATCGGAGGACATAGATTTTATTGTGTTGCTAACCTAAAACTATCTCACACGATCACCTTTGCTCGCTATTTCTTTGTCAGCACATTAAATTCTCTCTATGCACGGGCTAACAGAGCACCAACCATAACTCCACAATTAAAATAGAAAACCAAACTCTCATCTTCCTCTAGCCCTTCAATAAAGGAAAATCTTGCCCTATTGCATTTTTCCTTTGCAATCTCTGTGCTTGTAACATTGGTTGCATTGTAGCTATTTCTGTTGTTAACTTAAAAAGTGAAAGTTCAAATATATCTTTTTTTTTAATTTATATTATATTAATAAAGCATTAAAATGTATAATAATATATCATTTTAACTCTCTATAATTTATATTGTATTAATAAATCATTAAAATGTATAATAATATATCATTTTAACTCTTTATTTAATTTAATTTAGCATTTAAATAATTTATGTTAAGTAAATAATTTTTATATGATTTATTAATTTTTAAAAATTATATTTTAAATTTAATATTATGAAAACAATATAATATCAAATATAATTTTTTATATAATGATGGATAATAGTTTTAATTTTAAAGTTGATAATCAATAGCCAAATATAATTATCTTCATTACTAATGATGAAATTATTATGACATTTGAATTATAATAAAACTTACCATTTTCTTAAAATATTCTTAAGAATTTCAGCATTGGACATATTTTTTTGGTAAGTGAATTAAACTCAAGGCAAATCCCATTTAAGAATTTCAGAAGATTTTTCCTATAATAGAAACAATTCCTTTGGCAATTAACTGTGTTATGTTAAATGGTGTTCTTTGGGAGGGGTTCCTTTGGACGGCCCGAGAGGAATTTGTTTAAGTAATTTGAATAATGTAAAAGTGTAATTTCATCAAATTTGGATTTAAAAAAACATAAAAAGACAAAATCCAAGTATAACATATAATTGGACAAATAAAAGGAAAATAAAAAACGTATTTCGACTTTAAATAGATTAAAAGGGAAAATCATTAAATGAATCACATTAAAAAAAGAGAGAGTAAATTGACCGAACTTGTCGGTGTAAAATCAAATAAAAAAAAGGTTATAGACGAGCTTGTTGACCGTTTGATTGACCAACAACAATGAAATGTGAATTCCTGTAACGAGATCTGGGATGAATTCAATGAATTAAACCTAAAGTATTTTGCGGTCTAGACTCAGATCAAAATCAGAATACCCACCGTGTTCTTCGAGCTTCCTGGCAATGTTTATGAGTTAAAGTTCTGTGCCATCTCAGAACGCATTTGCAGATACTTGAACGATCAAAGATGTCAAAGCCAAATTCTCCACAAACGATATCCTGTAGAGGTGAACTGTCGTATCTTTAATTCTATCTGTGTGTTTGCGCTTCAGAATAACTGGGTTGAGGGCTTCTACATTCGTTTCTCGACCGATGAGCCAACCTGTAGATCTATTATGATTATTATTTGATGGAATCTGTGAGCAATCACTAAATGAATGAATGAATGCAGCTGCTGTTGCTTGGGGCCCAGGGGAGCCTCTTATCATAGAAGAAGTGGAGGTGGCTCCCCCTCAGCCTATGGAGGTTCGCATCAAAGTTGTATCCACGTCACTTTGCCGAAGCGATATAACCTTCGGGGAGGCACGGGTCTGTTTGTCTGTCTCTCCCAATTATCTATTTTGAGATCTAGGCATTTACAGCTATGATATGATGGCAGATTTTCTTAAATGGCTATGTGGTAGCAGGTATTTGGAAATAATTTTTTAAAGTTAGGCTAAGGGTAGAATTTGTCCCCATATCTATATCTTTGATTGTTTATCGTGTCCTCCTGTTATGGATCGCACAGCTATGGTACCCTAGCTACCACAAAGTAATCCACATTATGGAAATCGCAGCTTCAAAATCACAGTAATTAATGAAATGCTTTGTTTTCTATGTAATTTTTGTTTAGTGCTTCCACTTTTCAACTTGCTTTCATCTCAGCACATTACCATATTCTATGTTTCAGCAGAGGACCAAAGGTTTTACTCTTCCACCTCGGGCTTTTACATGCCACCAAAATTTATTATTCCAGCGATAGCAAGCTGTTGCTATGTTTACAATTCCACATCTTACATTTTTGATGTGTTGAAAACTTGAAACATCTCAATGCTAGGTTAACTGACGATTTTTCATTATCTTGCCCTTATTCATTTTTCTGAGGCAGTTCGTCCTCCTTAAATCCTAAGGTTTTGTAATACCACCCGGGTTTTTCCTTCTCTTCCTTAATATCTTCTGAAGTTTTTTCCTTGCTTTTTCAACTATTTCCTCATCAACTTGACTGATTTTTATCTCAAATTGATCATTTTTTTATTAGTTGAAGCCGTCCAGTTCCAATTTAACTGGAAGTAGTACACTGTCACCACTCTTTCCCTGGATATCGGGTTAGTGTTTGCTAATGGCAGGGGGAATCCCTAGATGACTTTAGGAATCAAACTATCAAATAAAACCATCAGCTGGCCGCCTTAATCAAATAAATCCTACAACTGGTCACCCTAATCAAATCTGTGCACAAAATTGGGAAAACAACAAGTACTAAATGATCCAGGACTGAAAAAATGCAACGAAAATGATGCAATATTTATCTATGATTGAAAGGACCATAGTAGCAATATTCAAGTATGAATTAGATTCGGTATAGGAAAAATACATAAGTAAAAAATTTAGTAGACATCTCATAAATACAAAATCATGCATTTTAAAAGCCTGTTCAAAGTTTTAAAGTAACATTCATTCTTCATTGTAAACAACTTGAAACATATTTCAAATTTGAACGTTCATTTAAAAGATTGCTTGGAACAATAGTCACAAATTTGTTTGAAATGATTCTTGGGTTTTTGTGTTTTCGTGTTTTCACTTTTCAGTTTTTAGTATTTACTTTGTCTTGTTGTGCAAAACCATTTTTCCTTATGCAATTTGAGTTTAGATTTATTTATATGAAAAAACATATAGGCTGAAGATTTTTGTGATGGTGAAGTTACAAATAGTATGAGAGTTGAGTGCTAGTCTAGCTCCACTCTTATATTAATAATTAATGAGTAATTTAATTGTTAAAAGTTAAACTACAGTCTCAGCGTTAGCTATTTCTAGTTGAAATTCCACTTTTATCTTAATAATTAAATTCTAATAGTAACATTTCCTCAATTTTTAAAACTTTAAAATTGTAAATATATTTAAGCATTTAGTCAACTTTACCTTATGCAAATTTCCGTACAAAAACTGCCAATATGTCTGAATCTTGCTACTATGGAAACTTGTAAAAGACTAAATGTAATACAATTATTCTATGAAAAATATGCCAATAAATCAGCAAAACAGAATTTACAGCAAGTTGTAAAATACTGTTTAGAGGCTGAAAATGACACGAAAACCAATATAGAAAATTAATATGAAGTTGGGCATGTTACTCAATGCAACTATGATGATGAAAATATGCTTTTTTAAATGCAAAAACAAAAAATACAATTAATTATGAATGTTTTTATGAATTTAAAGGCTGTTTTGTATGTATTTTTGAGTTTTTCTCAATCAAACAAATCAAATTGAAATTTATTTAATTGCAGAGTTTTAACTTTTAAGCATAATAACAATCAAGTAAATAGTGAAATCGTAAATCAATTGCACACATATACAAATGTTTTTCTCCTTCAAAATCAACTTATCATTTCATCAATCAAAGCTTACAAGGTAACCTCTGCGGATTGCAAAAACTAGAAATTGTACGTTTGTAAAACCACCCAACTTGAGGTGTACAGTTTGCATTGGGAAAAAGGCAGCAACATGTACAACTTGTATGGCTTGCTGTACGACAACTCTTCTTCTTGACTAATACGCCCTGCTCTCTACTTTGGTCAATTTGCCTCTGTCTGGCAATAACTCCGTTGGGATATCTCTATCTTGTCTTTCTTTATACATTGTCTAAAAACTTAATCTAACTAAACCCTAATCTCATCTTGAAATATACACTTGAGATTAAATCTTAGTCTAAGTCATTAATGTATTAAATACATTTTATTAGACTTAATTGCAAAATATAAGGCTTTTCACTTTGACCTAAAGTGAATTACAAAATATAATTATTACCTACTTTTCCTAAGTGGTTACTTTTGAAATGTCTCGAACCACTTCCTATATTTTCACACTAAAACTTGTGCAAGAACTCCCTGTCCGAGCTACATTTCTCAACACTCCCTCTTAGCGAGGAAGGAATTTTGCACCAATCCAAGTTTGCATTTGAATGCCTCAAACTTCCCTTTTGTTAAGGGTGTTACCGGGCAAATTCCCAGTAAGCAAAAAAAAGATCAGTGACCCAATGTCACCTCGGTCACCGTTCTAACTTCTTCGGAAGTCGAAACCTCTAAGGAGAAGTATCCTTATGGAATCCTGTAAGACACCAGTACAACCAAAAGACTATGTTCTATGGGCAATTTGTTAGTTAGACTAGTGCCTAAATGGAGTCAGTGATGTTATGATCAACACCATTATGATCAACACCAGTGGGTGCAAAAGATATGATCAAAATCAATAATCCACTTAGATCATTCAATGAATGTATAAACGTGTAAGCATGTATTACAATAATCAATATTGGATCAAAAGACTATATTGCTAAAACACTTCAACCAATAACCAAATGTGCATTAAGTGATAATTGTCAATGTCATTCAATTTATTGCAATTATAGCAGCAAGAAACAAATAATTGAGATGATGCAAGGGCTATCATTCATTTATATATCAACAACTAGTTGAAGTATCATTACAAGAAGAGATAACATTCAATATCATTCAATATCTAACCAGTAACTAGGATTAAGTGTCAATTATCAACATATAACTTTCAGTTTTGTATTACATTGAACACTTTATAGCAGCTGAAGTAGATATAGAAGCGAGATGAAGTTATTCACCAATAAAGTTCATGAAAATATCACCTTTCAGCTGTAAAACTTAAGTCAAAATTCGGATAGGTGACATAAAAGTAACCTTTGTAACGCCAAAATCATTCAATTCTCCAACAAATGTCAGTTCAACAGAGAATAACCAGAATTAATCAGTTCAGATCTGTATGTAAAGTAACGTTTCAAGGTCTGCTGTACATAAGTTCTGAGTTGTAAATACACCAAAAATTAGCTTGGAAATATAAAAAAAATAGAAATGATTAACCACCAATGAATATATTAACTTGAGTTTAATGTTTGTGTTTTATGCTACAGGTATAGGGCGAAAGGGTACCACACACAGGGTCTGCAATCTTTGATTGCAGACTTGTGTAAAGCTTGGGAGAAGGCTCGGATGGGCAGCCAAAAGAAGGGAAGGGCCCTTGAAAAAAGTGGAAGGTTCGGTGGAAGGAATAAGGTGGCCGAGCTAGGGAGGAGAGGGAGCAGGTTCGGATGGAGAAACGATAGAGCTCGGGTGATGGAGAAAAGGGTAGGAAGAATGGGTGGTAGGGCAGCGAAGGGAGGAAAAAGGGATTCGATGGAAGAGGGAGCAGAGATAGGGAGAAGAGGAAGGGAGTGGTAGGAGGAAGAAGGAAAGGTAGGGAAGAAGAGGATGGAGGGCACGGTAGGAAAGGAGAGGAGGATCCGAGGGTGGATAGGGAGATAACTGCGGACTATGGGAGATGCAGCAGGATGTGGGCGGATGAGGACAGCAGCAGGGCCAGGCCGTAAAAGGGGGCCGCAAATGAAGTCAAGGGAAGGCCGAGGGTGTAGCTAAGGGGTAGGAAGAGGGCCGAGTGCTAAGGTAAGGAGAGCGAGGGACTTAGAGGAGGGAGAAGGAAGGTCGTAGGGGGTAGATTAGGTCTGTCCAGCCTGTAGCTAGGGAAAAGATTAGGTTTTTTTTAAACATAAAAAAGGACAAAAATAACCTAAAACATAAGATAAAATAATAATTACAAACTTAGAAATAAAAAATTAACCTAGTTTATGATAATATTTACAAACTAAAACTCAGAATTTAGGTTTAAAAGTAGATGAATAACCTCGGGTTTCAAAAGAAAGCTATCTACCAAACCCTAGGGAATCAATGAGAGGAGTTACCCTCCTTGAGATGGTACTTGGCAAGCTTGGCAACTAAGGCTAACCTCAACAATCTCTAGGATTCGTTGAGGAGACCTAAAGCTCAAGCTTGAATGCAAGGGTGATCAAAGATAAAAATGAAATGCTAATCAAGACAAAATGAAGCAACAATGGCTTCCATTCAACCCTAACAAGCATCACTTTTAGACAAATTGACTAAGAGATATCAAACCAAAAGTATAGATACCTCCAAGTGCATGTGTTAAGCAAACAACTCTAGCCTCACCTTAGCAATGGCATGAACAATAGTAAAACTTCCAAGAAATGCTTCAAACTTGCAAAATAACCTTCATCAAGGAGTGTGCATCCCTTCAAAGAGCCCTAGTTAGGGCAAATAGCAGACATAATGAAATTATCCCAAAAGTTTGATAAAAAATGAAGTGAGGAGATTGAATTTATATGATCTCACACTCACTTTTACATAAAATAAGGTCAATTTAATATTAAAAATATCAACTTAAAATTAAAACAAAAATAATAAAAAATAATGATAAGAGTGGGGGAATTGGGACTTTTTCCCTAGTATTCACCTCTGCATGTCAAAAATGACTGAAAAAGGCCACATCAGGCTGAACTAAAGGCTAAGATGCGGAGGGGGGGGTCGTCATACCCCTACTAACCCCATAAATAGTGAAAAGCCCTTCCTAAGTGATTACTTTTGAAATGTCTCGAACCACTTCCTATATTTTCACACTAAAACTTGTGCAAGAACTCCCTGTCCGAGCTACATTTCTCAACACTCCCTCTTAGCGAGGAAGGAATTTTGCAACAATCCAAGTTTGCATTTGAATGCCTCAAACTTCCCTTTTGTTAAGGGCATGGTCAGAATATCAAATACTTGTTGATTTGTGGAATATATTGGTACTTCACTGCTCCCTTCTGAATCCTATCTCGTATGAAGTGATATCTGATCTTTATGTGTTTGGACCTGTCATGGAATATTGGATTCTCAAAGAGTTTGATACAATTATGACTATTATAGTAAATCACCATAGATCCAACTCTTGATCGAACAACTCTGCAAGTAACTTGTGAAGCCAGATGGCCTCACATCGAGCAATGTTGGTTGCCATGTATTCTATCTTTGCTCAACTATAATTGCCACAGAAGTCTACTTCCTATTGAACCAAGATATCATACATGATCCCAAGTTAAAGTAGCACCCTGAGGTGCTCTTCCTGTCCGCTACACTGCGTGCCCAATCTGAGTCTATATACCCGTGCAACTTCACTTGTTCATCTCCAAGATATCTCATACCATAATGCACTGTGCTCCTTGTTACAACATGAACTAGTAGGTATAGCTAAAGCCCAAAGAACACAACCAACCCAACTATAACTTAGAGGTGTTATGCATTGTCGCGTTGATAACCACCTCTCTGCACTTCCGGTTGGCTCTTCTCCAACTCAAGGGGGGCTTCCCTAAATATGATTGCTAGACTATGGCAATGAGGGCACGATGTGATTTGAGGAGTTAGCCTTAGCAAAACATGAGGCCTTTCTTTTTAGTATAGGTGATGGGGAGGGTTATGAAGACTAATGCTAATCCCTAGGGCATATGTAGTCTCAAGATGACCCCCCTTAGGCCTTCTTTGTTGACTGGAACCCTTGCAAAACATGACAAATTCCTACCCCAAACAATTGAAGCTACTTGCAAAATTTACCAAGGAAGGGTGTAGTCTCAGCATACACCTTCAATTCATAGATCTGGATTACACCCTAGCCTATGCAAACTTTATGAGTACCCCTCCTACGGATGCCAAATACTTCATCCAAGCCACAAAACTAGAGCATAACGAAAAACATTTTCATACTTTAAACCAATGGAGCAATATTGCCCTTCTTATGGACTAAATCAATGAACCTTACAATGCCAAAAGGTACAAGATTCCTCAATATTCAACTATCAAGAAACCCAAGAGAAGAAATCCTTTACACTTCAAAATGATCCATAAAAAATATGTCAATTAGGCACCAAAAGAGAGATAGCTCTCAAAATCCATGATCTTTTTCCTTAAACTCAAATTAGATTTCCAGTTCCAATTAAAAATTATTTTATGCCCAGATTTATACACAGAAAATGAAAATTTCAGATCCGATTTTTATGAATGGAAATACATTGAGTTTATAAATATTAAATGCACAACGGAAAATAGAAAACCATTCACAAACAATTTGACACAAGATGTACCGTAGAAACCCCAATGGGGAAAACCAACAAATAGAGAGATTTCTTGATTATTACTGTGCACAGAGAAATCTAGAATATACAACATAAATTTACAACAAAAAAAAACTTGTATGTTGCCTTGGGATTCGTACCAACTCTCTCCTAGCCACTGTACGACTTGTTTCTATTTGCTGTAGGGCCTGTACGGTCACCAAAATCTGCCCCTGGGTCCTCTGCCCTTGCTGCTGCTGTATAACCACTTTCTTGCTGCTGTACAACCTCTTTTGGATTGATGTATTGCCTCTTAAAGATTGTTGTATGGCCTGCAAACGCTGCCAAGAGGATGCTCTTTCTTCCTTGCTGAGAATCACTCTCAGGTTCTTCTCCTTTACCCTTTTCAAGACTCTCTATCTTTCTCTCTCAACTCAACGAGGCAATGTGTCTAATCTCCTCCTTAAAACTCCTTTTATAATTCTTTAAATGATAAAAATTCTAAACCTAGATCTCCAAAATGATTAGGGGCTAAGATTAAATCTTAATCATTCGAGATATACGGATGAGACTTAATCTCACGTTGAGACAACTTAAGTCACTTTATCATTAAATATAAAAGTCACATTAACTTTATAATAATAAAGTTAATGTCTATAGAAGAGCCCCTTTGGACAACTTCATTTAGGTAGACACTTAGCCTACAAAAGTACCTGTTCGAGCTATAAAACTCAACACTCCCTCTTAGCGAGGAAGGTGCTTCTAGAAGAACCTTCACCTGTAATTGGATCTGTCTCCAATCCTGGAATAATACCCACCACATCGTTCACTGCTCTGGATGCTCCCTCTAAATTGGGAGACTTCCTTGCCACCTGCTTTGGAATATGCTTTGAAGTTCTGTTCTTCCTCACTATGCTCCTAGGAAGCCCCACCTGCTCCTCAGCATTCATCAATGTCAACTCATACCAACTTGGTCTTCTGATAGAATTGGAAGAAGCTTCTCGCCCTTCTTCTTGAGTTGAAGGTTGAATCCTTGGTATCACTTCAATCTTCGGAGCCTCTTGCTCACTCTCTGTCATTGACATCAATCCTCGATCCAAGATCCCCTTGGACCAACCTACAACCTTTCCCAACAACCTGTATAACTTACCCTCTCTGACACTAAGCCTCACAACTGCGTCCTGGGTAGCTCCTTATGAATGTATGAACACATGTCCACTATGGAACATGATCCCATACCCCTTGTCCTCCAGAGCTGAGACTGAAATCAAGTTCATCTTCAGTTTTGGGACACACATCACTCCTGCCACCTCCAGAGTTCCTCTTGACTTTAGTTGGAATAACACTGTTCCAACTTCCTTTACTGCATGTATGGTGTTGACCCCAGTATCCACATAGTAGTTTGAATCTGTCTCTAAAACACTAAGGAACAACTCTCTCATTCCTGTCATATGGTTGGATGCACCACTATCTACAAACCATGCATCACTGTCCACAAGCTTTGCACTTATACCACTGGTGCAGGAAATGTGTGCAGCTAAAGAGAACTCCTTCTCAAACTTAGTTGCAAACTCTTCAACCTCCGCTGAGGCTACAACCTAGGTCTCACATTTTCCCTTATTTTTGTTTGGACACTGATCAACATAGTGTCCTGTTTTGTGACATGCAAAGCACTTGAATTTGCTCATGTCTTTCTTCTCACCCTTTGAGGTAGCCCCACCATTGGAGCATTTCTTGGCTTTTCATGTAAGAGCAACATTCTCCTCCTCATCACCCTACTGTTGTCCTTCATGGCTGGATCCCGTTCTCATCTCTTCTCGTGCGAAATCATCCCATAATCTTTCCCAGTTGGGAAGATTCTCTCTAACAACAATTCCATGGACGAAAACATCACATGGTTTAGAAAAACCTTTCAAGGTTGTTCTAACCAATTATGGATCCTCAACCTTCTCCTCAACAACAACCAACTTATCACGGACTTGCGTGATTTTAGTGAGAGAGGGTCTAATCGTATCAGATTTGGATGTCATGCTGTGAAGCTTCTCTTGTAGCACCATCTTCCTGTTTTGGTTGCCACTCTGATAAAGCTTCATCAAAGATTCCCACATTTGGAAAGCATGCTTCTTCTCGGACACATGGGGGATAATGTGATCTCTCACAACATCTAAGCTTATTCTCTCGGCTTTCACATTTTTCTTGTTGAAAGCCGTCAAAGGTACTACATTGGTAGGACCAGCCATGGTTTTCTCAATGATATCCCATAGCTCACTTTCCTCCAGCAACAATGCAATCCTTTCTTTACAGGGGCTGAAATTTGATGTCCCCTCCAACCGATCTTCGAACCTCAAACCGATGGCCATCTTCTTTTTCCTTTTTAATACAACGAGCCCAAACCCTCCTTGGTGAAATAAACCCTCTTGCAAATCTCTTGCAGAAACCCTCCTGCAAATCTCTTGCAGATCTGTGTCAAATACTTTGTTTTCTTTCTCAAAGAATGAGCTCTCATACCATGTTATTTTTCCTTAAATCAGATCAGATTTCCAGTTCCAATGAAGCTCCAAGAGTCCTAAGAAGAGAGTGCACACCACTATCCCAAGTAGACAAGTATAAAAAGAGAAGTGACTTTATTTGATCTCATGATTTTGAGTTAAAATGAGGATTTTCCTTATTTATATGTGACTTAGGCTAACTTAACCTCCTTTTCAAGCTGACCCTAAGCTGTTGGAAGCGGGGAGCGAGAGCGGAGCGAAAAACGAAATTTTCAAAAGCTCCCATTTCAGGAGCGTTTTTTTATATAGTATATATTTTAATATATTTTGATGGATTTATATCTAAAAACATGTAGGATGTTGAATTAGCTATAGAAAACATGAATTAAACCATATAACATCAATCATCTAGTAGTTATAACTTATAACATTGTCATTAAATGATCAACCATAATAGTTTTTATAGGAGCTTGGAAAAGAAGGGAGGGTACCATAACATTGTTGTCAAATGATCAACTTAGTGTAGGAGCTTTTAGTATAGGAGAGGTAGGGAGCACATCGGGAGCGTGCTCCCAAAATTGGGAGCATTCTGGGAGCGAGCTTCTGAAGAGAGCAAGAAGGGAGCAAGCTTTGGGAGCGGGAGCGCACGGGGGGTGGGGGGGGGGGGGGCGCTCCCATGCAACAGAGAGCCAACCATCCTAAAATGTCTAAAATAACTTAAAATGATTTTTCAATTAACTTTTTAGGGTTTGTCACCCACAAGCTGGGGACTAACCTCATACAACATAAAATAATCATAAAAATGATGAATTGTTGCAACTTGATGAAATGTTGAGCATGAGAGGAGGGTGTCATGCCCCATCTAGCCCCAACAATGTGTTTTTTCCCTCAACATCCTCCTCCTTTAGGTAGTGCGATCTCTTCAAAAGGATGACATCGTCATCGATTTGGCATGCTTGGGCCAAGAGGAGGGTCAATACATAAGAGAAGTAGGTCTAAGTGGGCATAAATGAGGTGTGCAAAGATGGGTATGACAACCCTTACATGCGCAATCACCTCTACAAGGCATAAAAACAAGTGTGGCTGGGAGCCACTAAGCCATGTGTCCTAATGGCATCATCCCAAGAAGCATTGGACACCAACCCTGGGCATAAATGCCCTACATGATGGGGGATCTCCATCAGATCAAAGGGCAGTTAGCTGTGCCACTAAGCCAACACTCCCTAGAATGAAAACCAAGAGGACTTGCCATGACCAGACCACGGGCCTAGAGCCCCACATGACCAACACTTTTACAAAAAGTAAGCCCAATCTTGGTCGTTAAATAGAAAAAAGAACCTTCCTTTGTGGCAATTTGGTATGGAACATTGCAAAGCGTCTGGAGTGTAACAACTAGCTCTAACTATGGGACATGTGCTTCTCCTGGGAGTGTGTGAGAACCTCTGAATCTTTTGGGACCTGTAGACCTACACACACTTCAAACAACAAATTCATCAGATGCATCGGAGGTAGACACTTCCGTCGTGCCTTGTTCAAATCAAAATGAAATGCAATAAACAACAAGTGCAATGCATGGGTAAAAGTAAATGCTGAAATCAAAATGCTTATGCAATAGACTATGCAACCTACCTATTCTAAGCATGATAACAAATAATAGGTTAAGTGAAATCATACCATTAGTGAAGCCACCTTAGCATGCCATTCATGCTAGAGGCCTCTAACCTTGTCCTTGGTGATAGTCTTGTTATCACATACATAGTAGTTGGGCTACCATGTTAGCAGAGCAGATTTTTGCACTTTTTCGAGCTTTGCCTTTGCATATTTTTAGTGAGATCAGCTATGATGAGCAACATTATTTATGATCACTTCACACATTAGAGCATCTTTATATCAGACATTTAGTAGACCTTATGCCCAAGGCTGAGCCTTGAGACCTCAGATTTGATGACCGATGTGACCTTTTGTTCCATACAGATACAGGGCCAATGTTCAGTGTTTCAGATGCAGTGTTCTCAGTGATTGTGGTTGGTCCAGATTTACAAATATTGATGTATGACCCAATATATATATGATTTGCATCGGTGTTATTACCTTGCTGTTTAGGTCATTTTGATAGCATTGACTTGGTATATAGTAATTATGATCTGGCAGTGTATTAATATTGAAATGAAATTGGTTGTTATGGATTATATGCATGATTGTATTACCGACATTTGGAAACTCTTGCTTTATACTTGTTGGTCTTTACCTTCCTATGAATGGTGAACATGATCATTTATTGTCTCTTTGACTTTAGCCTAGGCACCATTTCCACTTGTCTCCGCCCATCCATTCATCTTTCCTCATTTGTTAATCTTCACCCTGACTTACACCTTGACTTGTGATGTGGAGGACCTCCTCGCTTTTGCCTCTGTGTTGGACATGCATCCATGTTTATTTTGTGTCTGGGCTGTGAGTTGGCAACAAAACTTGCTTTTAGTATAGTTGGATTTTATGCCTTTATCACTCTAGTCGCTTGCCCCGATGTGTGGTTTTGATTTGCGGAAGTCCCCCTAATTGCTTGAGTTGTGTTGACTAAAACCTGAAGCAAATTTTACTACATTTGGAAATTATTGTTATAATCTTGTAAAGCCCAATGAAAAGGGGCTATGAAATGGAAATGAAATTCAATGCTATGAAATGTAAATGCACCTTGGATGAAAGCTGCGATTAGTTGTGCTTATAAGCGCATGCAAAATCCCAGAGGGGTTCATATTAGGCCTAAAAAGAAATGGATAAATGTATGCTAAATCTAAAGATTGCTGGCCATCGCAATTATGTGAAATGAAATGAAAGGTCCAAATAAGAAGTGGTTAAACATATGCCAAAATCTAAAGACTGTTGACTTTATGTGAAATTTTCCTCATTGAGCCTGCGGGTTATGATATGAGATGGAGCAAGGGACAACTAATTCTGAGTGTCCCCTAGAACCCCAAGTTACGGTTAGCCGGGCACCTAGTTCACGGCGGTTCTAGTAGTAGACATTTTGCCAAGGTTGAATAAGCACTTCTCTGAACAACTTACCCATTTGTGAGACACCGCCATTCCTTGTGTATTCTTTGTCCAACACATGCTTAAGTGTGTAACACCTTTTCCCGCATGCAAAGTATCACAGTGTCAAGTCAGTCAAGTCATCCCCATTCAGCCTAGCCTTGTATCCTTAGCCTTCACCCTTTGTTAGCAATTTGATCATGTTTACAAACGAGTATATTATTGAGATTCTTCTTGAAAGTAAGTTATTTAACTAACCTATTATTATCTATTAACTGCTAGTGAAATGATGCTTAATACTTTAAAGTCTTGCTATGAAAATGATTTAGAGAGCATGTATTAACCATTTGCACTTGCAGCAGCATGGCTTCTTTGGCCAGGGTCATATTTTGATCAGTTTGATCGGTCAAACTTAGTTTGACCAAGGTCAACCTTGGGAACCGTGATGAGATGGAACAATTTTATTATATGATGTTGATCTATGGTCCTTTGTATACCTCTGGATGATTCCATATGATGGGCACAGACTTTAGATGATGATTGATGCAGTTTTTCATGATTATTATTATTTCCAGATCATCATATTTTCACTTGTCTGGGTATGGTGGACCCTACAGATGATCTTACAGGTTGCCATGAGGTGTATGAGTACTCATCTCTAGTGGATTTGAGTCTTCTGGATCCATTGAGATACTTATTTTTTAGTTTCAGGCACTCCCGGGCATCATTTGAGCAGTTGTTCACCTGCTGACCTATTTTGCCATGCTGATGTGGCCTGTCCAACTAGAGCATTGGAGGGTAGTCGTTGCCTAGGGCGCTACAGAGGGAGGGGGTGTTCCAGCCACTTGTTTTTACCATATTACCCACCTTCCGGACATGATGGCACAACCATTTTTTTGAGCGCAGGCACCAGACAGCGGGCTGTGGGCAGTTTGGTGGTTTTTCAGGAGGATTAAAAATGGAATAAAAAGGTCATAAATGAATCCGATTTGGGCAATTGAGGCAAGGTTTTGGCATGAGGTCTACTTTGAGGTCATCTATGGTGTATCCCACTCCTTCCAGATCAATTTGCAGCAGTCAGTGGGGTCCACCTAGTCATCAGGATGTGATTTGATGTATTCTTCTCTCAATTGAGGGGGCCAGGATTTGATCATTTGTGTACTTGGGCATGTCACTGAGTTATATTATTGTGCCATGGGGTGATGCTAATGAAGGGGAATAATACCTCCTAGCCCCACCATGTGCCCCTAGTCACTTGTCCTAGTCATATGTTGTGGCACTTGTGTTTTTAGCCACCCTCCATGTAGTGCTAGTCTCTCTTTAGTGAGGTCGCACTCCCTCATGTGAGTGATCCATGTCATATTTTGTATCGACTCATCTTAGCCATTGATTACATTGTTATATCTTTTGATCTCAACCACTAGTTTTCAAAAGTGGTTTAGGGTTTTGGTCTCCCTCGTCCTATTTAAGGAAGAGACCCCCTATTGTAAAGGCATCTTTGGAGCTCTTCAAACTTGGAATAAAAATACTATTTTGTAGATTTTCTTCTCTAGTCTTGATGGATTCTTTTGCAAGTTGAATATACAATCTTTTCTCTGTGTATCATTTGTGGATCTTGGGGCTTCAAACATTTTTCTGCAGGGAGGCCGAATTGGTGAAGAGGAGGACGATTTTGAGGGACGCTATTGTGGGGAAACCCCATATCTTACCTTTGGATTGGCCTTTTGTCTCAGGGAGTATCGTTATTGTATCTTAGTGACATAGTTGATGCTTTCTCTTTCATATTTTCATCATTATTGTCATTCTTTTGCTAGATCGATTCTCATATAGATCTTTTCTTGCAGGAGGAGGGCGAACTAGCCAACTTAGAGGAAGTGTAATTTCACTTGGAGCTTTGGATCTCACTCTTGAATATACACACAGGGAAAAAATTATCAATTTGCAAAGTGGCCACAAGCTTTTGAGGTATGTTCTACAAGGTATGTATCTAGTTCCATGCATTTTATCCATTGGTCATTTAAACCCTAAAAGTCAAAACCCTTGCATTTTTTTATTTTTCAGATCTACTTGGATGTAGCAAATATTTGGGCTTAATAATTAAAACCCACCTTAATAATTGTTATCACATCCATGTTAGTTGGAGCTACCATGCTGCAGATTGTGTGGTCAAGGACCATACTATACTTTTTTTCCAGATCAGAGATCGGATGCCTTCAGAGGAGGCACACAGTTTTGTTCAGATTGCCCCGAGCAGACACATCACAGATGGTTTATTGTATTGTCCATACATGTATGCATTATTGCCTACGGAGGCACCCTTCTTTGCCATGCTTTGCACAAGCCCATTGAGACAGTTTCCTACCCATATTTTGATAGAGTGCTACAGAGTATTGCTGGTTTACCACTTATTGCCCAGATTCAGTTGAGATCCAGTTTCAGAGTCAGCTTCAGCAGCAGGTATAGCATTTGATGTTCTATTGCTTATGTTGTTGATTAGACTTATTTATACATGATAGTACACCGACTTTACATATTATGTTGATGTTGTGATCTAGTTGTTATTATGATGTGTTTGGCCCTTGGTGATGTTAGTCCACCCCCTTTCATAGGCTCCTGTCTATGCACACTGGATCACATCCCCACTATTGGTATATATTGGTCACTTAGTCCCCCTAGGCAGCTGACTTTGGATCCACATTCACTTTCTCCACCCATCCGACTCATTCATGATTGATCTTTCCCGACTTGGATTTTGATTTGTGACCTTGAGGATCCCCTTCCCCACTAATCTTTGAGTATGCCATGATTACCTATCTTTTGTGCCTCGGCTCTTTAGTGTGTGAGATGCACTCTCAAACCTGGGATTTGCTCCTGTCGGTTGCCCCCGATGTTGTAATGCAGTATAGGATTGTGTAGCCTCACCAGGTGTTCTCCATTGGTCATCGAAGCATTTATGCTCACCCCCATTACTCTGCAGTATGAGCACCTTGATTATATCTATTGAGATATATGTATGTAGCCCAAAAGGGCCTTGATGTAAAATGAAGAAAAGAAGAAATGTAAATCAAGCCAAAAAGGCTATTGTAAATGTAAAATCTAGCCAAAAAGGCCAAGTGTGAAATGTAAATGTAAAATCCATGCAATGTGTTTGTAAACACACATGGACACAGGTCAGCCACACATATCAGCTTTGTAGTGGTTATTTCCTCACCTAGTCCTACAGGGCAAGGAGGTGAGAGGGAGCAAGGGACAAGCTCAAGATTGTCCCCTAGAGTCTCAAGTTACGGTTTGCCAGACACCCAGTTTGGCGGCTCTAGAAAAGATCCTCACGGAGTCTTATTAAGGCATGGATGTGAGTTGTGAGGTACTTGTTAGATGACCAGTGGTAGTTTCCCTGCACTATACCCATTTGTGAGGCACCGTCCTTCCTCGTGTTTTGTCACTGTATGCTTATCTTAGTGGACCTCGCTTTCCCCAGTTATCCAAAGGGTCGCATGATCTTTGTCCTTGTCATCCCTCATCCTTCACCTTGTATTCCATATCACCCAAAGTCAGCTAGGTGGTCAAGTCTATAGGTTGTGCATAGCAGTTTGAGTCTTTTGGATGTGGTGGGCCCACCTCACCAAGGGCTTCGTATTTTTGAGATATTATGTATTTTTGATCACCATATTGACATTTTATTGTTTAGTAATGTACTAACGTGTATGAGGAAGCCTATCGCTTCATATTGCATACAGGTATTCAACCAACACCATGTTGAGCAGATTTGACTTGGTCAAACTAGGTTGACTAGGCCAAAATGGGCCCGAAAAAATATTGTGATCGAGATTTCGATTTTGGTCACTTGTATTCTATTGGGGTCCCATATGAACCTCCAAGCATCAGAATTTGAAAAGATTGAGGCAACGATGAAATTTTTAATTATTATTGGTTGTTAATGACCTGTTTTAATTAAAAATCATGGATTTTGGGCAAACAGTGCCTAAGTGATGGATTGTGGTCGTTCAAGTGACCATGTCTACTATTTTTGGGGTCCACGATAGCATTGCAATAGACGGTTCGACAATCCGGGCACTATAAGTGGGTCAAAAGCCCAATTTACACCTTCAGCAATAAAAACCAGCAGTTAATAAAAGGAAAAATCAAAATCTGGCAAAGGCAACTATGGCAAATGGAAAAAATCAAAGGCTGGCTAATACAAGGGTGACTTGTAAGGTAATTTGGTAATGTTTGGACATAATATTTGTGAGGTGGGACCCTCCATTGGACCAACTCACTATGGGAGGTCGAATTTGTCCATGGGGGCGTTTTTCTCCACCTTGGCATTTTCGATTTGGTGGTTTTGTTGTATGTGGGACCTAATGTATTGAGTTGGGGGGATAAAACATCCTATAGACACCCCCCAACCTTGGCTTATGTATTGTATGGCCCCACAATGGGCCCCTCTCTCTCCACTTGTGCGCTCTAGAGGGCAATTCGCACCCCCTCATGGAGCTCTCTCTCCACCCTTCGATTTGATGATTGGGGATTCAATCCCAGCCCTCCATTTTGGAGGGAATTAGGTTTTGAGATGGGGCATTCTCTACTTAAGAGAGAAGCCTCCCCATTTCCTCCTCTCTTGGCACATTGTACACTTGAGTTTTGATGATATAGAGCCATTTTTCACCGAGTTACTTGAGAGTTTCTGGATGGATATGTATTGTTTGACTGATATCACCAAGGGCATTGATCATATACTGGTTCTCCAAAATCTCTTTGCTATCTAGCAGGGAGGTCTCGTCTGCATCATGAGGTTGAATTTTTTTTTTGTGTTCATAAACTTGTGTATTTGCTCATCGTAAAAAATTTGCCGCTCTTCAAAGTTATCAAGAAATGAAGATTTGAAGACTACTTGTATTCTACCTGATTCTAGGATGGCCTTGCATGGGTAAAGAACTAAAGCAAAGGCTATTAGGGATTCAACTAGTTGATTCCGAGCTCTGGGAAACACTTGTAAAGATAAGGCGTTGAAATTTTTTGTGGCCAATCACACTGCATTTGTACCTTTTCAATCTTTGATTTTCACATGCAAACTTTTCTTTAAATTGCATAACAATTAGATCAAAGTTGCTAATAATCTTTAAAACCTTAATACCAAAATTTTTAGCTAACTCAAGGCCATGTAAGAGAGATTCTTATTCGGCCACATAGTTAGTACCTTCAAATTCTAGGCGTAAAGGAAAACAATGCTTATCAACATGAGGATAAGTTAATACAATACCTACACCCATACCTGATCAGGATTTGACCCCATTAAAGTTCATCGTCCAAAACTTAGCAGTACTTGAGAAATATGGCCGAGAATCCTGGCAGAAATCCGTTGTATGAGAAGGTGAACTCGACTGCTCAACATCAATGACATATATCCCCATATGTAGCCCTTTATCCCCATCAATGGTGAGCAAGCACGACTGAATCGCATCCTGAGAGATCACATCAAAAGTTGGTTCTCTAGGGTCTTCAAAATTTTCACTTTCCTCATCAAAATAATCCTTTATGCGGTCTCCAATAAATTCTGAATGATCCATATCTTGGTCAATATGGGAGAAATGCATATCAACGTATTCATGACGACCATCATCAATAGTAGAAGGATCCACATCTTTAAGAGATTCATCATCAAAAGTAATGGAGAAAAGAGAACTCATCAAATCTTCATCATCAATAGAACAAGAAGAATCATCAACCATGTTTTCACCATCCTCCTGAATTGGGAATGACTCTTAAAGAGCTTCCTCATTTGTTCCAAATCTGCAATAAGAACTTGTTTTGGCTGACCCAAAATGATAACCTCTTTACTTTCATATGGCAGGAAAATATCATGGACATCTTCTTCAAAATATTTATGGCTCGAAATATCAAGTACAATACTCTCGGCCCTCGAATAGTCATATATGGGAGGGCCAAGAAAACTCCAATAATCATCATTTTCTTCGTCACGCAAAGGAATCCCGCCATTTTCGTCTAGAAGGCCTAAGACATCATAAGAATCCTCGAAACAATGGTATGGAGAATTCACCATTTCTTCATATTCTTCAATTAAGGCTTGTTGATCTTCATATACTTTTTCTTCAAACTCTTTCTCTAGGCTTTCATTATGGACTTCCTGAACTTCATTTTTCGGAGCACCTTCATCTTCATTTTCAAGAGTACTCCCTTCTTCGATATAGGACTTGAGATGTTGTCGTCTTCAGCTTCTCCAACAAAATCTTGAGCAGAAGATTCTTCAATAATGGCTTACTCATGAGAGCTTTCTAGGGGCTGAATCTCGTCACTGTCTTCATCTTCGAGGGATGGACTAGAAATATCTCGTCAATGAGATACCTATTATCACATCCATAGTAGCCAGGCTACCATGGTTGCAGAGCAGTTCAATATATATTTTTGAGCTTTGCCTTCACACAATTTCAGTGAGATCAGCTATGATGAACAGTTATACTTATGATCACTTACACATCAGAGCAGCCCCAGATCAGACATGCAATTGACCTTATGCCACGACTAAGCTTCTTGACCTCAGATTTGATGACCGAGATGACCTTTTATTCCATACAGAGTAGTGCAGTGCCCAGAGTATCAACAACAGTGTTTCAGTGGTTATAGGTGATCTAGATCAGTGTTATCGGAACCGGACCGGAACCGGAAAAACCGGCCGGTCTGACCGGTTTACAAAGGCAACCGGTCCGGTCAGGGACAAAAACCGGTTGAACCGGAATTTTGTCTGAACCGGGGTACTGAACCGGCCGGAACCGGTCAAAACCGGCCGAACCGGCCGGAACCGGTCAAAACCGGCCCGAACCGGCCGGTCCGTACAGTGGACCCATGAAACTGATTTTTTTTTTTTTTTAAACACAAAAAAAAGTTTTCTATGCTTCTATGATTAGTTTATTGTTATTCATTAGTACTATGGTTGCCATTTCGAGCCTCTTTGTTGATGTACTTTGGTTCAGAACCTCAGAGATGTATTGCACTGGGTGCTGTTTTGGTTATTTGCACCCATACTTGCTATATATATATGAGAAACTTTGCATATTTGTGTATTAATGGTTTGGATTCATATGTATGCACATGAATATATATGTTTTTTACAAAATATGAATATTTTATGTATTTTTTAGTCGACCGGTTTTTTTCCCGGTTTTTTCCCGGTTCCGGTCCGGTTTCCGGTCCGGTTCACATTTTGGGCTTCGCCGGTTCGATGACCGGTCCGGTTCTGATAACATTGATCTAGATAGCAGATACAGGTATATGGCCCAGTAGGTATATGATGTGCATTAGTTTTATTATCTTGCTCTTTTGGTCATTTTGATAGCTTGACTTAGTATATAGTTATCATGATTTGGCAGTATATCTATACAAAATGAAAATGGTTGTTATTGATTATCTAAATGGTTGTATTACTTACATGTAGAAGCTCTTGTTTTATACTCGTTGGTTTAACCCTCTTAGGAATGTGGACATGATCATTCCCACCTTTTATGGCTTGCTAGGTTAGGCATCACTTTCACTTTCCCTATCCATCTGTTGTCTTTCCACTTTTGGTTTTACCCCGACTTACACCTCAGCCTCTGATATGGAGGACTTCCCCACTTTTGCCTCTGTGTTGGATAACATCCCTGTTAGTTTGTGTCTCGGCTCTGAGTTGGCAACAAAACTTACCCTTTGGTGAGTTGGATTTGATACCTTGATCACTCTAGTCGGTTGCCCCGATGTTTGGTATTGATTGTAGAGAGTCCCCCTAGTTGCATGAGTTGTGTTGGCTAAAACCTGAAGCAAATTATACTACCATCATTTATGGAAACTTAAATGAATAAACACCCTGGATGAAAGCTTGAGTAGTTGTGTTGCTAAACACATGCAAGATCCCCAAAAGTGTTGTGAAATTGAATAAATTGGAAACTTAAAACACCCTGGATGAAAGCTTTAGTATTTGTGCTTCTAAGCACAGGTGATATCCCCAAAAGGATTATATAGGCCTAATGAAAGCAGTGGTTAAACATATGCTAAATCCAAAGACTGCTGGCCAAGAAAATGAATTAAAATGATGTGATTTGTAGACATTTGCCAAGGTTGAATAAACACTCCTCTAAACAACTTATTCCATTTGTGAGACATTGCCATTCCCTGCGTATATTTTAACCGTGTTGCCACAGGATCAACACACCTGTTTAATGCAGCAGAAAATCTTTGCTACTGCTTGGTGTGCCCTTGGGAGCAAGTCTTGAGTCAAGGCTGTCACCTGATCTTGACTCCTCCGTTTAGTCAAAACTCCCAACGAAGCCAAGGGGGGTAGTCCCTATAGAATGTTTCTAAGGTTATTAGAGATTCCAATGAAATAGTTAAAAGGTGTTTTATGTTTTTAGGAGTTTATTAGGGTGTTGACGTTCAAAAGTAAACCAGTGTAGCTTTGCAATGAATTAAAGAAATACTTTCACCAGCATTAATTAAAATAACTTCCAAATAGATGCACAATGTTCGATATGGTATTAAGCAAATGAAAAGTGTAATGGACCAGTGCCTTATGGAGTCAATATAACAGTATAATAATGTTGAATGAAAGGGAAAGTGTTTTGCAAATGCCTCTTGGTTAATTTTAGATTATTATGATATGAGTCTTGTTAGGGAAAAAGGGGAACTCCCGAGATACCGTGAGTTACAGGGAGGAATATCCGGAAATTTAGAAATTAGTGGCTCCGTACAAGGACATGTGGGCTAGAACGGAGTCTCGAGAGCGGTGTTCAACACTACACCAATAAGGATGTAGTCTAACTGGTGCTCTGAGGTCTCTTCCCAGTGGTTCTCGCGTCCCCAGGCAGAATTTCCCCACACGAAATCTAATCGAAGTGCCGAATTTTCACCTATCTTAAAAGGGAGGTTGATTTTATTAAGTGAGTATTAAGTTCAGTGTGAAAAGTTAAGTAGTGCTTCCAACTGCTTTTGGTATCCCTCAACTCAGACGAACTGCTGGTGGGTAGAGCATACACAGTGTAGGCAAATGATTTATTCCAATTGGAGAAAGAGGACCATTGTACTCTCCGATAGAGAGTGCTCTTGACCTGTTTTCAACGAGGTTCAAGAGACTTTGGATTCCTTTTATTAAACAGTTGTATTGTGGAAAGTAAAATGCAAAATTGAAAGATATAACTCACCGAGTTTATGCGTCACTTTCTGATCAACCACCACTAATCGGCGATGCCTTTAGGTGGTGGTGAGAGCATACTTCGTGGCGACGAATCTGACTTTATTTCTACTTTACGCTTGCAAAAATTGAAATGAATTAAAACTAAAAATTATTTAAAGCATACACCTTGCAGTTAAATTGTGTGTGTGTGATGGTTGTGTTAGAAAAAATCAATCGCAAAAATTTGACAAAGTACAAATCCCCCTAGGGGGGATGGGGTGTGGGCGCTGGGTATCCCACTGCTTTAAATGTTTACAATAACGCTAAAAAAAGGATGCCTCTTTAGTCCATTTTTATGGATCTAAAGGGCTTACAATAACTTAGAATGAGAAGTTGGAAGAAAGGGGTCCTTGGAAAGCCTTTTTTGGTGTTTTCTGGAGGAAAATAGCCAGATTCTCTTTGTATTTCTTTGGACCTGCTAAAAACTAGCAAACAAACTTTGTTAGAAAGTGATGGAAATGAGTTTAAACAAATAAAAAAAATGAAAATTTTTTGTACTTAGAAAAATTTTGAAAATTTGAAAAATGCAAGTACAAAAGCTTGAAATCTAGATCTACTTATGAATAAGCCTTTTAAGAAAATGAAGATCTAGATATATTGAGAATGCTTGAGAAAGTTCAGATCTGAAAATGATAAACAACTAGAAGCCCTAGATGTAAAACTTCTAAGCATGAAACAAAAAGGGAAAAGAAGAGAGTTTGTTTGATGTAGAGATGGATGGGGCTTTTGATCCAAATGCCCTTGTTCTTGTAAACGCCTTTGGAAAATCTGTAAGCAAAGTGTGTTAGAAAAGAGAAAGTTGCCCAAGAAGAAAAGGAACAACCGAATTCCAAATCTCTCTTGTGACCTGTGATCTGCAACTAAACAACAATCAACACTTGCAACAATAGATGATGAGACCTAGTGTGTTAGAAAACTAGGAAATTTGAAGAATCTAAGTACATCCGAATACATCTAAGTTGCACGAAACGGGGGATACGCGACCCCCGCCATTTTAGGAAACAAGGAAACACGATATATATATATATATATATATATATATATATATATATATGAGCAAATTTAGAATATGTAAAACATAAATCATAATTACAATAAGCTCCACCTCCAAGCAATATAAATTTAAAACATACATGTAACATCACATTTTAATCATGAACCTATGTGTATAGTATTTCATTCATTTATAATATCATAGATGATCACATAATGCAAGTAGTAATATCCAAAAACAACCTTTATAAACGAGGCTATATAGCATATATCCAAAATTAGCCTCTATGTATGAGGCTACAAGTACAACATATCGAAGTTCAAACTGTGAACAATGAACATACTAGCATAGAAAGTTAGAAACAAAATATGAGCTGGGAGCTTAGACTTATAGTCATCTTGATCATCCTCATCTTCATAATCTTCCTCAAAAATAGAACAGGAAGCACGCCTAGCAAAGGAATGTGAAGCGGAAGAAGTTTCAATTCCACTTCTAGGTTCCTCAATATTCAGTGCAACAAGAGAGAGGTCTAAGTCAGCAGATTCTGGTTCGACATCCCAATCTTTGCAAGGCCCATTGCTCTATTCTGAACCCTTACGAGATGCAAGGCGAAGGTCGGAATGCACATAAACAAGATCCTCAGCCTTCTGTGAACCCAACCTGTTGCGCTTCACAGAATGAATAAAATAAAACCATATGTGCTCCAATTCCTTTTTGCCAATGAAGAACTTGCCACATGTGAAAGAATACGAATGGCAAGGGTTTGCAAATGTACACCATTTGCTCCATGACAAATCCACCACCTAACTGGGTTCATGGTGCTTCTCTCATCCAAAGCTGATATGTCTGCATAATCATCCAACCCTGTAGCAAAACTAACAAATTCTTCCTTGACCTCCCTGTGAAGATTGAGTGGAAAAATTCTCATAAGGTCTTTTTTTACTCCATTGGCCACCTCTCTATCCTGATGTGGTGCCTTCCTCTTCCCATTGCTTTGAGCAATGATCCCTTCATCATAAAATCTTGGGTTCAATGCATGTGCTAAAGTGTGCAATGGAGTGTTGAAACTGTTCCACCTGTCAACCATGATTTTTTGCACTAAATCAACAAAAGCAACATCAACAAATAAAAGTTGAGGAGACTCCTGTGAAATGATTTCCATGGTTTTCTCAACCATGGTATCCATGCCATCATAAACCTCTCCCAAGAAAGGTTGGTCTATATCCACACTTCGGAGAAGCTCAAATGCAGGGGTTGTGAACTTGAGCAAGAAATCTATCTTGCTCCACCATTCCTCATCAAGGCACAACCTACGCACCGTAGCTCCCCGCTCTGTATCTGCTTGTTTTCACTCGGCCCAAAGTTGACTCACCACCATAGAAACCAATGCTTGCTTTACCTCAACAAGGCGATGCAACATGATGAAGTTGGAAGCATATCTTGTCTCAGCAACTTTCAACAACTCCAATTTGGTGGTGGTTGGTGATGAATTTTATTATTTCCCTTGCATCCCCTGTGAGTTCCTTTATCCATGGAACTTTACTGTCAATCTCTTCTAAGATCAAATTCAGATTGTGGACAATGCAAGGTGTCCAGAAAATGTGATCATACCTGTTCTCAACAATTAAACCTATAGCTTTACAAACCGGTGCATTATCTGTGACAACTTGCACCACCTTACTAGGCCCTATTTGCTCAATAGATTGATTATAACATCATCAATGAAATGAGCATCTTTCACCTCCCCTGAGCAATCTTCAGCCTTTAGAAACATTACTCCTTTTGGTGATGTGGCAATGATGTTTATCAATGGCCTACGCCTGGTATCTGTCCATCCATCTGAGACAATAGTAACCCCAGAGCTACTCCATGGAGCACGAACCAGAGCTAATGTATCCTCCACAAGCTCCTTCTCCTTTTTGAGCAAATCCGTTTGTATTTTTTCATAGTTGGGCCCCTTGAACCCTTTAGGAGCTGTGTTTATTGCCCTCACCATATCTTTCCAGTAAGGAGACCGAACCACATTAAAAGGGATGCCACAAGCATAGATGGCCCTAGCCACTCTTGTTTCAGCTTCTTCTCTCCCTTGAATATTTACTAGTTTTGCTATCCTGCTCTCTTGAATTGAAGTTGATTCTTTAGGATTTTTTGATGCTTCTTGTTGTATCTGATTTGCTTTCCTCTTCCTTGCCTCTTGCACAATTCTTGGCTCGAGCATGTTTGGAGCTTGAGGAGTAGCTTGAGAAAGATGTTCATGTTTTCTTTTAGTCTTATCAGCCTCATCCTGCTCAGTCTGATACTTCCTCCTCTCAATAGGGTCATTTGTTTTTGGGCAATGCTCAAACCCCTTTCCTAAATCATGCAAAAAATGTGCCTTAACTCTTGGATAGGATCCCTTATATTTGCCATTACAAAGAGTGCACTGCCATTCCCATGAACCACCACCTCCACATCTAGAAATTCTTTGAACGTGCCTCCAAAGAGGATAGTAGTCACCCCTCTTGTTGGGCTTAGGGACTGAAGGAGTAGCCATTGCTGCTGCAAAAAATTTAAAAAATAGTTCTGCAATAAATAAGAAAATAATCACCAGAAAAATTGAATCATAAAATTGAACTTGAAGTAAAAGTAAAACACTAAAAAATTAAAAATTCAGTGTGCTCACCACAAAAACACTACTCTGTAGGCTTAGGCTGAACTTGAAGCTAACTGGAAACACCACAGAACAACAACAAACTTGCAAAGAATGGTTGTAGCCTGTAGACTGTAGCTTCCGGTAAGTAGAGTAAGGGATAACCTCTGCACAAGCCCGTCACCAGTTCTATCAACAAGTTGGAAGATGAAATTATAGTGGAATAGCAACAAAAAAAGTGAATTCAATAGTGCTCCAAAACACACACGATTTTGTAAAATATTAAAAAAAAAATAATAATAGTAGTTGACTCGCTGAGGGTTTAGTTTACAATTACATTACTTCTGAGAGTGAGGGTCCAATGACAATAGCGCTGCCGGCTGCCTCCAATGAACACGTTGCAGCCTCCAATGAACACGTTGCAGCCTCCAATGAACAATTCACTGCCCGAAATCACTTTCTGCAAACCGAAATCACTGTCTGGAAATCGCTGTTTGGAACTCGCTGCCCGAAATCATTGCGTGAAGAGTGACTCCAGTTGAATGCCCGAAATCGCTGTATGGAAACCGAAATCGGTATTTTGACAATGGAACCCGAACTGTGGAACCGAAATCGCGAGTTCGCTGTATGGTCCGCCTTTTGGAACTCGTTGCCTGAAATCGCTGTGTGGAAACCGAACTCGCTGTGAGTTGAATGCGTGAAGAGTGAGTGAAGCCTCCATTTTTTATAACTAACACACTACCGCGTAGATGCTTCTGGAAACCACGTTTTTTTCTAATTTTTTCATACCTAAACCTGCAAAAGGAGGAAAACCACGTTTTAAATTAGGAAAACCCGCCTTTTAGAGAATGAAACGCCAGATATCGAGAAGGAAACGAGATTGAAACGTGTTTCCTAATTTTTGAAACTCGTTTCCACCACGCAGATGACGTTTCGTCCAGTTGAAACGAGTTTCCACCTCGTTCCGTATGTGTTTCAGCGTTTCAAGGGGTTTCCGCTGTTGAAACGTGACCCTAACCCACGTTTCCTGCAACTTAGCTTGGGATCAAATATGATTCTTCTTCTTTTTCTCTTGTTATATGGGTTTACGATGTGATGCACACCTCTTGGAGAGTCTCTTCTTTGGCTTGTAAAGTGAAATGTGGATGATGCTAGGGTTTTCTTTTACACATACATGTTGATGCTTGAATGGTTGGATGGAATTCATGCACAAAGGTGATCTAGGGTTTTGCTTTGTTCATCTTTGTTAAATCTTGGTAAGAATGGTGTTTTACTAGTGCATTCTATTTATTGATTAGGGTTTAATTATTAAGATTTTGTCAATTTTGTATGGTTGGAAGACGTTCTCTTGAAGAAGTCTCTACTTTGTTTTTGTTAGTCTCTCCCAACGAATCCTTAAGGTTGTTGGTTGATGCTCTAATTTTGCAAGCCTAGAGGAACTCTTCTTGTAGGGATGCTGATCATCAATCCCTTATGCCATGGGATTGAGATAAGAATCATATCCCTTCTCTTGTCACTTTTTTGTTCAAAATTTCATGCATTTTCATGTGTAAATAGTTCATTTTCATGGTAGGATTAGGTTAAATTTTAGGTTTGCAATTTTATATCAAAAAGCCCTAAAAATGTAACAAAATCATAAAAATAAAAAAATATTAAATTTTTTGAATTTCTGGGCCTCCCTAAAATCTCAGCCCTAAAATCTCGCCTCTAAAAGTTCGGCCCAAAAAATCTCGATCCTAAAATCTCGCCCCTAAAATTTCTTCCTGAAAATCTCAGCCCTAAAATTTCTGCCCTAAATTCTAACGACTCTTAATTCTTGCGGCCCCAAAATTCTGGCCCTAAATTCTCGTGGCCCTAAAATTTTGGGCCCGAAATCTTCAACTTGTCTTTTTAACCCTAAACAGACCTACAAAACTGCCAAAACTACTATACAAGCACCATCCTAACTCTCTCTATTACTCTGTGTTTGAATCCATTAGAGGAACTGATCTATGCTTTAAGGTGTTTGGAAGGAATTTGGCATCTACTTGACAGGTACATTAAAGGTCTCTCCCCTTGGAGGTCAAGACTCTCCGAAGAATTTCATGGAAGAGTGATCAAGGTGAGATTGGGTCACAACTTCCTACATATGTTTGTTGGGCACTAGCCCTGCAAGTTTGTCCGGTAACATGATGAATAATTGAAAGAATCAAACATCATCAATAGAATCAACATCGTCTATAGAAACATCATCATCTTCATTAGGGTCCTTGAACCTATGTATGAACTCTTCCTACAACTCTACTGAAGATGTAATAGTAATTGGAGGTAACTCATCAATGAATCAACCCATGGCTTCGTGAGTCAAGGACACTGCGAACAATTCATCAACACATCTTCATGTCTCACATCAAAACAATCAACAAAACTATCAAATTTTTTGAGTTGTCATTGTTACCACCCAACCTGTACGTGAATGGGAAAAGTCTCAACGTGCTAGGATAACCTAGATGGCAACAAGGGTTGGGTGTCACTGTCACCTCAACACACAACCTCTCACTTCAAGCCTAACTCTTAAATCCAAAGACTAGGGGGATGACCCAAATGAATTGATGATTTATTTATATTAAAATCTAAATTGGAAAAAATATCAATTAGAGTTGTCTAGACTAACTAAGCACAAAACAAAAATATGAGAAATGAAATAAATTGCACTTAGTGAAAGAAACTTAAACACTACAAAATATATTGAATAACAATATGTGCTTAAGTTAGCCAATGGATCCCAATAAAGAGTATGCAAATACATTAACAAAAGATTCAAAGGAAATGCCCCCAATAGATGTGAAATGTGAAGCAAGAAGCATAGGCAAGACTAATTATTAATCCACCAATGAATGTACCATTTAAGTGTATGAACAAACAATGAATCCAAGGCTTATGACAAGGTCTAAGGTAAAGCCCTTAGAGCTTGTAATAGGCTCAAGGATGATTAACTTAAGTTAAATGAGGTATGTGTCTTGATCATCCAATAATTCTGAATGTACATGATAAAACATAAATAGAATATAGATACTTAAGATTTACAAAACTAAGCGAACAAGGTGTGAGAAATTAACTTGGGGAAAAACTTAATTGGCTTAGATTGCTAAAGACAATCACCACTTACATAAATCTAATTGGAAGATAAATAACAAACAATCAATGAATTGTACAAGCAATTAAATTACGTTGAAACTTAGTCATTATGCTCAAGAGAGTGGTTAAAAGTTAAAACCACTATTATTTCCTCTTGTACTTGAGTATTTGCTTAAATGTTGAAAATAACAAGAGAAAAGACAATTATGGAAATAAATAAAATGCAGATTTTTAAAGACAATTTCCAGAATTAAAATGCTAAGTAAATGATTTAAGCTATGCTTGAAAAATATGTGCTTTACTTAACTAAATTCTGTAGTAAAAAGTGATATAGCTTGTTGGAATTTGATTAAGAAATATGACAATGTAAATAAAAATAAAAATGATAAGTAATTATGGACTAAGAGTTACTGAATCTGTTTTTTGTTTACACTTGTGTGAATTCTAGATTGCAAAAAATTACTAGTTACCTCGAATAAAAGATAAATGACTTGAGAAATGTAAGAAGTAACTATAAAATCTGAATAGGAAAAATATGCAAATAAAGAAAATTGGAGTTATAAGTCTTCTTATAAGATAAGATAAGATAAGATGAGATAATTTTATTAATGTCCAATGAATGACCACAAAAGTAGGTCAATGGGACTAGATGATACATCTAGTACGAGTACAATGTGGGAGTGCAAACTCAACTCCTAGAAAGTGCTGAAACTAAGATGAGATAAAATAAAATAAAATAAAATAAAGAAAGATAGAAGCAGTAGTACAATCTCATAAATCTGTATAAAATCATATCAAAGGTACGGGATGCAAGATACAAAGTGAGTTTGTTCGAGGCTGGACAACTCAAACAACTCAAAAACCCGTCAAGGGAGAGGAAGAACGTGAGGGAGAGCTAAAGATGGATCTAGTGATGTCAGGATCTCCTAGGCCTGATGGTCGAGGGTGAAGGGGGCAAAGGGAGTGCTTGCTTGCTTTCATTGTAGGGGCTCTCTAGAGACATTGAAATGTTTGATTGTATGACCTTGGGGGGAATGTAGGAGTGAGGGATACTCTTAACCTCCAAGGTCGAAGGAAAAAAAACTCTAGATAGACCGTTGGCTACCTTGTTGGTGGGGAGCGCCTTGCTCTTGGTTCGTCTGGGCTTAATCCCTTTTCCGTGATGAGAATGAGTGGACTGGTGTATAGTTTGGTAACTTTGAATTGGTCTCGATAAAATCAATCTGTCTCCCAGAGGGGGGAGGTTGAGGGGAGACCCGAGGTCTCAACACTCTACTATCGAAGGTACTCTGGAACTCTGCTCGCCGTTTGTTGCTCCGATCCGATGGATCAACACTAAAATAAGAGGTGATCGTCCTGGTCCTCCCAAGGAGGGACGAGGTGTGTAGGAACTGAGACCTGTGGCTAAATATTTCCCTGATGAAAAGGGCAAGGCATTTGGTCCTGATGTCAGAAAAAGGTAGAAAGGGATCCCCCTGAGTCCCTATGAGGCAGTGATATTGTCCTCTGATCTCTAATATAAAGGGCACCTAAAAATAAAGTGCATCTTTGTCTCCAGCTCCTATAAGTGGCACACCTGGTAGATCTTATCAGATCGTGGTAGATGGTGGTTAGTATCTACTCAGAGTCAATCAGAACCGACCTGAAGCTATGCCAAGGGAATCCTGAGTGAGTGCATCCATTTTTTGCATGTGTATGGGAGGTGGATGATAATGCCATCCTGCAGCTCTAAGAAGTGCTCAAGGTAGAAGGACATCTTTGGGCCCAAGCTTGTTAGAGGTGAAGTCCAAGTAACTTGAATGTACAATTTGTAGATATCCTCTTTGATGGACTGATTCAATACCTGTCTAGGTGGAAAGAGATGGTTTGACTCATCTAGGGAGAATCTAAATAAGGGAAGGTGCTCTGGAGAGATGGTCATCAACTAGAGAAGTTGAGATGCCTCTAAGAACCAACCACATGCATGGCCTGTGTGGTGATCTGAGGCGAGAGCCTCCGAGGAGAAAAGTGCAAGGTAGGGGCACCTCTCTCTTCTGGTGGCGGAGTCTTTGAAAGATATGACTCCGTGAAGGAAAGAGACAAAACGAAAGATGACCTCAAGGTGGAAGGGGTGGATGCCAAACTTTTCTTGAATAATGGGCTACGAAATAGTACGCTTCCATCAGATGATGCGCCTGAGAAGCATGGTCTGAACTCTCTTTGTCTGGGCCCAGTTTGTCTGAACCAACCTTGGTCCTCAGATCTCGGAGGCATAGTGAACCGTGGGTCTAATAATCGCCCCCATGAGATAGAGTTTGGACAGATGTCCTGAAACTGGTTCTGGAAGCACTATCTCTCAATGAGGGCTAGGGAATCGTATCCTTTGCTGACTTGAGGCTGGAGGGCCTGCCACATGCCAAAACAAGGCCCTGTGAATTGTACTCCCAAGTAAATGTAAGATGTGGTGATCTCGATCTCTTCCCCTTAGAAGTAAAAATGTAGGTCTGTAAGAGAGCACTTTGTTGCATTGAGGACCATAACCTTGGTTTTACTTAGATTGACTGTCAACTTTCGAAGGTCACAAAAGTTGTCCAAGGCATCAATCTGTCTCTGTAGGCCCTCAGGAGTAGAGGCCACCAACACCAAGTCACCTGATGTAGAAGGAAACCATTTCCCTCTTGGGTGTACTCATGGAGGAAAGACTAGCTTGTTAATGTAGATCCCAAAGAGGGTCTATGAGAGGGGGCACCCCTGTTTTACCCCAATGGTACTCTGGATGAAGTCAGAAAGGCCATGTGCCATCCTGAGGCGTCCCACAACTAATTTGTACAATCTCATGATGGTTTCCAAGAGGGTCCCAGATATGCCAATGTTGCGGAGTCTCTCGAATAATGCCTCCCTCGGCACTGTGTCAAACGCTTTTCGAAAGTCTACAAAGCAACTATAATCTTTCAAATAGCGATGGAGGGCCTCCTCAATAATGGATCGGAGTGTGAAAATGTGATCAATTGTCTGTTAGTCCGGGCAAAAATCGGCTTGTCATTTAGCCCTAAGATTTCTACTCTCTAGCTCCTCGAAAAGCCGCTGATGTGAGACTGTGGCGTAAATCTTGGAGAATGTATGGCCTGCCATGATAGTTCGGTAATTGTTTGGATCAACACTACTCCCTGATTTGTGGATTGGATGGATAACGTGTCTTTCCCAGGATGGGGGGAAGCCAGAACAAATCACGTGGTTAAATAAATCAACAATATAAGATTGGAGAGACTGGATGCCATGTTTCAAGAATTCGGCCTGAAGGTCTTCCTCGTCTGCTGCTTTATGGGTACTCATAGCTTTGACTTCTCTCCTAATGTCCCTCTCGGAGAAGAGGTGGCATGAGGAGGGGGGAGAGGGGATGTGGGTTAGGGGTTGTCCAGGGATGTCATAAAGGGAAGTTGTGTGGGAAAACATGGTCTGGGGGTCAAGGTCAGGCGGGATAGTGTAATGTCTAGGAAAGAGGGCCTGCTAGAAAACTTTTGGGGAGTGGTGGAGGGATTTACAAAGCTCACATCTCCTCCAGGAGAGAAATGTTCGCTTTTTATGATGAAAGAGCCTATGGGAGGCTTTGCAAAGGCTAGGGGAGGATGGGGGGTCATTTGTAAGGGTGAAACAAAGCTATTTATGGAGGGATTTGCATTCATCATTAAACCAACAGTTCATGGGGCAGGAACCCGGGGTGGGCTTATGGGTGTGATGGCGAGTAGAATGGGGGTAAGAGTCAAGGGCCGCCTCCTCAAGGACCATGGAGAGAGTCTTATATTTGGTTGTGGTTGTGTCTAATGACCTGAAGTGGGAATCGGGGGGGAGTAACTCCTTAAGGAGGTTGGTGTAGGAGTCGGCGTAATCTCTATCAAAAATGAAGGTGGTGCGGGGGGTGGTGGGGTTGGTTGGGGGAGAGGGGAGGATGTAGAGAGGGATAAGGTGAGGAGGGCATGGTTTGCTAGAGGAAGGCGGGATACTGAGAAGTGTTGAATATGTGGGAAAACAAATCTGAAAATTAAATATTAAATAAGTCAAATCCATAGATACAAATTTCAGATTTGAAACTTATGCTGGCTACTCAAATAAAATATGTTTTGCAAATTAAATCAAAGAGTAACTAAGACATCTTAATCTATTGATGTATCTATGATATATATTTCATATTTGAAATAGATCTAAGCTTTAGATATGCAATAAAATCAAATAGATCTATACTATACGAAATCTATTAAAGATTTTACCTTTGGGTTAATATATTTCACCAAAAAAAGAAAGAACAATATTTCTTTACTTTTTTAAATGGATGGTTGCAAGAAGAGATTAATGCTAGATACCTAAGGAAAATGGAGTCACCCTAGAATCACTTAGAGGGCCTTGCTTGAAAATGTCACCAAGGATTTGAGCATTATGCAAGCACATAAGGAAGGATAATCTCCCTGTTAGATTATGGTAACTTCGGGATGTCCTCCATGGTTCAGATGCCTTGCATGGAGGTACATTAGCAGTATAGGCATCAAGATGGATTAGAGGGTGAGATACACTCTACTCAGTGGCATGAGCCCAGTGGTGGTTGCATACAGACCTTCCGGGGTGATTTGACCCTTGCATGCATGAGTTTTGCATGACCTGTCAACAATCATTGGATGCATGCAAAAGTGACTTTTGCATGCACTGAGAATTAGGGTTTTGGTAAACCTAATTCATCGGTGAGATTATTTATAGAGGCAGGGGGTCCCCGGATGAGGTTGCTCAGTTGCTTTATCAGAGAGTGGTAGTGCAGGAGAGAGGAGGGCGCACTTGTGCATGCAGGGTGACTTTCTGAGAGAGAGAGGAGTTGTTGCAGGAGCTAGGGTGGTCAGATCTGAGTTGGATCAGTGACCATTAGCTCCAGAGTCACTAGGCACCCAGTACTGTGAGTTGAGATAGCTCATCAGTGTGATTTCTGCTCAGTTTAGAGGAGGACGTGTTCACTTGGAGTAAGGCACATTTCCCAAGGAGGGAGGAGCTCATTTGGAGCTTAATTGACTGATTCAGAGTCTGAGACTTCCACGATAACCTTGCCTCGACATTTGAGGAAGGTTAGGGATAATCAGGCTCAGATCTGTTGAGATCCGGTCCTGTACGAGCATTAGACATCTAGAGGGGAGGGCGCACTTCTGCATGCAGTCTTCGGAGAGAGCAGTGAGATACAGAGAGGTAGATCGGTCAGAGGAACTTGCAGAGATACTTAGATCCAGTTTGCCAGTTAGGGCTTACTCTTCCAGTGCATGCATCAGCTGATGCATGCAGATCTAGAGTCTGTCTGATTCAGGGATTGAGTTACCTTTGAGGTAATCCTGTATTGTACTTGTCTACTTATATATATGCTCTTGGGCTTGAGAGAGAAGATAGCCTCACAATTTGCTGGTTTTCCCTTGTTGGGGTTTCCAGGGTATATTTGGTGTTTATGTGTGATTGCATGTGTTTCAGTTTGGTAAAGAGATCTAGCTGTTGAGTTTATATTTATATGAGTATGTATTGATATCGAGACTCAAATTGCTTGAGATCTCAGGGTGATTCATAGGGAGTAGTGATCTTTGAATCAAAGATTTACACTCCCTCTGTTACTTCCTTTCTTGGGTGTACCCTACACAAAGGGGGTCAGTATTGCACCATTTAAATGAATTAACGTTGCAAAAAATAACATCCCTTTAATGCACAATAACAATTGAATCCATAATAGAAATTAACTTACCATAGATTCAATCCAACTAGATAATATTATCATGTCAATGGCCCCAATTAGAAATAAAATGGACAATGCTAGCAATATTACTTCCAATAGAGAAGCATAATAGCAAGAAAAAAACCACATCAACAAGAGACTCCAAGTCTTTACCTCCAAAGCCAAATATGATTGATATTAAGATTTCTCTTCTAGTGTACAAAGATAGCTCTTGTGCAACAACAACCAACTATAGAAATGAGAGAGGAGTTCTCTTTATATAGGACTAGAGTCTCAACCTCTTCTCATTAAACAATTATGTTCTTGACTCAAACCCTACATCTATTCTAGAAAGACTCAAACTCAACTAAGACCCCTCTTGGCATGGTAAAACAATGACTAAAATATAGTAAATGGTTAAAACATTTCTTAGACAAGTCAAAAAGGAGGAGCACCTAACCTAGAGAAGGGACAATTTGGTCCAAGGAGGGATTGAATTGGTCCACAGAGGAAAGGTCTAGAAGTATATTGGCACTTGTAGGTCAAAAGAGGGCTTAGCTCCCTTTAACCACTCACCAAATGGTTAGGAAGAGTCTAAATAAGATGAATGAGGGTCAAATCAAATGAGGAAAGGGAGGAATGGGCCACACGTTTAAGGAAAGGATGGGATGGCTCACATGTGTGATAGAAGAGACGGACGATTCGTCTTAGGAGGGGGGTGTTTAGGGTTTTGATGCTCTACAAGCCTCTAGGAAGGTCTAAACAATCATCTTGGATGGTCAAACATGAGGGTGCTAGGCTAGAAGGGGTGCTTAGGTGGATTGCATGGTGATATGTGAGACTGCATAAAAATATGGTGAGGGTCTTGTTATCACCTATTTTGTACAAATAGTTGAAACCTTATTGAGCCGCCAGTGTTGGAACACATCAGTGTTCACTTCCAGAGTATCTGGGTTTCAGAATGCGGCAATTAGCCAGTTTTGGCTAGCCAGTTTTATTTTTGAGTCGACATGACCATGGCCCATGGGGGTTTGTAATAAAGTGTGCTAGTAGGATCTGAGTGTCTCGGTTTCCCATGACTTGATTAAGCAACTAAGGTATTCCAGGGATTTTTTTCCCTTGTCAATTATACTTTGCCTACAGTCGAGCTATAATCGATGAGGTTTTCTTCCGCTCCTCCAAAGCTAAAATGCCCGATTTTGAAAATTTTAGCCATGGGGGGTTATTAGAGTCCAACTAATGTATACAAGCCTACTAGACACTATTAGAATAGGTTTTGGTCATGTCCCAAGTCTCTAGGACCCTCAAAAAAAATTTCGAAAAATTTTTACCAGGTCCGTCGAATTTGGGTTTTTAATTATTTTTTAAATTTTAATAAATTTCTCTATAGTTTAAATAAATAAATTTCAATTTGTAATATGTTAGTCATCTCGGATCCGATTTCAGTGATTGAAGGCTCCAGACTTAAGCCAAAAATCATTCATGATCCCCGGACCAGCTAACCCTAAGTTTCAGACAATTATTTGGCCTCATAATTAATATTTTCTCAAAAAATCAAAAAATGAGAAATATTAATTAGAATATTCAAAAAATAATAAATTGGAGATAATTTAAATCTCTCCAAAAAAGGCCAAATTGAATAAAGTAAAGGTCAAAATGACATGGCAAAAAGCATTTATGATGATTGGAATCTTCACCCACCTGATTCAGATCAGTTTCGGAGCACTGGGAGTGATATACAGTTGAGAAATTCACCCACCTTCATGTAAATTCGTTTTTGTGATTTGACAATTGATTAATGAGTTGTTGGATTTTGAAATCAATGCATGTGGGGCTCCTTCCTCAAATTATGGGCTCCAAACTCAAGTTTAAAGATGAGTTAAGACTCCAAGCTCGATTTGGTTGGTGTTGACATGGATTTGATTGGTTTTTGATGGAGTTTTTGGCTCTCTTCATTACCAATTCAAATTAGGGTTTTAGCATTGAGTTTTGTTATATAAGAGAGGCCATTTGGGCTTTCTCTTCATGGAGAATTATTGTAAACTTACTCTGCGGAGATTGTAATAGCTATTGGCTATCATTGGAAATAAAGTTGGCTTTGGAGGCAAATTTATGTACACTTCTATTGGTTCATGAGTTACTAATTTACTTTGAGGTAATATCTGTAATGTGTTATTGATTTATGCAATTTCAAAGTTTGCTTTAAATACATGCTTAGATCTCTTTCTTAAGAGCGTAGAGCAAGCATTTGATGGTCCCAATTTGTTTGCTAGGCTTAGGCTTGAATAGTATAAAGAGTGCAAATTGTAATTGGTCTTACTACCTTGCCTCTTCATGCGTTTTTGTCTAACTCTCTATATTTAATCAAACTTTGTTTGTGTAAGTTTTTTGTGCATTTGCAAATCTTCAAAACGGTTGAGATGAGATGAACTCGATTGTATCTCCCTCTTCTCCACGAACAAAAAACTTTTACTAATAGTGTGTTTGCAGGATACTTCCAAGGAGCAAGATCTTAAGATTGGCATCAAAGCAGAGAGGGTTTCCTCTTCCATCAACACAATTTCTCTCTTCTTGGTTACTTGTTACTTGGACCCACCTTTTTCTTGTGGAAAACCCTTTCTAGATCTGAATCCAAAGTTGAAGTTCTTTACTTTTAAAGCCTAGATTAGTTTGCCATAAGGTTGAAGTTCCTTCAACCTTGGGGAATAACTTGGGATTTGTTCCCTTCTTCTCTCTTCAACACTATCGTATGCGTATCATCCAGCTATCTAGAAGGATTTCTTGGATAGTGTTTCACCCATCAAGTGTTTCACTTGATTCTTCCCTCTCCATCACCTATTCGTTTTACTCTCTTTTTCCATGCTTTAGATCACCTTCCTCTTCCATTCGTTTTTTTTCATTTATCTTTTTCTTCAAAACACTCCCTCCTCTCGTTTTGCCCTAGAAATAAACACTCCCTCCTCTCGTTTTGCCCTAGAAATACCCACTCCCTCCTCTCGTCCATCCCTTTCAAGTCTCCCTCCTCCCATTCGTCCACCTTCCAAAGAGCCCTAAAACTCCAAAAAAAGATTTGCTTAAGGTGTAGTGTTAGTTAGATCTCAATTTTTGCATCTTGTTTACAATCACATGCATTGAAAAAAGTTAGTTTTAAAAGCATTCTAGATTTCATTTTACATTAGTATAAACTTGCATTTGTTTAGACATTTGTTTCCATTTCAAAGATAGCAAAGTTTGCATATAAGATAGCTTAAAATCTTGTGGTTTCAATCTCATTCCCATCATTTTTTGGAGCATATTAGCTTGCTGGTCCGTTTCATAAAAATTGAAAATTTTAGATTCAAATCTCATGCTCTTTTATGCTTTAGTCTCATTTTGCAAACCTAGACTTGATAGTTTCAAAGTTTGTTAATTTTCTAACACTAATGGGTGCATGAGTTTGTTGATTTATCCTTTGTTGTAGGATTGTGGGAAGAGAAGAACTTTTGAAATAAAAGACCAAAACAAAGAGAGAAGAGGAAACCAAGTACCAAAAACAAAGGGATCCAAAACCGTTAAATTCCAAACCAAGAGAAGACAAATTTCAATACATCTTTTTTATCCTTTGTAAAAGCCATTAAGGGCTTCAAGCTTCTCTTTTCATAGTTTTGTTTTAGTTTATTTCTTTCTCAAAAGTCCTTCAAGGTCTCAAAACCCAAGGCATTTGTAATCTCATAATAAAATTTCAAGTGGAGGAGGCCTCCATTTTTTTTGGTTTCTTTCCCATTTGGGGAAGAGTGTGGTGTTTGGTTCAGTTAGATCTGTAGTTTTTATTTTTCATCTTGTCGCTTCTCTTTCAAGTTTTAACCAGAGTAAGCTAACTTTGGGATTGTGTCCCAAAGGCCACATAGTTTTGTGGTAGCTTCACGTTCCCCCATCAGCATCTTGTGGATAACCAGCTAGCTGGAAGGTTTCCAGGACGGACGGTTCTAGTGATTAGCCTTGTTCGGAGGTTGATCCCACTTTAGAATAAATCTGCTTGGTAGAACACTAGATTTTGTTTTCTGTTAGCTTCAAAGCATCTTTCTTTGTGGTTATCCATATGTTTTCAGTCATTTTCAGTATCATTTACTTCTTGAAGTTTCACAATCGCTTCATTTCTTGCAATAAAACGAACAAAGCCTCTTGAACTTGGCCAAATTCAAGTCAAGAGCACTCTCTGTCGAAGAGCATATAGATTTGCACTTTCCCCCTGCATTAGGCATTTTTAAAGTAGGAAGTCTCTTGAACTGTGGTCTTAAGACTAAGTCAAGAGCGCTCTCTGTCGGAGAGTTGAACAAGTGCTCTTAATACTACAACTTTTCAATCCACATTTCCCCCTTTAATTAATTTATCTTGGTCGTTTGTCCAACACCCGTATGCTCTGCCAACCGGAAACGGTTGGACTAGTACTCAGAAAGGTGAAGGACTTGATAAGCTCATAAGTGATAATTAATTAAAACTTTCACCCCCATAACCAACGAACCGACGTTGTTCAAAATGTATTCAAAGTAGTTCTCAGGGGAGGCGCCGGGTTGCCCAATCTGCAACACAGTGGCTGGTTAGCATTGCACGCCTCGTTGTGATTCCAGACAGGTCCGACATGTCTCTTAAGGGAGCTGCTTAGAATGTCTTTCCGGACACTCTTTTGATATCTTTGGTTTTAGCCATAATAATCAAGAACATCTAAAACACTTAAAATTTACCAAGAACAATTTCAAAACAGTCTCACAAACAACTACTTTTGACTTACATTTTTCAGCATCACAAGCATTTCATTTGACTCCATTTGGTACTGGTCTTTAAAAACTCTTATATATCTTCTGAATCTGGACCATATGTCCTTGTCATTTGTTTGATCTTTATCTTGTGGATGCTTTGTTTTAATTCTAAGTCAAAGTATATTGTTCATCTTCTAAATTGTATCTTGTGGAATTTTCAATGTGGATTGCGTGTTTAATTGTGTTCTCATCATTATACAAAAACTCCTAAACAACACTCATCCGCATCACCTCACACAAAAAACACTTAAAACACAAGAGCCTTAGTGAAACTCTTTTTTAGGGACTACCCCCCTTGGCTTCGTTAGGAGTTAGCCTAAACGGAGGAGCTGGGATTCAGGTGACAGTACCTGGCTCATTGCTTGCCCCCAAGGCCACACCTCTCTCACTTGTAGTGAAGAGACAGCGTTCGAAAGATTTCCGCTACTGGTGTGCATCTCCGCGGACAACAGGTCTAACATGAGAAAATAAAGTTAATGAGAAATTAGATTATTAAACCCAAAGTTGGATCTAGGGAAAAACACTTCTAACCTTCTTAAATTAGTTTTAACCACAAACCCACTTTAATTACATAAGTGTCCAGACTCCATGGTGACCAAATACATGAGATGTGATACATTACATTGACTCTAGGGCTTAGGCTCTCAATGCCATATGATGGAGGTACTTAAGATGCGCTCATGCTTTGGATGATTTTATGAGTGAAAAAATGTCAGAAAATTTACAATCATGAAGATGTAGATTTTCTTCAGTAAAAAAACACTCAAGAGTCAGTTGCCTCAGTACAACCGTCATACTCTAGCTAAGTGTAGATTATAACTAGCCCTTTACAGACAAGAGACATTTCAATTACATTACTTTTACAATATAACCATGGACAACTAATACAATGATGATACATTACAAATTTGGCTTAAAGAAACCATACATTGGACTTCATTTGCATCATCAACATATTTACCCCTTGAATAAACATAATATTTGATAGAGTTATATCTGTTGTAGTTTTTATTAACTTATCATTTTAGTTCAAGCAACATAGATGACCTGTATTCTTTGCGTAATCATGCATGCAAAGTCTTCTTTTGCTTCTATTTTGGGCAATGCAAAATAATAAATGTTTGTTTTAAGAAACTAATTTTTTTCATTTAATGTTCAGGGTCACATTCCTATCTTTCCCCGCATTTTTGGTCACGAGGCAACAGGGTCTGCATGTCTAATCCTTTGCCTTAGAGTTTTTTCACCATAGCCTCTTCTTTTCATTTCATTCATGTTCTCCACTTTATTCAAATATTCCACCTTTATATTACGTGCTTTATATTTCATGTTATTGCAGGATTATTGAGAGTGTTGGAGAAGGTGTAACTGATCTCCATGAGGGTGATCATATCCTTACTGTTTTCACAGGAGAATGCAAGGAATGTAGACACTGTAAATCTGATAAAAGCAATATGTGCGAATCATTAAGAATGGAAAGAAAAGGTCTCATGCAAAGTGATCAGAAGACGCGTTTTTCCATAAAGGGGAAGCCTATTTACCACTTTTGTGCAGTTTCAAGCTTCAGCGAATACACTGTTTTGCACTCCGGGTGTACTGTTAAATTGAGCCCAGATGTTCCCTTGGGAAAAATTAGCGTTCTCAGTTGTGGTGTTGCAACTGGTAAGAATTAGTTTGCCTGTTGCTCTTTACTGTTACAATGAATTTTATTATTACAAATTCTTTTTTAGTTTTTTTTGAAATCATAGATAATGTAATTGTGAAGATGAAATAAAATTACTTAAGCAAGCATGCTAGGATGTCTCAAGATAGTAATCTGGATAATTCTTTTGAACGAAACTAATAAAGATTTCTATTATGGAATAGAGTTAGTGTTCCTTTTTGCAGTATCATGTAACCATATTTCTCCCAAAGACACTCGAGATCATAAAGATCTGGCCAGCTATTTTCCTTGTCAATGACCTAATAACTACATGATTTAAAAGAGAGTAGTAATAAGAAGGATGTTTGAAATAAAAAGAGTTATTAAAAAATAGTCAAGAAGAATTCTGGCAAGTTATGTGAGCAGAATTAGTTTCCTATATAGTCAGCAGTGAACAGATCCCTGTGGTTTTATTGTCTTACTGGTAAAAACGTAAATTAATTTAATTATAAAAAAACAATTTGGTAAGCTTTACCTTTATTTGAGAAAAGTTCTTGTCATCTTTGATGTGTATTCCTTCAACTCCTAACCTCTATTTTAACCAGTGTCCATTCAAAATCTTATCACTTCCATTACGAGGCAGGCTAACTTATATTAATATAATAGAACATTACATGATTTGAAAACTCACATGTTATACAAGGAGAGGTTTTAAATACATATTCATCTAGGCTCACATCTAAGATGCCATTCCTTAATTTGTCTTTGCTATTACAAAAGCTAGAAACCCGAGATAGGGTTACATCACAGACACATGGGGGAGATACTTACAATAACACGATATGATATTATAAATAACTGGTGCAATTATCACATAGGAGTCTACCTATACATGGTTACTCATGGAGCAAATAATTTCCACTGATGAATGTGGGATAGATTTGCTTTATACAAAAACATAACTAAGTCATAAAGTGACTTGTATTACAACATGTAAGTCTTATATCCTAACACCCCCTCTTAAGTCTTATAGTGCTGAAAGCCTGAAACCCAAACTAACTGAAAGAGAACACACACTGACTGAAAACAAAATATCAAAAGTAATAAGAACCAAACATTCTTTCTAAGCTTCTTCTTTGAAAATTGACAGACCTGGGATTATTCCAATACTTGGGATGAATTGTATTGAATGTGAACCTTGTATAAAAATATACGAGGATCTGACCTTTGGTTTCATCTTCCAAGAGGTCAATTCTTATACTCCTACAACTCTTCATATTTCCTAATAATAATTACATTGTAACCATAATCCATAGGATTAAATTTCTAACATCCCCCCCTTAATCCGAAGGGATGTTTGTGAGTCCAAGCATCTTTTTGAACTTTTCAAGCTTTTCTCTTCCAAGTGCTTTGGTGAAGATGTGTGCAGTCTACAAACTTGTGGTCCTGTGGAACAATGTATCAAATGAATGGTCTTGGCCTCTACATGATGCCAAATCAGATGGTACTTCGTGTTGATGTGCTTTGTTAGATCATGGCGTTACCCCCCATTTTGCATGGGTGTCTATTTGTGATTTTGATCACAATCTTCAGTGGGGGTGGCATTGTTGATGATAAGGTTTTGCTGGGCTTCTTGCTGTGTTATGGATGGCCTAATGTCACACTTGTGGATGATTGAAGACAAACCTAGGCATGCTGGTGCAAGAAAGAGGCACAAATGAGTAATGCTGGGCTCTCTTCCATCATCAAACAGCATCAAATTCTCAGATTTGAATGTCTGGGCATGTTTTAGGTAGTTCTGGGCAAATAAACAGCCCTAATTCTTAGTGCTGGACAAGTCTGAGAGGTAAAACAGCAGTTCTGACCATATTTCAGACCTTAAATCCGCAGCAAAAGGCTTCTGAGCAGCCTCATTAGATACTCATGAAAAATACACCGAGATGATGAAAGCAATGAAGAACCAGCTGTCGGCGGTGGTAGACCAAGATTGGGGGCCTCAGCCTTGATTTTCCCCTGAAGTTTCATTCTTGACAGTGCTGAATATCTGAGCGATCTTCTCCAATCCTTCCTCAAGATGCTAGTTTTTGGACACCCTTCTGATCGCAGGTCTAGACACTTTCTGAGCAGCATTAAAGGTTTGATGAATGATGGTAATGAGGCACTATCCTATTTTTATAGTCAAACAGAGCAAACTCAGCCTAGAACTTTGCATGCAAGATGTATCCTAGGCATTCCTGTGCATAAAAGCAGGTCTGGGCATGAAAACAGCCTCAATCTTAAAATCTGGGCATATTTCAGGCCTAAATCAGCAGTGAAAGAGTCTCATATGCAGTTCTGGGTGAGTCTGAGGGTTAAGGCAGCAATAAATTTCAAGTCTGGGCACATCTGGGTATGTTGTTACCATTAAAGTTTTAAACAGCAACCTGTACCCAATCTGGGCGTATTCTGGGCCTCAAAACAGTAGCAAAGGGAACCAATCCACCTTTAAAGGATATCATCCGCTGTTTGGAGGAGACCTGTGCATCGTTTGAAGGGATGTTTGACACAAGTAGGTCGTAATTGAAGTCTGAACATGCAGTAACAGCAGCCATAAATGGCCTATACTATGCAGCATCCAAGCCTTGAGCAGCCGTCACCTGTTGGTGATTCTTTATACAGCTTTTGGAGAAGCTCGTTGCCAGTTGAAGCTATTATTTGTTGAAGCATTTAGCCTATCTGAAGATTGTGTGGCAGTTTTGGAGAATTTCCTTGGAAAATTCACCTGCTTTGCACCCTGATTCATACCTAGAACATCAGTTGTGATGTTCCCTTGGAGAAATGTCCTATTTTGAAGGTAATTTAGGCAATTTTCAGAGGAATTAAGGACAGCGTTCAGCATCTAGGACCTAGGTGTTGCTGTGATCAAATTGGAGTTCTTTTATACCTTCTGGGAGCCAGCACTGAGCTTAGAGGTCTCTTTTGTGCCATTTTAATGAGGCCGTCCAGCTTGTTTAGGAGGTTCTCACCCTTTGGAGAGCTGTTGGTGCCCATTTTCATAACTTTGATGATGAGCTTTCTATTGCTTTGCGGTATTCTCTTTCTATTGCCCACTTTGGAGTTGTTACACACATTTTGGGATGGATCGTTGCAGCCACTTGGAGGAGCCTTGGCACACTTTGGAGAGGATCTAGGGTTTAGCTTGACTATTGGACAATTCCTCTTGGGAGAGCTGCCTTAGAAGAATCTTGTTCGTTGCTAAATGGGCTCTATGTGGACATACTTTGGTTGAAGCACCCCGCTTTTGGACATATCTTCCTTGGTCGAGGGACATTTAGGTTGTCTTGTGGACATTCTTCTTATGGAACGCTAGCCTTTGGAGGCTATTGGTTGGAATTACTTGGCAGTTACCCCTCATTCCTTGGAGGTGCCCTCATGTCTTGGCCTTTATCTTTTGAGGAAGTTTCAGTGTGGACACATTGCTTGTTGGAGGATCTTCTTTGAAGGGCCTTTGGAGGCTACGTGGCATCATCTCTTGGCTTTGTTCCCTTACTTGATGGAGGCACCCCCCTTGCTTGAGGCCTTATGTATCTTATGTATTGTAAAAATGGCATTTACCACCATTTTCATTTAATTTGTTTGGAGTTTGTTAGAAGTTAGTGGGGTTTTTGTCATATTTTACTCCACCCCAGGCTAGATCTAGGAAATAATGAATATTTTATTTTAAAGGAAGTTTAACTATTCCTATATAAAGAGAGCTACTTCCTCATTTGAACTCATGGTTGGATCTTAGGAACTTGCTCTTTTTTGAGCCTAATTGACATATCTTTTCTTGGAGTAAATTTGTCTAAGGGTTTCTTTCTTGTTAAAGTGTGGCATTATCTCTTGCTATTGTGCTTATCTATTGGAGATCTCATTGCTAGCATTGTCCATGTTATTTCTTCTCGGGCCATTGAAAGTATACAATTGTCTCGTTGGATTGGAATTATGGTATATTGGTTTCTATCATAATCCCTTTTTTCATCTTACATTGAAGGGAGGTTTTCTTTACATTGTGCTTCATTTAAATGGTGAAATTTTAATTCCTCCTTGGTGTGGGGTACACCCAAGGAAATAAATAAAGGAGTGCGTCTTTCTTTCTCCCTATGTGATTGCAAGTGAACCCTTTGGTACATCCATTCAAGAAAGGGTAGCCTAGAGCATCCTTATTTCCTGGATGATCTTTGAAGCAAGGACCTCTAAGATTAATTGTCCTTTGACTCCATTTGCCCTTGGTTGGGTTGGAATTGGTCCTTGGAGTGGGTTCCTTATCCTCCCATCACCTATCATAAAATCCTATACTACAAAAACAACCTCTGCTAGGGAAACCTATCCAAATCACCTTGCTTCTCATTGCCTTTGCCCTAGTAAAACCCTATCCCAATGAAGATTCCCCCTTGAGTTGGAGAAGAGCCAACCTAAAGTGAGAGGGGATAGGTTTGTTGACATTGGCCTCTTCCCTTTGTTCCTGTTATCACCGATCTTGTAGTTGCCCCTAAAGATGGATCCAAGGTGGATGGTAGAGGGGACATGCAACTAAAGTGGTGAACCAAGAGAGCCCTAGTTCCCAAATGGATGGTTGTCATGCCAACCAAGGCACTCTTCGCTTCTGCTACCAAAGCCAAGGTAGCAAGGGGGAGACCCAGATCTACTCCCGATAGGAGAGATCAACCCAATCACCAGATCAAATCAATTAGATGAAGTACGTAGGGTGACAGGTATGAAACCCTAGAATTAAGGAATTTAAATCACTGTGGAGGCTTAGGAAAGATGTGGACCAATAGAGATAGATAACACACAGTGACTTAACAATCAGGTATGATCCCAGGATTTAAGGGCTAGTGTAAAATGATCAAATTCAACTGCCTTGGGAAACGTAGCCCTTAAAACAAGGAAAGTAACCCAGAGAGAGAATTTGAGGTTAGGGCTTTCTAGCACAACTTGTGAGACAGATCTGACAGTTTCCAAACCAACAAGCTCAACAAACAGAGTCAAACAGAGGGCAAACAGTCAATCTCAGGAAAGTCGTGAGGGTTGAGAGAGGCTAGTGCCTTGGAGATCGGGGCTATGGAGTCCTTCAAGCATGAAGTTTTGAAGAACCCACCTAGGGATATGCAAAAGCCAAAATACCCAAAAAAGGTTTGCCAGTAAACCTTGCCATTTGACCCAAAGAATTTTTAGAAGAATTTAGCTTAGGGTTTTAATTGAAATTGACAGATGGGTAGTTTAGAGGAATAGAGATCTTACCTTGAGAGTGTACCTGATTGATGGAGATGGTTGCTATGATGCCGAGGACAATCCCCACAAAGATCAAATGAGAAAAGTTAATGAAATCCAATGCCAAACTTGAAGCCCTAGCCCACACGTGTGCCCTTCTCTCTCCTGCAAAACCAAGGAGCAAAGCATCAATCAGTTCTATAGAAGCAAAGGCAAATGAAAATGACGAAACGATACAGAAAGTAGGTCATAGACAGTGATACTCCCTGAACCAAACCGATTTGACGAAGAAAGAGGCAGGGAGAGTCTTCCCCAACCAATGCGTCCTCCTTGAGCAATTCGGCCTCCTCACCTGCAGATGAAAATCGTATGGAAAAAATATAGCGTATGGCAATCACCAATAATCCCAGTGCAATGGAAAGATATTTTCAATCAAACATCAATAGCATTCACAACCACAACACACGTATCTCCAAAAAGTTTTTCTATTCCAGAAATCTAGAGCCAAAAGTCCCTTTACAATGAGAAGCTCTCTCCTTTAAATAGGATGGAGAGATACCAAAACCCTAACCACCTTTTGAATGGATGGCTAAGATTAAAAGATCAAAATGTCTAATCAATGGTTGAGATGAGCTCAACAATAAAGTACATGGATCAACTCAAAAATATAACAATACATGGACAAAATCGCCCTAGGAGAGGGGGGTCCCACTCAACATGATAAAATAAACATGAATAAAGCTCATGGTGGGTGTAGGGGGTAATGTCTAACACCCCTAGTGTGTCCCCATGGCACAATAACATCATATGACCAAGTTAGACACCACATCGTGCCTCTCTAGGAAAGTCGTGAGCCTCCAAAGGCTCCAGAAAATCATAAAAAGTGCCGGAGAGATGGGTGTGGGTCCCACTGAATGCTGAAACTGTTGTGGAAGGTGTGGAAGACATCACACTCATCATCAAAACTCATCCCATGCCATTTCCTTGCCTCAGTAGCCCAAATCAAATTCTTCGGTAGCCATTTACACCATTTTTAATCTGCCTCGGTAACTGTGAACATGCCCAAACTGACACCTGGAGTGCTTGTGCTGTCCAACTGAGCCCACCAAGGTCTCTGGGAGGGGGGGTATAATGGTAAAATCAAGTGGTTGGACCACCCCCTCCTCATACAACGCCCTAGGAAAACCAGTCATATCCTCTCTCTGCTCTGACAAGCCATTTGACATGGCAAAACTGCACCAGAATGGTGAACTGAGGAAAATCATCACTGCAACTACCCAGAACTGAAAACAAACTGTCTCATTGGACTCAGAGAGCCCAAATGCATCTAAGGTGTGTACTCATACACCCTATGGATCTCTACATGATCATATAAAATATCCAATATGTCCAGACAAATAAATAATAACAATCTGTAAATAATCAAATAATGCTGAAAACCACAAATCATCATCATAAACCTGTAACCACTGCATAGAACCATCTGGTAACCTGTAATAGACCACATATCATCTATCTGCATCATCCGAGGTCTACCCACCTCATGTCCCGTAGTTGACTTTGGTCAAACTAGGTTTGACCAAGTCAACATGACCAATAATATGACCCAGTCTAACATCAAACTGCTGTAAGTGTTAAAGGTTAAAACATGCTCTACAAATCATTCAGGTAACAATAATAACAAGAAATAATCATTTCTTTGGCGATCTAATAACCAATTATAAAGTGTTTTCAATATTTACTATGACTCAGACCAGACTTTCAAGACCATATTCACTTCATAGTTGTGACCATTTTGCTAGTGAAGGGTGAAGGCTGAAACTGAATGGGCTAGGCTAAGGGATGACTACTAACTCGACGATGTGACACTTCGAATATGGAAAGGAAATACACACTCTAGCGTATGTTGGACAAACAATAACACAAGGTATGGCCGTGTCTCACAAATGGGTAAGTTACTTTCAGAGGTGCTTATTCACCTTGACAAATGCTCACAATCCATACCAAATACAAGTGAGGCCAGTAATCGTTTAGATATAACTTTTAAGAACCATTGCTTTTTGGGCCTTTGAGTTTCCACAGCCTTTGATCTATTTGTGTTTAGAAACACATTGCATAGATTTACGTTTATATAAGGCTTTATGCTCCACGTGTGTTCAAAAACACTTGTTACATGGGCTTTACATTTCACATTTAACATTTCATTTCAAAGCCAGTTTCATTAGGCTTGCCTTGCATTCATGTGTGTTCAAAAACACTTGTTACATGAATGGGCTTTCATAAGATATACATTTCATTTCCATATACATTGTATTGATGGCAGCGTTATCTGTTTTAGGTTTAGCCAACACAACTTAGGCAACTCAGAGCCAATACACAATAAACAGGGAAGCTCATCCAACAAAGAGGCTATAGCGGGGGAAGGTCCTCCATGCCACTAGTCAAGTAGTAAGTCAGGATAATCAACAAACTGGAAGGTATTGGATGGGTGTAGACAATGAATAATGAGACCAACACTAGCAAGCCAAGGATGGTGGGAATGATCACCTCTATTCTCCCTAAAGAGGGTAAAACCAATGAGTATGGGTCAAGAACTTCTAAGTCTGAGTGAGGACAATATATATAATATAAAGATACAACCAGGTCCACATATCTATATGATCGCCAGATCATGATACTAAATGCTAAGACATGTCACAAGAATGAGTATAAAAGCAACAGTAACCATAACACAAGATAATACCTGCTGAGTCATATACCTGAATATACACAATCTGAACTATCATCTGTCCACTGAGCACCTGCTGCTGCAACTCTTGGCAATACCAACTACTCTGTAAATGGCTAAATGGCTACATCAGTCCTCAAATCTGCGTGTCCTGAGACTCAGTCATGGCATGGGAATATACTGTTGTCCAATATCAAATAGTGATCCAATGTAGATGCTCATCTCGGCATCTCAAATGTAAGGGAACTGGCTGAAAAGTGTATTGGAATCTGAAAAATAGAATATGGTAGCCCGGCTACTATATATGTGATAACAGTTCCCCTCGTCTTGCTTGCATCTTTGGGACTTTAATCACACATGCTAGTTTGGGAGGTAACACATGGAATCTAGGATTTGTGGCTAACTTGATTGCAGAAGTGTTGTCAATCAAAAGTGGAGTAGCATTCACTTGTTTCTCCTGCAAATCCTCTAGTATCTTCCTGAGCCACATAATTTCCTTTGTTGCCTCTGTAGTAGTCATATTTTGCCTTTGTAGTGGAATTTGCTAGAACAGGTTGTTTGTGTGATCTCCAAGAGATAGCTGCTGATCCAAGACTCATGTGGTATCCTGAAGTAGACGCTCCATTCTCCGTCTTGCCATCAAAGTCTGAATATGATTATACAATTAATTTGAAGTCCTTCGCCTTAGAGTATTTGAGTCTAAAGTCTTGGATCCATTTCAAGTATCTTAGAACTCTTTTGTAGCACACCAATGTACTTCACAAGTTTTTTGCACGAACCTGGAAAGGAATCCAATTGCAGATGAAATTTTTCCCAACTTTTTGTGTTGCATATGTGGGTTCTTAGACTAGTTTTCATGGTTGTAGCTTTCAGATATATCTAGGGGACTTGTTTGGTGTCTAATAGATCTATTTTATGACTCCATTTGCCCCTTAGACTAGGCACTAATCTTAGATTTCATTTTCAGCCATTTAGACTTTGTTTTTGGCCACCATATGCTTGCTTCAGCTCACTGGTTATTTATTTCAAATCTGTAATTTCTGAAAACAGCGAGCATATTCAGGTGTTAGAGTCATGTTCTAAGTTACCTCAACCACTGATATTGCCCCCAAATTATTTCTAGTTCCATACACCTAAGCGTGGGGTTAACAATAGTAGTGGTTGTGTCCTTCACATCTAACACCAAACCATTTGGTTTACTTCGTATATAGCTAGTTAGATTTATGTTATGTGCTGGTTGGTTTACGTTCACTAAAGCATATTTAGAACAACCATCATTAAGATTCAACCTAGCTGCCATCTTGTTTGCCAAGTGGGTCACATATCATTACAAGCAGCTTGCATATCATTGTTGCATTTATATGCTGCTTTGTCATCTCATTCTAGGAGTTACTTGTAGCTGCTATCTCTTACTTTCATCCCTAGATTGAGACCTCCCCCAGGATACCATTTTAATACCATTGTCTAAACCTCTAAGTATCTTGGTTATCTTATCCAAAAGTGGTTCCGTAATTACGTTTGGAAAGTCAAGGGTTAGCTCTTGGTTAGTATTTGGGAAAGCAGAACTAGGGATGCCTCCCAAGGCTAGTCTGGATTGGCTTCAAGCTGATCTGGGAATTGCCCGACGTGACACATTTGGGGCAAGGTCTTGATCTGTCACTGGTGTAGGGGTCATTGTTCTCTACCATTATAAAAGACCTCTAAATTTTGTGACAACAGTGCTGTGACAGCACATACTGCTAGCTCCTCACAAGAGCCTAGAGGAAGAGCAACAGGTCTCATGGGAAAATGTAATTCAACCCATGGAGACCTGTGACCCTGTTCAAACATGAAGAGAAGAGTAGGGGAGAAGGGTCAAAACACAAAAAGATATATTGACATTTTGAAACTATGGACACTCAAGCATAGTTGTTGCCTAGGTATGATCCAATCACTGGGCAGTTGGTTATCACCACCTTGGAGCCCCTAGTGCATAAAACTTCCAAAGAAATGCAACCCCAAGACTGGAGAGCCCTTCAGGTCACATTTGACACAACAAGAATACCAACCAAGGATGATGTTTCTGTGGCCCAAGGGTCTAGTAGCATCGTCTACCATAAGTCCCTGAAGGCTGCTTCCTCCATGATAACTATAAGAAACAACTGGGAGTGATCAGTGTCAAGAATTAGTTTCTAATTTCTAGAGTTAAGGCATTGGAAGATGAAAATGACAAGTTACAAGCTAGCCTTGTATCCATGGGAAAGGGAAATCAGGGAACATTGGATGGCATCACCTTGCTCAAAGAAAAGGATGATAGAGTAAAATCTCCTGAGAGCTCCCAGATGGTTCAGGCCATCCCAGTCACACTAGATGAACAACAAAAGCTAGCAAATGAGGAAGACTTTTTGAGAAGAGAAAACTCTTCTCTTTCAACAAAAAATCTAGTGTTAGAGGATAGAATCCTTGAGTTGGAGTCTAAAAAAAGTGCAACAGGAGATGTAGCCTTGCAATTGGAAGAGGCTAATGCCCAGATTAGCTCTCTTAAACACCAGGTCGTTGAGGCACATAAAGAAAATACTTTGGCAGCCTTAAGCAACCAACCCTCACCCTCTATAGAATCTGTATCACTATTAGAACAAAGGATTGATTAGCTGACTAGGAATATTTCGGAATGGAGAACCAAGGTTGGAAATAATTCAATGAAAGTAGTGACTGCTAAAGACTTGGCCAAAAGAGAAGCTTAAGCAGCAAGGGAAGAAATCAGATGCAACGGTCAAAAAATTACATGAGTATAAAAGGGAAGCAACAGGTCTCAAAGGCAAAATTGAAACATGGAAAATCAGACATGAGGAGGCCTTGACTGAGGATGACTAAGACCATGACATAAATAAAAGGCTCTGTGTGGAGAAACGTCATTAAAGAAACCCCTTTAATTAGGATTCAACTCCAACTCTACTTGGAGTCTGATACTTTATACAAAGAAGTGACCAAGTACCTTAACAACCATGAAGGAGAAATATATAGGAGGTGCAAACTAGCTAAAATGGCCAAAGAGGTGATAAACTCAATCTCCGTCAATAGACTAACACCGTTGGGGGGTCAGAGACAAGGCCTCAACATACATGGATATTGAGGCCTGTATAAATAAGTTAAACAACTGTTAGATAAGCAAGGGAAGGTCTACAGAATTAGAAAAACTTATTCAATCTTACCAAAGGAGCAATATGATCACCAATGGTCTCCCATGGGATGATAACTTGAAATTACATTATGAAAATATGTACAATAAAATGTTTGGGAGTGCTCTTCCTAGGTTGGCAGCCATACTTGATAAATAGACTATCCCTACCCCCATTGAGATATACAATCAACTTACTCCGTTCATAGCCACCTGGACATTGCTGAGAAGGATGGTACAAAATGTCAAACTTGCCGATTACACTCCTTACACCGAGATGGATAAATCTTTTAGAATATTAAGGGGTGGTAGAGCAGTGAATCAACACAGTTCAGCCTGCATCAACACATTAGAGGACTATGCTACCAAAAGAAGACGAAGTGAGGTTCCTGAAGAAGTCACCCCCTTTACTGAAAGTCCCCTAGAATAAGCTGGAACCTCACAATTTCCTATCGGAAAGAAGGGCCTAAAAAGTCTAGGAAATGACAAGTCATCAGGGAACGAGCCAAAAAGACATTATGAGTAAATCAAAAGGGCGGAAGAATCAGGAATATTAAAGATCTGGGGATGGGGATGACTAACTATATTTTGAACAAGATCATTGGTGAGCCCATTTTTGTAACAACATCAGAGAATCAAATGGGGCCAGTTAGAACTACAAGCGTGACAACTTGAACAATGGACGACTCACACTCAGAAAGCCGATAAAAAGGGGGGCGTCGACTTCAAAAAAGAGTTTGGGCAATTTTTGATACTATTAGGTTGCCGAAATTCATTTGAGTGTTTGGGATCTGCAACATCAACTCTATCATTCTCTCTTACTCCAGATCAAGGTTCCTTCCAATAGGAAGTGATCAGTCCAGAAGACACAGATGCACATGGGCCATTCTCGCATAATGGTAGCTTCGTGCCTCCTATGTTGGTAGATATAAGGGCCGGGCCATTCTCGCATAGTGGTAGGCTCGTGCCTCTTATGTTGGTAGATGTAAGGCTGAGCCATTCTTGCGCAGTGGTAGGGTCATGCCTCCTAGGTTGGTAGATGTAAGGGTTGAGCCATTCTCGCATGGTGGTAGGCCAGTGCCTCCCATGTTGGTAGATGTAAGGGCTGAGCCATTCTCGCATGGTGGTAGGCCGGGTGCCTCCCATGTTGGTAGATGTAAGGGCTAGGTCTCTCATGGTGGTAGGTTTGTGCCTCCCATGCTGGTAGACGAGGTCTCATATGGTGGTAGGCTCGTGCCTCCCATACTGGAGACATCCACCATTGTGGAACATGTGATGTGCATTTGGGCTGTGCTCCGTGTGACGATGAGATGATCTGAAGACGATGAGGCGATAGTAGGAGACGCAGGTGTTTGCAGAGGCAATTAATGACTGGTCCTGGGCTGTACCTACTTGATGGCTTGCTTGCAGAGATGATGAAGACCTACATGAGGGCTAGGGCTACATCCAACATGAAAAAGGGCTGGCTCTGTAGAACTTCCTATGACAAGTAGATTTGAGAGATGCCACCAATCGATGATCGACATGATGAAGATTGCAGCAGCAGCGACGATGATGATCCAGTGTTGATGATGATGTTCCAGCATTGATGATGATCCATCGACGAAGACTTGTGTCCAAATGTGTTGATGATTGTGGCAAGAGAATACCTTCCTAGTTAAGAGGGAGTGTTAATGTAATTGTAACTTCGGAATATATTCACTTGTATTTTATGTTGTTATTATTATTGTATTTGATTTGTACCTCCGACGGAGATGTTTATTCCTCCGGTCGGGGATGTCATTATTACATTTGGTCATGTAAAGTCATTGAGGTAAATCCTCCATTGTAAGTCGGGGCATTAGATCCCCCTAGAGTCAGTTAGTTTAGGGTTATTGAGTCCCCTAGGGAAGTCGGCCCAGTCAGGTATAGCTGGGTCCAACTTAGCAAGTGAAAAGGTCAAGTGAAAGATAAAGTATAAATAGAGAGTGGAGCTCTCTCATTTTAACAAACACTCACTCACAAAAGTTCGCATTAGTGAGAGAGAGGACAAGTTCGCATAGGAGGAAAAGAGAGGAGCTGCAGAAGACCATCTTTGTTTTGGGGTTTTACTTTATGATATTGTATTGGTTACGATTCTATCTCCGAGGAAGTTGCGGGGATTTCTCCTTTATGGTTTCCCCAAGGAAATTCTTTGTGTCTATTGTGTTATGCTATGCATGTTATTCTTTTAGTTAAGATCCTAGATAAATATTGATTAAAAGTAGAAAATCTAACATCTGGAATAGATGTGCCGGGCGTCGACAGAGGGAGACCTACAACTACCAAGGCCATTCCATCCCACACGTTCTCGTGAGGAGCCACATTCCTCCCTGTACCTCCCGGTATCTCGGGAGTTCCCCTTTTTTCCCTAAAAATTTCAAATCATTAATAAATCTAAAAGTAACCAAGAAGCAATTGCAAAACATTTCCCTTTCAGCAACAATTCTTATATATTGTTTTGACTCCACAAGGCACTGGTCCACAACTCGTTATTTGTTTGCTTTATATCATATCACTGTTATACTCTTTATCAATAGTAATTTCAATTTTGTTGGTGAAAGTAATTCATAAATTATTCCTTTTGCAAATCATCTTGGAACACTTTTAGTCAATCCATTAAACTCCTTAAACAATACCTTTATCCGATTCACTGAGAAACTCTAAAAACCTTAGAAACTTTCCATAGGGACTACCCCCCTTGGCTTCATTAGGAGTTTGGCCTAAACGGAGGAGTCAAGATCAAGTGACAGCCTTGACTCGAGACTTGCCCCCAAGGGCACACCGAGCAGTAGTATAGATTTCTGCTGCGTTAACCAGGTGCACAATTCGGCAGAAACAACCCTCTTAGGAGTGTGGACATGATCATTCCCACCTTTTATGGCTTGCTATCTTAGGCATCACCTTCACTTTCCCCATCCATCCGTTATCTCTCCCTTTTTGGTTTTCACCTTGACTTACATCTTAGCCTGTGATATGGAGGACCTCTCCACTTTTTCCTCTATGTTGGTTAACATCCCTGTTAGTTTGTGTCTCGGCTTTGAGTTGGCAATAGAACTTACCGAAGCCTTGATCCTTCTGGGCCAGGAGTACCTGCTGGTGTTGGTTCCTGAGCTTAGGTGAGTTGGATTTGATACCTTGATCACTCTAGTCGGTTTCCCTGATGTTTGGTCTTGATTGTGGAAAATCCCCCAGTTGCTTGATTTGTGTTGGCTAAAAACTGAAACAAACTGTACTACCATCATTACATGCATATGGAAACTATTATATTATCTTTTGTGCAAGCCCATGGAAATAAATGAAAACTGTGCTTCTCAGCACAATGAAAGAGGGCTATGGAAAACTAAAATGATAAAACACCCTGGATGCAAGCTGCGATTAGTTGTGCTTCTAAGCACATGCAAAATCCAAAGGGTCCCAAAGGGCTAAAAAGCAATGGTTAAATGTATGCTAAATCCAAAGACTACTGGCCAGAAATTAAATGTAATGATTAAATTCTTCACAAAGCCTACGGGTTGTGATGTGAGATGGAGCAAGGGACAGCTGATTCTAAGTGTCCCCTAGAACCTCAAGTTACGGTTAGCCGGGCACCTAGCCATGGTGGTTCTAAAAAGATCCTCATGGAGCTGTTTTAGCGTGGATGTGAGCTATAGACATTTGCCAAGGTTGAATAAGCACTTCTCTGAACAACTTATTCCATTTGTGAGACGTTTCCATTCCATGTGTGTTTAATATCCGACATATGCTCAAATGTGTATTCCTTTTCCCCTTATCCAAAGTATCACAGTGTTGAGTCGGTCAAGTCATCCCCTTATCCTAGCCTTGCATTTTTCACCCTCACCCTTTGCTAGCAAAATGTTCATGTCTACAAAATGAGTATATTCTTGAGGTTCTATTTTGAGTAAATGATTATTTAAACTTGTATTTGATATAATTATTTATTACTGCCAGTGAAAATATACTTCATACTTTAAGTCTTGCTATTAGAATGATTAAAAGAGCATGCCTTAACCATTTGCACTTGCAGCATCAGGCTTTTCTAGCCTGGGTCATATTTTGATCAATTTTGACCTGGTCAAACCTAGTTTGACCATGTCAAACATGGGATCCGAGATTAGTTGGGACCAGTGATGTTTGAGGATGATGATTTATGGTCTTTTGATACACCTTTGATGATTCCATCCGGTGGACACAACTTTCATATGATGGTTGATGTATTTTTTTTATGGTTATTATCAGACCATTATTTTTATATTGTCCGGGTATGGTTGAGACTACAGATGATCATACAGGTTGCCACAAGGTGTATGGGTACTCATCTCTAGTACGTTTGGACCTTCTGAGTCTATTGAGACACTTAGTTATTAGTTATAGGGACTCCCAGGTGATGTAGTCAGATTTCCACTTTTCTCCAGTTTTGCCATGCAGAAATGGCCTGTCCAGCAGTTGCATTGATCTAGCACGTTTTCCTAGGGCATTACTGAGGAGATGGGGGGTCCAACCACTTGTTATTACCATATTACCCCATCTACAAACATGTTGGTGCATTCAGATTTGTGTCCGAGACACCAGGCATATAGCTACAGGCATTTTGATGATTTTCCGATGGTTTTTTGAGGAATAAAAATGGGATAAAAAGTTCATTGAGGAAATCAATTTGGGAAATTGAGGCAAGGTTTTGGCATGAGGTTTGTTTAGAGGTCATTTGTGATGCATCCCACTCCTTCCAGATCAGCTTGCAGCATTCAGTGGGGTCCACACACTCCCCGGGTTGTTATTTGAAGTATTATTCTATCATTGAGGGGGGCCATGATTTGGTCATTTGGTCACTTTGACATGTTATTGAGTCATATCTTATGTCATTGTGCCATAGGGTGATGCTAGTGAAGTACATTAATACCTCCTAGCCCCCCACCATGTGCTCCTACACTTGTCCTAGTCATCTTTTATGTGGTGTGACCCCCCCTAGGGCCTCTCTAGTGAGTGCGCACCCTCTTTAGTGAGTTGATGCATGTGTTATTGTTCCGGCTCATCATAGCCCGTTGATTATATTGTATCTATTTTTTGATCTCCACCACTCTTTCATAAAGTGGTTAGGGTTTTGGTCTCTCTCATTCCTATTTAAGGAAGAGACCCCCTCATTGTAAAGGCACCTTTGGGCTCTTGAACACTTGGAATAAAAATACTATTTTTGTAGATCTACTTCTTTGGCTTTTGATGGATGCTCTTGCAAGTTGAATATACAATCTTTTTTCTATGTTATCATTGTGGATCTAGCTTGTTCAAACGTTTTTCTATAGGGAGGTCGTGTGGTAAAAGAGGAGGGTGAATTGAAGAGGGGGCCTATTGTGGGGAAACCCCATATCTCTCTCTCGGATCAACCTTTGTCTCGAGGAGTATCTTTATTATATCTTCGTGACATATTTGATGCTACTTGTTTCATCTTTTCTCCCGTATAGTCATTTTTCATGCTTGATCGATTCTCATTATAGATTGTTTTTGGCAGGGAAGGGCGCACTGGTCACTCTGGAGGGATAGCGATTCTACTTGGGGAAGCTGGATCCCACTCTTGATTGCCTCACTTGGGGAAGATTATCAATTTGCAAGGACGACCGCAGATTTTGAGGTAAGATCTACAAGGTACATATTGGTTTTCATGCTTTTTACCTGTTATCACCTATTTTGTACAAATAGTTGAAACCTTATTGAGCCGCCAGTGTTGGAACACATCAGTGTTCACTTCCAGAGTATCTGGGTTTCAGAATGTAGCAGTTAGCCTGTTTTGGCTAGCTAGTTTGATTTTTGAGTCGACATGACCATGGCCCCATGGGGGTTTGTAATAAAGTGTGCTAGTAGGATCTGAGTGTCTTGGTTCCCCATGAATTGATTAAGCAACTAAGGTATTCCAGGAGTTTTTTCCCTTGTCAATTATACTTTGCCTATAGCCGAGCTATAATCGATGAGGTTTTCTCCAGCTTCCTCCAAAGCTGGAATGCCCGATTTTGAAAATTTTAGCCATGGGGGGTTATTAGAGTCCAACTAATGTATATAAGCCTACTAGACACTATTAGAATAGGTTTTGGTCATGTCCCAAGTCTCTAGGACCCTTAGAAAAAATTTCGAAAAAATTTTACTGGGTCCGTCGAATTTGGGTTTTTAATTATTTTTTAAATTTTAATAAATTTCTCTATAGTTTAAATAGAGAAATTTCAATTTGTAATATGTCAGTCATCCGGGATCCGATTTCAGTGATTGAAGGCTCCAGACTTAAGCCAAAAATCATTCATGATCCCCGGACCAGCTAACCCTAAGTTTCAGACAATTATTTGGCCTCATAATTAATATTTTCTCAAAAAATCAAAAAATGAGAAATATTAATTAGAATATTCAAAAAAAATAAATTGGAGATAATTTAAATCTCTCCAAAAAAGGCCAAATTGAATAAAGTAAAAGTCAAAATGACATGGCAAAAAGCATTTATGATGATTGGAATCTTCACCCACCTGATTCAGATCAGTTTCAGAGCACTGGGAGTGATCTACAGTTGAGAAATTCGCCCGCCTTCATGCAAATTCGTTTTTGTGATTTGGCAATTGATTAATGGGTTGTTGGATTATGAAATCAATGCATGTGGGGCTCCTTCCTCAAATTATGGACTCCAAACTCAAGTTTAAAGATGAGTTAAGACTCCAAGCTCGATTTGGTTGGTGTTGACATGGATTTGATTGGTTTTTGATGGAGTTTTTGGCTCTCTTCATCACCAATTCGAATTAGGGTTTTAGCATTGAGTTTTGTTATATAAGAGAGGCCATTTGGGCTTTCTCTTCATGGATTGTTAGGCAAAGAAACTTTGGAGAAATTGTAATCATTTTTATTGTTAATAAAGTTAAGACTTTGGAGGTCAAAAACGTGGAGGCTCTTGATGTTCATTGCTTCACTTGAGAATCAAGGTGTTTTGCATTATATTTGAGGCTTTTAAGTTGTAGATCATGTTCAAGATGGCTAACAATCTAGCACAAGCAAGCATGTATCTAGTTCTTTTCACTTGAATGTTTTTGTTTCATATATATTATCCCATGCTTAAGGTTCTTGCAGGTACATTTTCACTCCACATAAGGCCAAAGGAGTTCTAGCTTTATGGATTTGAGAAACAAGAGAATCTAGCTCTTCTCCATCAAACACTCAAAACACTTTCTTGGTTACTAGTTACTTGGATCTACCTTCATTCTTGTGGAAACCCCTTCCAGATCTTAATCCAGAGTTGAAGTTGTTTTTGTTTTTAAGCCTTAGATCAGTTTGCCATAAGGTTGAAGTTCCTTCAACCGTGGGGAATAACTTGGGATTTGTTCCCTTGTGCTCTCTTCAACACTTGTTTTTGGCATATCACCAGTTAACCGGAGGATTTCCATAGCAGTGCTTCAAGCCCTCAAGTGTTCCACTTGAATCCCATCTCCATCCATTCGTTTTCCTCTCTTTTCTCTCCTTTTTGTTATCTTCCATCCTTTTTTCCCTTCCTCTTCTCATTTACCCCTACCTTCTTCTCCTCTCGTCCCTCCTCTTCCATCCACTAGTTGCTCCTCCTTGTCCTCCCTTCTTCCCATTCGTCCACCTCCCAAAATCACAACAAAACATTAAAGCAAAATTTTGTTAAGTTAGAGATTAGCTAGTTGCATTTTTTTTGGAAGGTTAGTAGATAGATTTCTTTTATAAATCTCATGTATTGAAGGGTTAGTTTAGGCATGTTAAAAGGTCATTTAGGGCATTTGTTTAGTCTTTTTCCTTAAGTTATAGTTTCATTTCAAAAGTAGATAAGTTGGGATATAAAGTAGTGTGAAATTTTGTGGTTGTATTCTCATTCTCATCGTTTTTTGGGGCATTTTAGCTTGCTGGTCCGTTTGGTTAAAATCACAATTTAATTTCAAAATCTCATGCTTTTAACAAAATAGACGTCATTTTGTAAGTCCCAAAGGTTGCATTTTAAAGGAGCATTTTGCACATGCATCAGATCTTAGTTGTTTACATATAGTTCAAGCTTATTTGATCTATTTTTTCCTTAACACTTAATGGGTGCTTGTTGAGGATTTGTTGAACTTGTGTAGACCATAAAAAACAAAAAGGGTGAAGGGGAGAAGTGCTTATGTGAGCAAGGCATAAAAGTGACCAAAGTCACATTCAAGAAAGGAGCATAAACCAAGCAAAGGAACCAAAACGATTATCCTTTTGTAACTAGCCATTAAGGGCTCTAAAAATCTCTCTTTAAAAGTTTATCTCAAGTCAGATCAAAGACCTTTCAAGGAATTTTCCTTAAGGCACTTGTAAAAGTTAATAAAAGTTTCCAGTGGAGGAGTCCTCCACCTTTGGGTTTCTTCCCCATTTGGGGAAGAGTTTTGAGTTTGCTTGGCTTAGATCTTTCCAGTTCTTGTTTTAGAGTAGTTTATTTTATCTTGTCGCTTCTCTCTCAAGTTTTGACCAGAGTAAGCTAACTTTGGGATTGTATCCCAAAGGCCACATAGTTTTGTGGTAGCTTCTCGTTCCCCTATCAGCATCTTGTGGACATCCAGCTAGCTGGAAGGTTTCCAGGACTGACGGTTCTAGTGGTTGACCTTGTTCGGAGGTTGATCCCACCTTAGTGTAAAATTGCTTGGTAGAACACTAGATCTTTCAGTGATTTCATTTTATTTTGCAAGTAGCATGTTAGCAGTATTTCACATCTATTTGAGCTGTCACATGATTTAAATGTTATAAAATTGAAGTATCTTGTTATTACAACTGCTATTTGTTTCTTAAAACGAACAAAGTCTATTGAACTTGGCCAAATCCAAGTCAAGAGCACTCTCTATCGGAGAACATTGTTAGACTTGCATCTTCCCCTGCATTAGGCATTTTAAAGTAGGAAGTCTCTTGAACCGTGGTCATAAGATCAAGTCAAGAGCGCTCTTTGTCGGAGAGTTGAACAAGTGCTCTAAACAATAAAACTTTTCAATCCACTTTTCCCCCTTAATTAATTTATCTTGGTCGTTTATCCAACACCCGTATGCTCTGCCAACCGGAAATGGTTGGGCTAGTACTCAGAAAGGTGAAGGATTTGATAATCTCATAAGTGATAATTAATTAAAACTTTCACCCCCATAACCAACGAACCGGCGTTGTTCAAAAGTATTTTAAGCAGTTCTCAGGGGAGGCACCAGATTGCCCAATCTGCGACACGGTGGCTAGTTAGCATTGCGTGCCTCGCTGTGATTCCAGACAGGTCCGACATGTCTCTTAAAGGAGCTGCTTAGAATGTATTTCCGGACACTCTTTTGATATCCTTGGTTTTATCCTAATAATCAAGACCATTAAAATCTTCAATTTACAAAGATAATCTGCACAACGATCTCACAAACGGCATTTTTCAAGACCTACACTTTCAGCATCACAATCTTTACTTTTCTTTGACTCCATAAGGCACTGGTTGTTTAAAAGCATATATATTGATCAGGACCATTTGTCCTTGTGTTTATTTCATATTGTGAATGCTTTAGTAATTTATCAGATCTTGAATCATATTGCCATCTTGTTATTTTATTTCGCAACGTGGATTGCTTATTATCTGTTGTTCATTTTCTCATATTTTTTGGTCTCATCACGAAAACTCCTAAAACAACACTCATCCACATCACCCCATACAAAAAACACTTAAATACTAGAGCCTTAGTGAAACTCTCTTCTAGGGACTACCCCCCTTGGCTTCGTTAGGAGTTAGCCTAAACGGAGGAGCTGGGATTCAGGTGACAGTACCTGGCTCATTGCTTGCCCCCAAGGCCACACCTCTCTCACTTGTAGTGAAGAGACAACTTTCGAAAGATTTCTGCTGCTGGTGTGCAGTTTGGCGAACAACATTACCCATTGGTCACCTCAAACCCTCATTGATTAAAACCCTAGTTTTTAGCTCTGATAAGATATGGCGATTATCTGGGCTTAATAATTAAAACCCACCTCATAAATAATTAACAAACCTTGGAGACCAAATTTGGTGGGAATTCGACTCCATTTACCCCTCGATCTAAGGCACTGGACCTCTCCAAGGGAGCTCGCACTTGTGGGTGAGGGATTTTTCCAGATCTATCATCTAGGTATTGCTACTTTTTCTTCAAAACATCATATCTATAGCTTGGCCACCCTCCTAGTGCCATTTGCACCTTGATTTCACTTAGTGGGCCCCGTTTCACTCATTTTCCTTAATTTAAGGGTGGGCCCACTTCGGTATTTTTGACTGGCATTAGATCTATCTAGATCTATTCATCTAAACCCATAAGTGGCATATTTAATGTATGGTTGAGCATTTGTCCCTTCTATAAGCCTCCTCAACCAAGCCCTAACTCCATTTGTCCACTTATATTCCCTAGATGTAGATCCACTTGCTCTTGATCTCTTTCTCTTCATCTTTCACATTTCCCTAAAAGGTCTAGAGTAGGTTCGCTAGCCTCTTTTGGTTGGCTAGGGTCTCCCCCTTGGTCATGCTTTGTCTTGATCTAAAGTGAAGAGTGCCTCGATTAACGTGACAACCAATTATCCTTGGGAATTGTGGTTCTCTTCGGTCCTCTTTAGTTGTCCAACACCTCTACCATCCTTGATAGGATCATCTTTTGGGACAACTACAAGTTGCGTGATAACAATACCTTCAGCCTGTTCTCTTTCAACTGGTTATCCCCACAAACCTTTGACCGGTTCTCTTTTGAATGAGAAAATGAAAAGTTTAAGTTCTACGTGTCAAAGTAAGTAACTAATTTACATGTTATAAATTGGATTATATTATTTACTAAATGTTATTTATTATATATATTAAATATTAGTTATTTTTTTTATATGTAAAATATATTAAATATAATTATATATATATACTATATAATTATATATGATATGTTAATATAAAATAAAATATAATTTATACTTTAATAACATTAATATTAAGAATCTCATTGCAAATTTAGAATTCAAATAGAATTATTATATTTTGGGCATCTACTGATATCTTGCAGTATATGGACATGGCTATTTTGAATATCCATGCAAAATGTTTTTTTTTTAATTCAAAATATTTGTATGTATTTAATTCTTTGTATTTGCTGATTTTTTCCTGATTCAATTCTAACTCTTCGCTCTTTTGCCTCGCCGATTTATTGCCGATTATGAGTCTGGTAACATTGCAATAGACACACCTAAGCATGGTCACTGGTATTTTTGTAGACGTTGTGTGCTATTTGGACAGGAATATCTTAGAAATAGATTTGCTATCATCTCTTTACACCTTCGTTCAGTAGTTTATTGCAGTGTAGCACGAATTGGCCAAGACTCGTGGGTACTCGCAAGTCTAGCCGAGTCAAACCTCAAAACGTGTAACTGTTTCATACTCGGTGCAGACTCGACATACTCGACATAGACTCGTTAATATTATTGATTTATTAGTCTTCAATTCCCAATGTTGCGTTATTAGTCTCCGTGGAACGTTCTGGAGAGAGTTTTGCATCAAGTTTATAAATAAATTCATATCAATTTAACGCTGATTTAATTACTTTTTAAAACTACAGAAGTGAAATGTAAATAATTCATTTTTCAGCCCAAAAGTTATTGAACAATATTTTGAGATCATACAAAGTATCAATTTTAAGCTTTATGACATACCTTAAAATTCGCTTTCAACCAGTTGGTTTTAATCGGATTGTCCAACAAAGTTGAAAATCGATTTTAAGTTTCATGGCCTACCTTAAAATTCGCTTTCAACCAGCTGGTTTTAATCGGATTGGCCAAGGTTATGTCATATTTTCATTATTGAAAAGTTAAATTATTCATGAATTCATTGCCTGTAATGACTGAAATATTAATTTTTAAATTTTTGCATACAAAAATCGATTGTGTTATGTTGTATTATCATAGTTTATGAGATGATGTTATGAATTATTTCATAGATTGTAGTTTTATAACTTATATGGATTGGAAATGCCATTAACCTATATTTTTGCCCAAAATTGACCATATTTTAAGTGTTTTTCCTATTTGCTGAGTCTTGTGAGTCTTTCGTCGACGAGTCACATGCCAGCGGAGTCTTTGCCAAGTCCAAGTCATGCAACATTGGTTTATTCACAATCTAATCAATGCATACTGCCAGTTTATCATTTGGCAGGCTTTGAAGCTTTGAGTGGCAGTTGATCTTGAAACTGCCGCTGCTGTGTCTGCCACCATTCTCCTTTAGTGTCTGCTGTATTTGTCGCGGGTCTCCTTCCTTGTCTATTGTATCTGCTGCCACTCTCTTTCTGTGAATTCATTGTGCCCTTGTTTTTCTGCTGATGTGTTGGTGGGATGTTTCACTGTCTTTCATCTTTCTCTTAAAATGTTATAAAACCTTCGAAGTTATATAACATTAGTTTTCATAATTTTGTTTTTAAATACTTATAAAATGATTTTTCTGACTACTTTTATTCTTTATTCTTTCACAATCTTTCTTTTTGAATTTCTCAAACTCAGTGGCACACCATCTCGCTTTCAAAGTCATTTTCACTGTCCAAAGTATTGGTATTGCTGTCATACCACTGTTAGTTAGTTGGGGCGAGAGAAAAAGAACAAGAGACAATAAACAACAGGGGATGACATTTATTAAATTGACTTGTCATTCTTCATATACATATCTCATTTTATTGTGGGGTGGGTTACAAGGCTTTGGGCTGACTGTGCACCTAACCTTTCTACATTGATTAATAGTTAATTATAAATAATTATTAATGTGGAGATTTCAGTTCAAATCCTTTCGAGTAGTGTGAATGAGGCCAGGTGCAAGTGTTGATTGATTTTGAGGGTGTAGAAACACCCTTCATAGTGGGGTTACTTAACCAAAAAACAGTTGCAAATTAATATAAACAACAATTCCCACAAAAATAGGAAATAAACAATAGTTCCTAGCAATCCACCTAGTACTATTCATTTATTTGGCTCAATGATTGAAATGCATATCCTTTTATGAAGTTCTAAATACAATTTAGTAATTTACAAGTGGATTACTGTTTGTTATAGGTCTTGGAGCTGCTTGGAAAGTAGCTAATGTTGGCAAAGGATCAACTGTGGTCATTTTTGGTCTTGGAACAGTAGGCTTAGCAGTAAGATCTTAGCAACAAGGGGTTTTAACATTTATGTCACTTCAAATTGAAAATATGCAGTACATGTGTAAGGTATTTTTATTTCCTTCTTAGTGTTCAACCCCATGGAATCAGTGTTCTTGTTTTAATGGACAGGTAGCACAAGGTGCAAAATTAAGGGGGGCTTCCAGGATAATTGGTGTCGATATAAATCCTGACAAATTTGAAATGGGTAATTTCCAGTCCAATCTAGTAAAAATATGTCTAGATGTTTCTTCTCATTTTTAGATGTAGGCTATGATGGAATGTAGAAACGTAAAAGTTCTGAGTTTGGCAGTTTGCTCAACGCATCATCTTCATTGACAGGGAAAGTCTTTGGCGTTACTGAATTTATTAATCCCAATGATTACAAGCAACCAACCCAAGAGGTAAGTGTAGAATTTTTTGAAACAAAAGAGGTATGAATTACCTAAGTTGACATGTCCAATATTTTACTTGAATAACATGAAATAGCAGCTGATGAGTTTTTGATACTGGAGTTTAACTGAAGTAATGTGGATGATGTTCTTTATCAATCAATTGTTATATGTGTAAAATATCTCTGGCATATTCATTGCATTAGAATTTGTAAAGAAAAGTTCCTTAATCAGAGCAAAAGTTATCTCAGAAGAGGCCTGATCAGGCCTCAAGGCCTTGGTGTTCACAAACTATCAATAATAAGCAATGTTCCCCCAAGGTTCCGGGACGGCGGGACGCGGGAGCGGGGAGACGCACATTCGGGACGCGTGGAGACCACCCCCAAATTTTAAGAAAATTTGGGGGGGACGCCGGGGACATAAAAATTCTAAAAATATAAAAAATATGAAAAATATAAATCCCAACAATAACAATTCATCCCATGCAAATTAGTAAATTACTATATACTACATTCATCATTGTGCAATCATGCAATGTAATTTAGAATCTGATAAATTAATAATGCAAACACATTACATGATTCATCATGATTATATATGATTATCCGGACACCTAGAAGGTTCGCTGGAGGTTCGGAGTTTCGTGCAGGACGCCCAGAAGGTTCGCCGGAGTTTCGGAGTTTCGTGCGGGACGCTAGGAAGTTCCCCCCAAGTTTCATCATGGAGAAACGAGTTTTGCCACAGACCAAAATGTTTCGCATGGAGTTTCACCGACTTTCTCCCAAAGCGAAACGTCCCGAAACGTTTCGCATGGACTTTCGTTGTCCGCAGGACGCGGGGAAACGCGTCCCTGACCCTGCGGGACAAGTCCCCTTGGAACAATGATAATAAGTAGATAGTGGTTAATGCTTATGATTTGACTCAGACACTTTCAAAAGCATAAGAGCTTTTCTGCCCTCTAATCGGCATCCCCTGCACCTCCATATATAACTTGTTCGACATCTTCCCAGAAATATGCTGCCATTTCTGCATGATCCTGGGAAATAGTTAGGCTTCTCTGACTTGAAATTCTATGATTGGTGGTGTGCCTATAATGCCAACTCAAACAAACATAAATGCAAATAAAAGAGGGATGCCGATGACCATTATTATTCCTTCTATGGTCCCATGTAGCTATTTGGATTAGTAATATGAAAACCATGAGCTAACTTGTTGAGGTATTCTTTGACATATTCATTTTAAAATCAGTCATTAGTATGTGTAAATGCCTACATATACCCTTTGCTACATTTTGGTTTCCTGGGCTACTAAGTCTCAGGAGCAACTGTTAATTTTTAATCAAATTCACAACAAGAGCATAAACATGATTATTGAAAGAAACACAATCACAAGATAGATACATATTTATCGTAGGAAACCCTCATGGGGTAGAAAACCCAGCAAAACTTCCTCAATATAGATGATCAAAAGTACAAAGACAAAATCCCCAAACAAGAGCTCCTTCTCCTTCGCAGCTACCTCTCTCTCTCCTATGCGCAATCCACAAGTGAGTGTGTGTCCAAATGAGGAGCACAACACTTCTATTTATACTTCCCTAACTAGGTCAGCCCCTAACAACTTCACCTAATGCTGACTGGGCCGACTTCTCTAGGGGACTTAAACACCCCATTACAAATGACTCAAAGGGGATCTATTGCCCTGACTTACAAGTGGGGATTTACCTCAATGACTTTACATAATCAAATACAATAATGACATCCCGACGGAGGAATAAAACATCTCCGAATAAATTATAATGATAACATACAATAGAATATTCTTCAAAGTTACAATATTTCACACTCCCCCTTAACGAGAAGGGTATTCTACTAACAACATCAACATCAACTGAAGGAGCAAGGAGAGAGAGCATCATCAACAACATCATGGTGATACATCTATAAATCATTGGAAGTTTTCTTCAACAGCATTGACAACTAGAACAGTGACTGGAACATCTTCAATATCTTCAACATCTTTAGTACTGGAGCATCATCTTCTACAACACTGAGTCTTCATCTTTGATCTTCATCTTCTGTAGCACTCGATTGCTCGATCGTCTACAGCAGCACTTGATCTCTCGATCAACAACAACATCAATATAACCTGCAACACACATGATCCAATTACGGGATGATCAATCCCTCTCACTTTAGGACATAAGTCCAAGGATGATGCAATCCAACCACAGTGCCAGTCCTTTTTCATACTGGATGTGACCTAGATCAAATGTAGGGTTTACCACCACAGTGCCAGTCCTTTTTCGTAGTGGATGTGACCTAGATCAAATCTAGGGTTTTCCACCACAGTGCTAGTCCTTTTTCATACTGGATGTGACCTAGATCAAATCAAGGGTTTATCACCACAGTGCCAGTCCGTTTTCATACTGGATGTGACCTAGATCAAATCTAGGGTTTACCACCACAGAGCCCGTCCTTTTTCATATTGGATGTGACCTAGATCAAATCTAGGGTTTACCACCACAGTGCTATTCCTTTTTCATACTGGATGTGACCTAGATCAAATCTAGGATTTTCCACCACATTCTCGGAGACAAGAGTCTACAGATTCCCTTAGGCCATGTGTCCAGGGATGATCAATCCCACTGCAACATCATCATCATCACATTCTCAGACTACGGATCCTTTTAGGCCATGTGTCTAGGGATGATACAATCCCACTGCAACATCATCATCATCACATTCTCGAAGACAAGAGTCTATGGATCCTTTTAGGCCACGTGTCCAAGGATGATACAATCCCACTGCAACATCATCATCATCACATTCTCGGAGACAAGAGTCTACGGATCCTTTTAGGCCATGTGTCCAGGGATGATACAATCCCACTGCAACATCATCATCAACATCAACACTACTCCCCTTTTCGAGGAAGGTCCTTTCGAACCCCACCAAGCTTGTCACGGAAGTACTCAAGCTTCACTCGAGACAGAGGCTTAGTCAACACATCGACAACTTGCTCATCAGTGCTCACATACTGGAGCTCTATAGCTCCCTTCTTTACCATATCCCGTATAAAAATACCGTATTTCTATGTGCTTTGACCTGTCATGGAACACTAGGTTCTCCGTCATCTTTATACAACTCTGGTTGTCACATAGAATCACTGTGGTATCCAACTCTAGGTCAAATAGACCTGACATCAACTTCCGAAGCCATATGGCTTCACAACTAGCAGAACAAGCTGCTATATACTTTGCTTCAGTTGCGCTGAGAGAAACACTGGACTGCTTCTTGCTAAACCATGAGATCATGGTGGATCCCAGACAATAACATGCACCTGAGCTGCTCTTCCTATCTGAAACACTTCCAGCCCAATCTGCATCTGTATAACCGTACAATCTAGTCATGATCTCCAACATAGTATAAACCAAAGTCTATCGTACCTTTCAGGTACCTCATCACATGCTTTGCAGCTACCAGGTGAACATGTCTAGGCTCAACTAGATACTGACTCAAGGTGTTCACAGCAAAACATATATCTGGCCTGGTATTTGTCAGATACATCAACGACCCAATAATCTGTTTGTATTGAGTCACATCCACTAACTCTGACGATCCATCAGCTAACAACTTCAGGTTGTTATCCATGGGTGTGGCCATGGCTTTACAGTCCAACATATCAAATCTTTTTAGGATTTCCATAGCATACTTTCCCTGATTGAGAAAGATTCCTTCTGGGCTCTGCCACACTTCTAGACCTAGAAAAGAGTGCATTAATGCAAGATCTTTCATCTCAAATTCTTCAGAGAGCTTCTTCTTACATTCTACAATTTGTTTGTCATTTCTTGTTAGAAATAAATCATCCATATACAACAATAGTATGACAGGTTCATCATCCATAACCTTAAAGTAAAGGTTAGGGTCAGCTTTACTTTTGGTAAAGCCCAAGCTTGTTAGAAAGCTATCTATCCTTCCGTTCCAAGCTCTAGGAGCTTGTTTCAATCCATACAGAGCCTTCTTCAACTTGCATACGTGAGTTCGTTTGTCCTCAACTTCAAATCCCTGTGGCTGTTCTATGTACACTTCTTCCTCAATCACACCATTCAGGAAGGTTGTCTTTACATCCATCTAGTGTAAACTCCACTTCATCATGGATGCAAGTGCCATAATGGTTCTAATGGAAGTGTACCTTGCTACTGGTGCAAATATTTCTTCATAATCAATTCCCTCTTTCTGAAAGAATCCTCTAGCCACAAACCTTGCTTTGTATTTCTCAATACTTCCATCAGCTGCATGCTTGATCTTGTAGATCCATTTTGAAGATACCACACTTTTTCCTTCTGGTTTGGGAGCTATATCCCAAACATCATTTTTCACTATTGATTGGTATTCTTCCGTCATTGCTTCTACCCATTCTTTCTTTTGTATAGCTTCTTCATAACTGGTAGGTTCTTGATCGACAAGATCACACATCAAGGCCACATAACTGGAGAATGGCTTTGGTTTCTTGCTTGCTCTTGTGGAGCCTTCTGGAGCTCCATACTTTTCTGCTTCTTGTATAATTTCTCTTACCCAAGCAGTCTTTCTCTTTCGTGATATATTCATAGTGGGAGGCTCTTGGGGTTCTAGCATATCATGGTCTTCTGGTGTTTCATCTTTAGGGGAGGGTGCAACTTCTACATTTCTGGCAGGTACATCTTGTTCATATACTTCTTCACACTGGCATTTTCTAGAGAGCTGCTTCTTCATCAAATGTTACATCTCTACTGATCTCCATGTGATGGAATCCTGGAATGTATATTTTGAAGGCTTAGGCAGGTACATCTTGTTCATATACTTCTTCACACTGGCATTTTCTAGAGAGCTGCTTCTTCATCAAATGTTACATCTCTACTGATCTCCATGTGATGGAATCCTAGAATATATATTCTGAAGGCTTACTTCAGGCTTCTTTCCTGTGAATATTTCTTCTAGATTCTTTTATAGTTGAACCATTGTCAGTTATTCTACGAAACAAGTCTCATCATTCTTCATTTGTAGGTGATCGTTGTACGATACTTCCTACAAGTCAAATTCAATAGCATGGTTAGAAACATCTCATAGTTTCCAAATATATGCATAAAAACATAAGTCACACTATCTTAGCCAATGCCACAACATTCATCCATATCCCATATTCATATGGTAACTTTCTAGATGCCTTCCATCTCTACCAGGACATTATTAAGAGTGTGGCACTACTCCCAATATTCCAGCAAAGAGGTTTCACTCTAGATAGGTAGCAATGGAATGTTGTATGGTACCATAGGCTACTTACCCATCACACGCATGACACTACAAACATCCTAACACACATCCTATATAAATGTGTATACAATTGGATACTATCATTTAAACAATGTGATAGAAATGACAATTCAAATACTTATCTTTGTTTGTTTGGTAGGATCTCCTTTGATCCTAGTCTCCTTGCAGGTATTATTGGAATGTCTGATGATGAACTCTACTCCATCATCAAGCTTGTATTTTGCTTCTCCTATGATCCTTTCTGAGGGAAGTCCTTTTCTTCTGAACTGGAGAGAGTCTTGTTCTGACCTATCATGTGCTTACAAGACATATTCTTCGACTTCTTCCTTTGCTTGCTTCCTGGGAGGTTCTTCATCTTCTGATTCTTCTTCATCGTCTTCGGCTAGGTGTGCATGATACCTTTTGTTGTTGTTCCTCTTCTTGTATTCTTCTTTCTTCAATGGACAATCTCTGGCAATATGTCCCATCTTATCACAATAGTAACATTGAAAGTTGGAGTAGTTTTTTCTTGGAATGTTTCCTATTGTCCTTTGGAACTTCTTGGGAGGTTGAGACTCCTTGTGGATTTCCTTCTTGAAGTTAGATTGACTTCTTCTTCTCTTGGTATGGGTGGCTAGGGCTTGATCATCTTCTTTAAGTAGAGCTTCTCTATTGGCTACCCTAGCCTCCTCTTGGATGCAATCTTCCCATACAATATCAAATTTCATGCTTTCCTTTCTGGCACACATAGTCTGGATGAATGAATCCCAAGGTCTAGTGAGACCATTGAGAGCAGTCATTACTAGCTCATCTTCATCAAGGGAGTCTCCAATGGCTTCTAATTGTTCCTTGAACCAAGAGACCCTTGTGAAATAGTCTTGGATGGATTCTCCTTTGCTCATCTTGGTACTCTTCAATTGAGCTCTCAAATTCATCTTGCTATTGATGTTCTTCCCTTCATACATTTTGGCTAGGGCATCATACATCTCCTTCGGGGTCTTCTTGGATGACACTTGAGGAATCAAGTGGTCTTTGATAGAATCAACAATGATTCTCTTTGCCCTAATTAGGTCCTTCTTGTGCTTCTCCCTAGCTTCATCTTCTTCAGGTTCTGCAACTTCATCCTTGATGTATTTGGCAAGATCATTCTCTTCAAGAATGAGACCAATCCTATATTTCCATGCACGGAAATTCTTTATGCCTTCTAGCTTGTCCTCAAGCTTAGTGCTTGGGGCCATCTTATCTAAGAGGTCACCAGAAAATGAAAATTCTCAAAATGCAAAACTGACCTTACCAGGAGATGTGCTTGACTGAGGCGAGTTGACTGGTACACTTGCTTTCTGGAGATTCCAAATTTTTACCCCTCAAAGTTGACTTGCGAATTTCGGATCTGCAGCAGTTTTCTGGTTTGCATTTTTTCTGGTTTTCTGGTCCAGAAGTCAAACTAGGGTTTGACTTTCCCGGAGATCTACCCACTCAAAAACTTTAATCCAAGGCTCTAAATTTCGACTTTGGAGAGGTGCATCTTTCTATGCAATCGGATTCCAAAAATTCCAACTTTGACATAAACCCTAATTTCCTGCCGGAGGAAGAAGAGAGAGAGTTTCACCTTGTGAAAGATGTCCTATTCAGGATAGCTCTGATACCATGTTAAATTTTAATCAAATTCACAACAAGTGCATAAACATGATCACTGAAAGAAACACAATCACAAGATAGTCACAGATTTATCTTGGGAAACCCTCATGGGGTAGAAAATCCAACAAAACTTCCTCAATATAGATGATCAAAAGTACAAAGACAAAATCCCCAAACAAGAGCTCCTTCTCCTTCGCAGATATCTCTCTCTCTCTCCTATGTGCAATCCACAAGTGAGTGTGTGTCCAAATGAGGAGCACAACACTTCTATTTATACTTTATCTTTCACTTGACATTTTCCCTAACTAGGTCGGCCCCTAACAACTTAACCTAATGCTGACTGGGCCGACTTCTCTAGGGGACTTAAACACTCCATTACAAATGACTCAAAGGGGATCTATTGCCCCGACTTACAAGGGAGGATTTACCTCAATGACTTTACATAATCAAATACAATAATGACATCCCGACGGAGGAATAAAACATCTTTGAATAAATTACAATGATAAAATACAATAGAATATTCTTCGAAGTTACAATATTTCAACACTCCCCCTTAGCGAGAAGGGTATTCTACTAACAACATCAACATCAACTGAAGGAGCAAGGAGAGAGAGCATCATCAACAACATCATGGTGATACATCTATAAATCATTGGAAGTTTTCTTCAACAACATCAACAACTAGAACAGTGACTGGAACATCTTCAATATCTTCAACATCTTCAGTACTGGAGCATCATCTTCTACAACACTGAGTCTTCAGCTTTGATCTTCATCTTCTGTAGCACTCGATCGATCGATCGTTTACAGCAACACTTGATCTCTCGATCAGCAACAACATTATCTTGATCTTTCGATCAACAACAGCATCAATATAACCTGCAACACACATGATCCAATTACGGGATGATCAATCCCTCTCACATTAGGACCTAAGTCCAAGGATGATGCAATCCAACCACAGTGTCAGTCCTTTTTCATTCTGGATGTGACCTAGATCAAATGTAGGGTTTACCACCACAGTGCCAGTCCTTTTTCATATTGGATGTGACCTAGCTCAAATCTAGGGTTTTCCACCCTAGTGCCAGTCCTTTTTCACACTGGATGTGACGTATATCAAATCTAGGGTTTACCACCACAGTGCCAGTCCTTTTTCATACTGGATGTGACCTAGATCAAATCTAGGGTTTACAACCACAGTGCCAGTCCTTTTTCATACTGGATTTGACCTAGATCAAATCTAGGGTTTGTTACCCCCTATTTTGACAGGGGTAAATTATGTCACAAAACTGTCAAGGGGCCGACACCTTTAGGAAAGCTACAGGATGTCTGGTTTGCATTTCTCATATATGACAGTCAAATGAACATGTAGTAGGTTTGGTGATGGCAGTAGGCCAGGGGTGCCCGTGAAGACAAGGAGCCGAATAGAAGAAACAGATGCTTCAGAGGGAACTTTTACGTGCAACAGATGTAAGGCTAATGGCATTACAACAAAAATTAAGCATGGCTTTTGCTCGTTCTGTACCTGCTGGTTTCGCAATTGAAAACGCAACTAATATTATGAAGTATCTGATGCTGAAGTAGAGGGTAAGGATTTAGCAAGAAGAAATGAGGATCCAGGTTCGGTCAGCAGTGGTCTCACACTAAGAAGTTCTGCCAGAATATTTAGTAAGCAACAGGTTGCACGAGTTTTCCTTATTCCTGTTCTGTTGTCACTATTTTGCATTTTTTGGGATATTTGCCTCCCCAGGTCATCATGATAAATAGAAAATTACAGGATTAAGATGGCATACGCTCAAAAATACCTGGAATTCAGAGTACCAGCGCACCAACCGAGCTGGCATTCCTGCTCCTGACGGATTAATCTATTGGAATTTTGAGCCATTTCGATTTTTGGTGAAAAATACGAAGATGGGGCAAATTAGTAGTCCAATCCAGCTCTCAGGAGATGCTCTTTTTGCATGCAATGAAGGATATGTGCGTCTGGAGCTAGCAAAGATTTTGGGAAATAATAAAAGAGTCCATGTTGAAGACAATCTAGCAACAACTGAAGGTTTTGAAGCGGCCAAGCAAGGTATACTCTCATCACGGTTCTGTTTACACCCCTTCCCCGTGTTGCTGGTTTGACGCCATTTAAAGGAAGCACAGGTGCCTGGATATTTGGTGCAGACGTTAGAGATACATTCAACAAACAAGAAATGGATTTTACCTAGCTGATAGATAAGTTGCAACATCTAGAGAGCCAGTTGGAATCTTCAATCAATAAATCTAGGGAATACAAAATTTAGTAAGTTTATTCTTGGATCGAGTCACCGCTGAGGTTTTTGAAGTCGTGTTTCTACACAAAATTCAGTAGCGTGTGTTGGCATCTGCTTGTGGTTTCACCGTGGCCACGTGGAGTGTGAGGCAGTGTTTATCCATGCGTCTCTTGTCACACTGGCAGCCGATTGAATAATGCTGAGTTAGAACAAATACCAAGGCTCGGGTTTTAACAAGATGTCAATCACGTCGACGCCATTCAGAAAGGATTTCTCAAAGTTGAAATTGAACCCAAGCAACAACTACATCAAAGAATATCCAGGTGGCAACTGAAAAGTTAGAAGAGCTGTCTACCCTATTTTATAAATAATCGGATTTTCCTTTTCGCGCGTGAAGCTTGGACCCATGTCCACACTAGCAGCCAATCGCGAAGGTGTCAAGCAGCTGTTGGGCGGCGATTTGGAATACCACTTCGAGGGACACACTCTGATGCCTTTGTCAGCTCATTCATGGGACCCGATGATGTTATAGACAGGTGCACGGGTTATTTGCCCCTTCTTTCTTCAAGGTGGGCGATACACGATTGCTGATGCGCATTTTGCAGCAGGCATAATCTGAAGTCTTCCAAGAATGGAAGACAGAAAGAAATCCACTCGGTTTCGGTGCTGTTCTTCATGTCCATCCTGGATACCCGCGTTTCCTTTGATAGCCAATAACAAATGGAGACACCAACTCGGGTTTTTTTTTATTATTCTGATTGCATCGGTGGCTGGCTTCATAACTATCGGTGACAATTGCTCGGGGTTCTGTGAAATGATCAGCACGTTGCATATTCTTCATCGGAGGTTACGATCCTCTCTGTCGCCATTTGGGCGTGATTCGGTGCTACTTCAGCAACCCGTGACTCAAACCTGGGCGCATTTCTTCAGCGTGGATTTTGACCTATTTCTTCTTTGACAACCGATTGGGATAGTTTCCCGTGCATGCGAATCTTTGGAGCATCTCGCGGGTGGTTGGTGTGTATTTTGCTGTAGTGTGGAGTAGCTCGCGTTCAATAAGAGCCAGTTCCCTCTGATTTCGTGGCAAACTGGCGTGATCACCATTTTCTGAGTCGTCTTTTGGAGCGGGTCGCTGTTGGTCATAATGTTGTGTTAATTAACAGCGGCAGGGGTCACGGTTTTGGAGCCATTCGACAACCGAGTGGTGGAATGGGACACACGACTTTGTTGACAGCCGATTGCATAAGTGATAGGTTAGGTTTTGGGCAGTGAAGGGTTATGTGGAGCCAAACAAATTTTGGCATGGATCTACAATTTGGCAGTCGATTACTCCCTTGATCGAATCAAACTCTTGATCGGTAGCTTTGGAAACTCGGAGCGTGGATCCACATTTCCATTGACAGCTTCTTCAGGCATTACAAGTGGCAGTCGACTGTTTTACTAAGGGATTGTTTGCTTTAGCTATGAATAAGTCGACTTAGACTTTAGTGGAGAAAAAAAGTGGATTTCACTTTTTCTTTATTATTTTATCATTACTTTCTTTTTATGAGATGCTTTTTGGTCTTTTTAAAGGCCTAGCCTTCTCCATTGTAACCATGGAATTTTTTTTGGAGTTTCTTTCCCATTGAGCTTAATGAAAATACCATGCTGGGTTTTAAGGACAGATTGAGCATCTCTTTCATGGCTGCGTGTTTCATTGCAAGTTGTAGACTAAATCTAGCATAGAAGGCTATAATCTAGTCCATTGGGCAAGCATTTGCGGTTGTCAAGTTGTTTGTTGACGTTATGTTTTCAAAAGATCATAGGAGTAATACACTATAGTCGGTTATACTTATATTCTCTTCGTCTTTGATTATGTAACGTACTAGATTGATCTCATTTGTGTGAAGCACAAGGCCCCTGAGTCCTCTTTTTGACTCTATTCTCTCTTCTGGTACTGGCATTGGTCTTTCCCCGAGGATTGATTCCCCCTTCTTTCCCATCACTTACACAAAACACATTATTTTGTTACATTTGTTTCTCTAAGGCAGCCTCTTCATTTCACCTTGCCCTCCATTGCACCTGCCTTAGCGATCCTACCTTAGGGATACCCCCCTTGAGTTGGAGAAGAGCCAACCTGAAGTGAGGAGAGAGAAGTGTGGTGACATTGGCTTCTTTCTCGAGAGTTGTCATCAAGCTGGTGTGTTCACTTTTTGGGCTTCAACATACGCATGTAGTTTTGGGAGACAACAGGGTTTACCACCACAGTCCCAGTCCTTTTTTATACTTGATGTGACCTAGATCAAATCTAGGGTTTACCACCACAGTGCCATTCCTTTTTCATACTGGATGTGACCTAGATCAAATCTAGGATTTTCCACCACATTCTCGAAGACAAGAGTCTACAGATTCCTTTAGGCCATGTGTCCAGGGATGATACAATCCCACTGCAACATCATCATCATCACATTCTCAGAGACAAGAGTCTATGGATCCTTTTAGGCCATGTGTCTAGGGATGATACAATCCCACTGCAACATCATCATCATCACAGTCTCGGAGAGAAGAGTCTACGGATCCTTTTAGGCCATGTGTCCAGGGATGATGCAATCCCACTGCAACATCATCATCAACATCAACACTACTCCCCCTTTCGAGGAAGGTCCTTTCGAATCACACCAAGCTTGTCACGAAAGTACTCAAGCTTCACTCGAGACAGAGGCTTAGTCAACACATCGGCAACTTGCTCATCAGTGCTCACATATTGGAGCTTTATAGCTCCCTTCTTTACCATATCTCGTATAAAAATACCGGATTTCTATGTGCTTTGACTTGTCATGGAACACTAGGTTCTCCGTCATCTTTATACAACTCTGGTTGTCACATAGAATCACTGTGGTATCCAACTCTAGGTCAAATAGACCTGACATCAACTTCCGAAGCCATATGGCTTCACAACTAGCAGAACAAGCTGCTATATACTCTGCTTCAGCTATGCTGAGAGCAACACTGGACTGCTTCCTGCTAAACCATGAGATCATGGTGGATCCCAGACAATAACATGCACCTGAGGTGCTCTTCCTGTTTGAAACACTTCCAGCCCAATCTGCATCTATATAACCATACAATCTGTAGTCATGATCTCCAACATAGTATAAACCAAAGTCTATCGTACCTTTCAGGTACCTCATCACATGCTTTGCAGCTACCAGGTGAACATGTCTAGGCTCAACTAGATACTGAATCAAGGTGTTCACAGCAAAGCATATATCTGGCCTGGTATTCGTCAGATACATCAATGACCCAATAATCTGTCTGTACTGAGTCACATCCACTAACTTTGACGATCCATCAGCTAACAACTTCAGGTTGGTATCCATGGGTGTGGCCATGGCTTTACAGTCCAACATATCAAATCTTTTTAGGATTTCCACAGCATACTTTCCCTGATTGAGAAAGATTCCTTCTGGGCTCTGCCACACTTCTAGGCCTAGAAAATAGTGCATCAATCCAAGGTCTTTCATCTCAAATTCTTCAGAGAGCTTCTTCTTACATTCTACAATCTGTTTGTCCTTTCTTGTGAGAAATAAATCATCCATATACAACAATAGTATGACAGGTTCATCATCCATAACCTTAAAGTAAAGGTTAGGGTCAGCTTTACTTTTGGTAAAGCCCAAGCTCGTTAGAAAGCTATCTATCCTTCCGTACCAAGCTCTAGGAGCTTGTTTCAATCCATACAGAGCCTTCTTCAACTTGCATATGTGAGTCCGTCTGTCCTCAACTTCAAATCCCTGTGGCTATTCTATGTACACTTCTTCCTCAATCACACCATTCAGGAAGGTTGTCTTTACATCCATCTAGTGTAAACTCCACTTCATCATGGATACAAGTGCCATGATGGTTCTAATGGAAGTGTACCTTGCTACTGGCGCAAATGTTTCTTCATAATCAATTCCCTCTTTCTGAGAGAATCCTCTAGCCACAAACCTTGCTTTGTATTTCTCAATACTTCCATCAGCTGCATGCTTGATCTTGTAGATCCATTTTGAAGATACCACACTTTTGCCTTCTGGTTTGGGAACTATATCCCAAACATCATTTTTCACTATTGATTGGTATTCTTCCGTCATTGCTTCTACCCATTCTTTCTTTTGTATAGCTTCTTCATAACTAGTAGGTTCTTGATCTACAAGATCACACATCAAGACCACATAATTGGAGAATGGCTTTGGTTTCTTGCTTGCTATTGTGGAGCCTTTTGGAGCTCCATACTTTTCTGCTTCTTGTATAATTTCTCTTCTCCAAGCAGGCTTTCTCTTTCGTGATATATTCATAGTGGGAGGTTCTTGAGGTTCTAGCATATCATGGTCTTCTGGTGTTTCATCTTCAGGGGAGGGTGCAGCTTCTACATTTCTGGGAGGTACATCTCGTTCATATACTTCTTCACACTGGCATTTTCTAGAGAGCTGCTTCTTCATCAAATGTTACATCTCTACTGATCTCCATGTGATGGAATCCTAGAATGTATATTTTGAGGAATTACTTCAGGCTTCTTTTCGGTGAACATTTCTTCTGGATTCTTTTATAGTTGAACCATTGTCACTTGTTCTACGAAACAAGTCTCATCATTCTTCATTTGTAGGTGATCGTTGTATGATACTTCCTACAAGTCAAATTCAATAGCATGGTTAAAAACATCTCATAGTTTCCAAATATATGGATAAAAACATAAGTCACACTACCTTAGCCAATGCCACAACATTCATCCATATCCCATATTCATGTGGTAACTTTCTAGATGCCTTCCATCTTACTTGGACATTATTAAGAGTGTGCACTACTCCCAATATGTCAGCAAAGAGGTTTCACTCTAGATAGGTAGCAATGGAATGTTGTATGGTACCATAGGCTACTTACCCATCACATGCATGACACTAGAAATATCCTAAATAAATGTGTATACAATTGGATACTATCATTCAAACAATGTGATAGAAATGACAATTCAAATACTTATCTTTGTTTGTTTGGTAGGATCTCCTTTGATCCTAGTCTCCTTGCAGGTATTACTGGAATGTTTGATGGTGAACTCTACTCCATCAAGATTGTATTTTGCTTCTCTTATGATCCTTTCTGAGGGAAGTCCTTTTCTTCTGAACTGGAGAGAGTCTTGTTCTGACCTATCATGTGCTTACAAGACATATTCTTCGACTTCTCCTTTGCTTGCTTCCTAGGAGGTTCTTCATCTTCTGATTCTTCTTCATCGTCTTCGGCTAGGTGTGCATGATGCCTTTTGTTGTTGTTCCTCTTCTTGTAGTCTTCTTTCTTCTATGGACAATTTCTGGCAATATGTCCCATCTTATCACAATAGTAACATTGAAAGTTGGAGTAGTTTCTTCTTGGAATGTTTCCTATTGTCCTTTGGAACTTCTTGGGAGGTTGAGACTCCTTGTGGATTTCCTTCTTGAAGTTAGATTGACTTCTTCTTCTCTTGGTATGGGTGGCTAGGGCTTGATCATCTTCTTTAAGTAGAGCTTCTCTATTGGCTACCCTGGCCTCCTCTTGGATGCAATCTTCCCATACAATATCAAATTTCACGCTTTCCTTTCTGGCACACATAGTCTGGATGAATGAATCCCAAGGTCTAGTGAGACCATTGAGAGCAGTCATTACTAGCTCATCTTCATCGAGGGAGTCTCCAATGGCTTCTAATTGTTCCTTGAACTGGGAGACCCTTGTGAAATAGTCTTGAATGGATTCTCCGTTGCTCATCTTGGTACTCTTCAATTGAGCTCTCAAATTCATCTTCCTATTGATGTTCTTCCCTTCATACATTCTGGCTAGGGCATCATACATCTCCTTCGGGGTCTTCTTGGATGACACTTGAAGAATCAAGTAGTCTTTGATAGAATCAACAATGATTCTCTTTGACCTAATTAGGTCCTTCTTGTGCTTCTCCTTAGCTTCATCTTCTTCAGGTTCTGCAACTTCATCCTTGATGTATTTGGCAAGATCATTCTCTTCAAGAATGAGACCAATCCTATATTTCCATGCACGGAAATTCTTTATGCCTTCTAGCTTGTCCTCAAGCTTAGTGCTTGGGGCCATCTTATCTAGGAGGTCACCAGAAAATGAAAATTCTCAAAATGCAAAATTGACCTTACCAGGAGATGTGCTTGGCTGAGGCGAGTTGACTGGTACACTTGCTTTCTAGAGTTTCCAAACTTTTAGCCCTTAAAGTTGACTTGCGAATTTCGGATCCGTAACAATTTTCTGGTCCAGAAGTCAAACTAGGGTTTGACTTTCCCAGAGATCCACCCACTCAAAAACTTCAATCCAAGGCGCTAAATTTCAATTTTGGAGAGGCGCATCTTTCTATGCAATCAGATTCCAAAAATTCCAACTTTGACAGAAGCCCTAATTTCTTGCCAGAGGAAGAAGAGAGAGAGTTTCACCTTTTTGAAAGCTGTCCTATTCAAGTTAGCTCTGATACCATGTTAATTTTTAATCAAATTCACAACAAGAGCATAAACATGATCACTGAAAGAAACACAATCACAAGATAGACACAGATTTATCCTGGGAAACCCTCATGGGGTAGAAAACCTAACAAAACTTACTCAATATAGATGATCAAAAGTACAAAGACAAAATCTCCAAACAAGAGCTCCTTCTCCTTTGCAGATATCTCTTTCTCTCTCCTATGCGCAATCCACAAGTGAGTGTGTGTCCAAATGAGGAGCAAAACACTTCTATTTATACTTTATCTTTCACTTGACATTTTCCCTAACTAGGTCGGCCCCTAACAACTTAACCTAAAGTTGACTGGGCCGACTTCTCTAGGGGACTTAAACACCCCATTACAAGACTCAAAGGGGATCTATTGTCCCGACTTACAAGGGAGGATTTACCTCAATGACTTTACATAATCAAATACAATAATGACATCCCAACGGAGGAATAAAACATCTTCGAATAAATTACAATGATAAAATACAATAGAATGTTCTTCGAAGTTACAATATTTCAACAGCAACCACATCACCACCATTAAAGTTATTGCAAAGTTGGGATTAGTTTGCTTGAAAAGTGGCTTGTGTCCTTAGAATGGAAATTATTAAATAATCTTCACTTGTGGTTACTTGACATTATGGCCAAGTGCCCTCATTATTGTATTACAAGGTTATGGTTTAATAGCCGACCCAGTCAACATTATTTTATATATTCGAGGTCGCTAAGGCCAACCTAGATATTTATGCGTGCCCATAACCCCCTTATGAGTCTTTTGTATCATCCTGGATTCATTAGTGATTGATTCTTTTTCCCAAGGACACCACATCTCTTGTTCTCTTGTTCATGGGTTCACTTTTTTTATGTGATATTTATGTTTAAGGTTTACATTGGATTAGAGCTTGCTGAAGCGTTCATTGTAGATCCATGATATCCGTCATCCGAACATTGTATTAGAGCTATTGTGGACTCTTCCTTCTCTATCCAATGTTGTTTTAGGACTGTGGTCTGTTTCGGATACGAAAATAGGGTTTTTCAACACCTTTTTTTGGGAGAACATATTTCTAGGGTTTTTAATCCTCTCCTTCACCAGCGTCCTCCTTTCATAGTTTTTAGTCTTTTCAATGGATTTAAGGGGATCTTTTGTAGGTTTGTTCCCTTTTTAGAGAAATGCTCTCCTTATTTCTCCTTTGTTCAGCCTCTTATCACACAAACTAGCATCATAAGATGGAAGCCCTAAAATCATTGATAGCTTATGGATAATCACGAGGGAGGCCAGTGCCACCACACCTATCCCTCTTCTAATCTTTAGGTTAACACTTCTTCTCATCAAGGGAGGAGTCCTTAAATAGGATTACTAGAGTTTAAGGAAGCATGAGGTGAGATTGAAGACTAACTCTAGCAAAACAAAGTGTTTTCTTTTTTTAGAAAAGATAATGGTGATGAAGGGATTGGGGACCATTGTCTTATCAAATGAGCAAATGGGGTCAACCAAGGATTGCATGAGGGTTTCTAGGAATGATTAGAAAGGGCTAGGGTTGTAGTGCACAAACCTAGTTGCTCTCAAATGGTCATTAGAAGAAATTTCAATTTAAAATGGGCCTTCCAAAAATAATACAAATTCCATGTCATCATGTATTAGCTAATCAAAATGCTATAAAATTAAAAAAGGGAGCACCTAAAAAAATTGGAGGGAAAAAATAAAAACTATTTTTTTGGATCGTATTTTCAACTTATCTCCTTGTAGGTTTACTCAAATTTCAAGCGGGAGGACTCGTTGGATGCATAATTAAATTATGCATCCAACGAGTACCCATGTTGCATACTTTTAACAACATCCACACCATGAAAAATCGAAAATACATTAAAACGAGTCCTCCTGCTTGAAATTTGAGTAAACTTACAAGGAGATAAGTTGAAAATACGATTCAAAAAAGTAGTTTTTTACTCTCTCTCTATTATTATTTTATTATTTTCTTATTATTTTCCTTAGGAGGCCCATTTTTTACCCAAATTTCCTCTAATGTGAGCTGATTTCAAGATTAAACAAAGGGAAAGTTCTAGAGCAGGAATTTCAAATGAACATTAAAGAGGAAAACTATCATGGAAGGCATCGGAAAACACATGATCTAGAGAAAAAATAAAAAAAATGGGCACCTAAGATACACTTCCAACTGATAACATCCACACAAATGATAGAGAGCCTATTCCTTACTACCTCAATGCTCTGTTGTAGGAAACGCCAGTACCCCCCACATCCCTAGGCCGTTTCCTGCTAGAAATGCGTACCGTATGGCATGGAAACGCGTTTCCGTACGGACGGGCGCTTTTCCTGAGATGGAAACGTGTCCCCTCCATACGGAAACGCGTTTCTGATACGAATGTGGTCTGTAAGGCCGCGTTTCCAATTTTTTTTTTGTCTGGCTGATGAAAAATATCACCCTATTCAGTAGTAGTTGATAGTATTAAATGGTAATATTAAATTCTTAAAGTAAAAGTGACATTCTCCTTATATTCCATTTTACTACTGGTAGTATTAAATGGTAATATTAAATTCTTAAAGTAAAAGTGACATTCTCCTTTTACTTAAATTTTTAACATTACCGTTAATTGTTTCAGGATGTTTGAGAGTGGTTCCAACCTCATCGGACGTCATATGCAAAAAGTAGAATTTTAGATTCCATCCAAAATTCAGCAGACTTAAGAGTTTTTAGGATTTCAGGATTGCAAAGTTTCCATCAGTTTCTATCATGTATGAGTTTATGGGATTGGCATTTAATCAAGCACATCAACCCCTGTATGTACCTTGATGTTGGTGGTGTTGATTGTTGAACTCCTTTGTCATGACCTTAATAAAAATGTACTCTTCACTTAAGCAAAATCACTTATTATTATTAAGCATGGGAAGCTTTTTCTACCTTATTTTAACGATTTTATTAGGAAGTTTCATCAAAATTATAGGGTGTTGAGTCATTGATTAATGTCCTTGGAGGATCAACTTTGAGATTCAAGTTAGAGGCAAGGGCTAGAGTGTTGAGGAGGGAGGCATAGGGTGCTATTGATGAATAGGATCCCAATATAGGCAATGATTCGCTGACATGTATGATTTATGATTTATGTTTCACATTCATTTTTTTAAATGTCCTTGCTCATATATATATATATATATATATATATATATATATATCGTGTTTCCCCGTTTCCAAAATTTTGGGGGGTCACATTTCCAACGCGTCCCCGTTTCCTCGTTTCGTGCAACTTAGCCTCAATGCCATTGACAAGTTGTAGATCCATCAACCATCCAATTATAAGAAATATGAGAAGCCTTCAATGGAGTGCTTGCATTAACCATCCATAAGAACCAAGAGATATTTCATTAAATTTAGTGGGATTTTTCTCCCAATCCAAACATTAGAAACAAATGAAGAAGAGGCTTTCTTATATAGGAGATGAACTCAACTTCCTTTACAATAAAATAATAATAGATCTACCAAAAGCCTAGATCTATCATAGGGAAGAGTAGACAAATAAAAAACATCCTCCAACTAACTCTAACAAACCCTAACAACATCCATGAGATATGGTGGTCAAAGCCACAAGTACAATATCCAAGAGAAGAAAGGCCCAAGAGAGGGGTGCATCCATCAAATGAGGGTGAATGATGACAAGAAGTCAAACCTAGCCACCAAAGGTAGCGCTCCAAGAAAAAGGCCTCAAAAGGTGGAGTGCTTCCTCAAATAAGGTGAATGCTCTCCATGTAAGGTACCAAAAGGCATGTGTAGCAAAAATATGGTGCGACTCTTTAAATGATAGTTCTAGAATTACTAACTTCCTCATTATTTATTGGATTTTCTATTATAACTAATTTTCGAAAATCCCACTGCCACTTAGTATTTAATGGAGTTGAGATGGAACAATTTTTTAGAATGCCCCTCCAAAAACGTCCTGTTATCACATCCATGCTAGCTGAGATTACTGTGATTGTAGAGCTATTGTCAGAGACATTTTTGAGCCAGAGCAAATATGAGTTGAGCAGAGCTAGAGCTATGATCAAAGATGGTACAATTACATTTTGCATACCCAGAGCCGCATTCTAGACTCCCTTGTCCTAGTTGCTCTTACATGACCCCACTGAGATGGTTTGCTTAGCCATGATTTTGTTGGAGCAACAAAGATCCATGTTGGTTTGCCATTCCCTTGCCCACATATGTCAGAGTTCAGTCTTCAGATCCACTCAGCAGAGCAGGGATATGGCATGGAAGGTATATGGTTTATGGTTTATGCTCGTAGGTGTATTGTTGGCTTGCTTATTTATACTAGTACTTTAACTTGACATATGGTGACTTATTGGGTGATTCACTTTTGTGACTTGATGCTTTATGGTGGCGTTTGGAAAGGGCAGTTTACCACTTTGATTGGAGGCTCCCGTTTATGCACATTGGTTTTCCCCCATTCTTGGTATAGACTTGGCCATTTGTTGCACTTTTGCTAGCCTTGGTTTTACTTGCCACTATCCCCATTTGTTATCGGATGAACATGCAGGGCTAGTATCCGATGAACAAATGTAGGAGAAAGTGACCACTGTCACCTTAGCCACTTCTCCAACTACTTCAGAGAGTCGAAACCTCCAAGGGGAGAGCCCTTCTGTGACCTGCAAGACACTAATAACAAAGAAGATTACATCTCCTAGATAACCTCGTTAGTGACCAGTGCCTCAGTCAATATGTTTTGTGAATGAAGAAGACATACTATAGATGCCAAATATATTAAGTCAATGTAGTGACATTCAATAGCAATTTAACACACAAGTAAGATCATTTATAAGTGCTTAACATCCACTATGTGACATAGATCATTTGAAGACAAGAAGGTGTGATTGTCACCCATGGATAAGGATTGTGAAAATGTAGTATGAAAGTTAATACAGTATGGTGATGACAGTCAACAGCTGTATATAATAGTGGTAATTTAAATGCAAGATGTATGACTAATAGTTTCAAGACAAGTATTAACGCTTGACCATCTATATCACCCCAATAATAAATAATGACATCAACAGAAGTATAACAGTGTTATCAATACCAATTTGTAATAATTGCAAAGTAATCAGAAGGTACAAGAGCAAATAAGTAATATTACTAGTACTCTTAACAAATCTTACCACTAACTTTTATGCATCAAATTGCAAGTTTATGAGAGTTATGTCAGAACCCAATTCACAGTATGTTTCAGACCTAGTGCAAGAGTATTGGCAGCAGTAGGCTACCTTTGATATCAAGTTGTGACAACAAATATCCTAAGAGATGCATGCAATGAATACTTCAAATTTTAGTTAGTTTAGTCATATAAGTAGACCAATATTGCAGACTGTAATAAATAATTTCAGACCTATATTGAGGTAAATTTTAGACCTTCAATAGGAAGCCTTTTAAAGTAGAAGGTTAAAGTGTTTGATAACTCACTTGCTTATGCTTTGTGTAGGTGCAAAAGGTGAAAAAAGGGACTGTCCAAGACTACAACAGTCTGCAAAATTGCAGACTTTGTTGCAGTAGAGGAATGGCTTCAGAGGTGGGTTGTTTTGGGCCTTAGAAAAGTCCCAAGCAAGGGACCAAGGGCTGCTGGGCCAAGATTGGGACAAAGGAGAGTCAAGGAGAGAGGACCGAGCCCCTGTTTGAGGAGGCCGAGGTTTGAAAGAAAATGGAGAAGGATGGAGATGACAAGGGAGAGAAAGAAAAGGACTATTTTAGGGCAGTTTTAGGAGTGCTTTTTGGTAGTTTTTAGGGTTTTTTAGGAATTTAATTGTTTTTTTGGATTTTTAGGGCTCCTAAAATTTCGCCCTAGGGTTTTTAGGGACAAATAGGGTAGGCCGAATTTGTAGGAGAGGGCCGAATTTTTGGAAAAATATTTTATTTTTATTTTCTAGGGTTAGGGTTTCAGATTTTAGGGTTTTTAATTATGTACAAAACAGAAATAAAACTAATTACAAAAAAAACATAGCTTAAATCTAAAATAATAATTACCAATGTACAAATTAGGGTTTGATGTAGAGAAATTGGACAAAATTAGGGTTTTAATGGATGTTACCCCAAACCCTAGCCTTAGAGGAAGGTGACCAACCTTCTTCTTGGAGGTAATTCTCCTTGTCAACTATGTTAGGGCTTCTTGAAACAACCCCTAGGGTTCGTTTCAAGAGCCTAAACTAGGGCAACGTTGGAGCTCCAAGGAAAAACCACGTAAAAACCTTCTCTTGGGAGACTTTCTACTATGCTAAGGGGATAGAAAAGTAGATAAAGACCCTATTAAAAAAGAATGCAGCCCTGGGGCTACCATTCATTCATTCAAGTAGAGAAAATACCTACCTTTCACCAAGCAAGACTAAAAATGTAAAAAACTTACTTGAGCATGAGTTATTCCCACCATTCCAGCATCCACAAAGCATTAGCAAAGCATAAGAGCAACAAAATTTCATCCACAAGAGAAAAGAGTCATCCCTCCAAGAGGTGCGCATCACTTCATAAGGCTAATCTTGGGTAAAAAAGTAACATAGTGAATTTTGTCCCATAAGTTGTGTAAAAATGAAGTGAGGAGATTGTATTCATATGATTTCATACTCACTTTTTTAAAAATAACCAAGCCTACATGTTTTAAAATGTCAATTTAAAATTATAACATGTCAACTTAAAATTATAACATAAAATAATATAAAATAATCAAATATGTGGGTAACTTGGGGCATTTTTCCCAGAGTTTACTCAAAAGTGACTAAAATGACTGAATGAGCAAAATACTCCAAATTGAAGGCTTGAGTAGGCAGGGGGGGGAGGTCATGCCCCATCTAACCCCAACAGTGCTAATAATCCCTAAAATTATAACATAAAATAATATAAAATAATCAAATATGTGGGTAACTTGGGGCATTTTTCCCAGAGTTTACCCAAAAGTGACTAAAATGACTGAATGAGCAAAATACTCCAAATTGAAGGCTTGAGTAGGCAGGGGGGGGAGGTCATACCCCATCTAACCCCAGTAGGGTTGATAATCCCTCAATGCCCCCCAGAAGAGGCAGTATGGCCTGGTGAGGATGATGACATCATCCTTGGAAGAAGCCCAAGGAGAGAGGGCGCTATGATGCAGAGGGATCAAGAGGGTGTTTGTGGTGACCTGGACAAGAGGCAAAGGCCTCAGAGCTGAGAGAAATGTCACCGGAGTAATGAAACAGGTGGGGGTCATATGACCCACCCTTAGGAGCTCCAAACACCAACCTCAGGGCTTCAAGCCCTTTAATGAGGAAATCGACAAAGCCACTGAGCCATAGTCTGCCCATAACCTCCACTCAGAAAATGTTGGATAACAACTCTCCTGGTTTGAAAAAAAATGACCTTCTCTCCCCGAGGACACATTTGAAGGTGCGTTGGTACTGGTACCACGTAACACCCACTCATTCGACCCATTTGTGATTGGCTCCTCCATGACTAAGATCGATATAGGTGGCCTTAAGGGCCTGTTTTCACCTAAACTGTAGTTACCCCTATGGATGTATCCAGTCATGGATGGCAATAGGGAAGGGCAACTCAAAAGGTGCAACCACGATCACCTCGACCTCCAATATATGGTTGTCACGTCAGTCGAGACAACCTTCGCTTTATGTTATCTAGCCCAGACAACAAAGGGGGAGACCCGATCTACTCCCGACAGGAGAGATCAAAACCAAGACACCAAATCAAGGTATTTCTAAGTGAAGTAAGGTGTATGGTTTATCCTAGACCTAAGGGTGAAGTCACAAGCCAAGTGAGGGGTTCAATAAGTATAGCTTTGGTTAATAGTTGATGTGAGAGTGACTTACAATGTTCGAAGTGAGATCTAGGGCTAATGTACTAGTTCAATGTCAGAAGATCCACTGCCTTGGGAACCGTGTCCAATGCAGGGTAGTTTAAGGGTTGAATTGGGGCTAACTAGTACAAGTGACAAGCTTGACCATGATACATGATAGCTTCAAAGGTTTAGTTCACCATGCAAAAGTCAAACCACAAGTCAATCCAACAATCTAGGAAAGTTGAATTAACTTGGAGAGAAACCAGTGCCTTGGGAATTGGGAAGTGGAGTCAAAGTAGGGTTGACTTGTGGTTTAGAACTCCTAGTACTTGGGACAAGTGGGCAATAGAGGTCTTGATGGATAGATGTGTCTAGATCTAGGTTTGACCCAAGTGGACCACAATCCCTTAAAACAAGGAATGCTATCCCCAAGGCAAGATTTGACAAAGTGATACTCTAGACCTAGATTTTGAATTATTCCGGTTTCAAATCTCCAAAAATCTCAAGTACCCATGTCCTAGAAGTGAGTCAACTCACTTCTCCAAGGTGGTGCGACTTTGCCCAAGGAGGCTGAAAATGAGGGTTAGGTAGGTCAAGACAAGTCGGATAGCATCCAAACTTTAGATCCGGGTAGGTTAGTCAAGTGGGAGTATGGATCTATAATTTCGTGGCAATCCAACGGCTAGATCTTAGTAGATCTGAGTTTAAGTGTTCCAAGTGGTCCAAAATGGGGATTAAATCCCTTAAAATGTGGAACAGGGCCCACAAGGTGAATTTTAGAAAAGTAACAACCTGGGTGTATGTTATTAGATGTGTAGATGACAAATCAAGTGGAATCTCAAACACCCACCACCTAGATCTAGGTCAACTTGCTCAAGCTAAGAAGTGCGCTTTGCTTGGGAGGAGCTAAGTTGGCATGGGAGAGGGGTCAAACGGAAGCCAATCCTCACCAAACTATAGATCCGGGATGCCGTGGATGCTATAGAGGTGGGTTTTCAATATTATGCCCAACAACCCACTAGATCCTAGTAGATCTAAGAAAATGTAAAATGGGGTTTTGAAATATTTTAGACAATTGGATAGATCATGGAGATAGAACTTACCTTGAGATCATACCTGAGTAATGTGGATGAGATGCCTTGATGTTGAGGAAGATTCCCGCAGAGATCAAATGAGAGATTGTCGATTTGCTTACCAATTTGATGCCCTAGCCCACAAGTGCGCCTTCCTCTACCTGTCAAACCAAGGAATGAAGATTCAATCAGTAAGATCAAGTATGGAAGAAATACAAGAGAAATGCAATAGTAACATGAAATAGAAGGTCCTGGGACAGTAATACTCCCTGTTACCAACGAAGAGCTCCAAAGAAGAAGTAGGGAGAGTCTTCCCCTACCAATACCTCCTCCTCCAAGCAAATCGGCCTCCACCTGTAGATGCAAAATCGTGGTACAAAAGATATGGCAAACAAGATCTCCAATAACTCAGTGCAAAGGAAGAACCAACGAACGAACACCAAAAACATTCACCACAACACTGGAGATAGATGCAATAATAATTTTCTATTCCAATAATCCAGAGCCAAAAGTCCCCTTTACAATGAGAGGCTCTCTCCTTTAAATAGGAAGGAGAGGCACCAAAACCCTAACCACTTTATAAATGAGTGGCTAAGATTAAAAGATACAAATGTCTAATCAATGGTTGAGATGAGCTCAACAATAAAATACATGGATCACTAATAAAATATTATGTGAGTGGACAAAATCACCCTAGAAGAGGGGAATCCCACCAAATAATGATGACAAAATATAATAAGAGGCTTATGGTGGGTCCAAGGGGTAATTTTATCCCTCCTTGGTCAATCCCCATAGCACAATAATCAATAAATAATCATCAATGTACCAAATCGTGCCTCCATAGTCAAATCGTAGGCCTCAAAAAGACCTCAGAAATCCTCAGAAAGTGTCATAAGTGATGGATGCGGGCCCCGATGAAGCTGAAACTGCTGGAGAAGGTGTGGAGGACCCCGATCTATCATCACTGATCATCCCATGCCATAACATTGCCTCAGTAGCCCAAATCGATTTCCTCAATAGCCATTTCTACCAATCCTGAAATGCCTCGGGAAGCGTGAAACTGCCCCAAAATGCCTCCTGGAGTGCCTGCGCTGTCAAGGTGAGGGCACCAGTGTATCCGGGAGGGGGGTAATATGGTAAAAACAAGTGGCTGGACCACCCCCTCCATCATCAGCGCCCTAGGTCAACTGGATAAAAATCTCATCTGCTCTGACAGGGCCTTCGACAGGCCAAAACTGCACTAGGACAGCCTACTGAGGCTCAATCATCGCTGTAAGTGCCCGGAACTGAAAACAAACTGTCTCATTGGACTCAGAAGGTCCAAATCCATCCAAGATGTGTACTCATACACCATATGAGTCTCTGCATGATCAAAATATATATCAATATACCGGAACATGGCCAATAATAATAATCTGTAAATAACCAAACACTGCTGTAAACCAAGAATCATCATCATAACCCTGTAGCTGCTGCATAGAATCATCATGTATGTATACATAGACCATATATCATCTATCCATGTCATCATAAGGTCCAACCATCTCATGTCCTCTGGTTGACCATGGTCAGACTAGGCCTAACCAAGTCAACATGACCCAATATAACTCAGACCATCATCATAAGCTGCTGCAAGGTGTCAAAGGTTAATGCATGCTCTACAACTTATTCAAATAACAATTATAACACAAAGTAATCATTACTGGCGATCTAAATCCAAATATATAGTGTCATTAATTATTAATATTACTCAGACTAGACTTTCAAGATCATACTCACTTCATAGCTGTGATCAATTTGCTAGTGAAGGGTGAAGGCTAAAATAACTGGCTAGGCTAAGGGATGACTTGATTGACTTAACTTTGTGACACTTTGGCAAGGGAAAGGGAATACACACCATAGTACATACTGAATGAGCAATAACACAGGGAATGGCGGTGTCTCACAAATGGATGAGTTGTTCAAAGAGGGTTTATTCACCTTCACAGATGCGCACAATCCATAATACAAATAAGGCCAGCAATTGTTTAGATATAGCATTTAAGTTCCATTGCTTTTTGGGCCTGAAGTTTCCATAGCCTTGATCTATGTGTGTTTATAAACACATTGCATAGATTTACATTTATTTTAGGCTTTCTGCTGCAGGTGTGTTTTTAAGGCGCTTGTTTACCTGAGCACTTCTAGGTGTGTCATGGACAGCTTGTTTACCTAGGTGTTTATTTTTCCAAAAGATATAACATTTTATTTTCATAGCCATTTTCATTTGGCATGCCTTTCATTCATGTGTGTTTAGAAACACATTGCATGAATGGACTTTTCATACAAGATATAGCATTTCATTTTTCCAGATTTTGTATTCATGGCAGCACCAAAAGTTTCAGGTTTAGCCAACACAACTTTAGTGACTAGGGGGAATTCCAAGGAACTCCAACTTACCATAGGTAAGTTTTGTCACCAACTCAGAGCCGAGACACAATAAACAGGGAAGCTCATCCAATACAGAGGCTACAGTGGGGGAAAGATCCTCCATGTCACTAGTCAAGTAGTAAGTCAGAGTGATAAACTAAAAGGTAGGCCATGGATGGATGAAGACAATGAATAATGGAGCCGACACTAGCAAGCCAAAGTATGGTTGAATGATCACCTCTATTCTCCCTAAGGAGGGTAAAACCAATGAGTATGAATAGTGAACTTCTAAGTCTGAGTAGGGACAATATAATATATATAATAAGATCAACCAGGTCCACATATCTATATGATCGCCAGATCATGACACTAAGTGCTAAGACATGCTATAAGAATAAATATAAAAGCAATATAACCATGGCACAATGATATACCTGCTGAGTCATATACCTGAATGCTCATCAACCTGTACCATCATCTGTCCTCCGAAACTGCTGCTGTAACTCTGGGCACTACTGGCTGCTCTGTACCAATGGTATAATGGCTACATCGGTCATCTCTCTGAGTGTCCTGAGACTCAGTCATGGCATGGGGAAAATACACTGCTATCCACAATCTGATAGTGATCCAATATAGATGCTCATCTCAGCATCTCAAATGTAAGGGACCTGGCTGAATAGTGTACTGGAATCAGAAAAATAATGTATGGTAGCCCGACTACTATATATGTGATAACAGGGCCTCCCCCCTGTGACCTCTGCGTACACTATGATTCCATGTTTCATTGTGCCTCGGCTCTGGAGTGTGTGATCTACACCTTCAAAAGTGGGATTCACTTCTGGTTGGTTGCCCCCGATGTTGTGATGCAGTATAGGATTGTGTAGATTCACCGGGTGTTCCCCACTTGTCCTTGAACCATGCGGCCTTGCCACCATTACATGCATTATGAGCACTATTGTCCTACCCAAAGAGAAATGCAATACAACCAAAAAGGCTAAATGAAAGTCAAATCAAGCGAAAAAGGCTAAAGTGAAAGTAAATGATTAAGGGCCAAGCAGATGAGGAACACGTCATATCAAAATGACTGCTTGGCCACATGAATGAAAGTGAAATGTAATGGTTAAATTCCTCACTGAGTCCCAATGAAGGATTTTGAGGAGAGATGGAGCAAGGGACAACTGATTTGAAGTGTCCCCTAGAACCTCAAATTACGGTTGGTTGTGCACCTAGCACGACGGTTCTAGCAAAGATCCTCACGGAGCCTGATGCAGGCTTGGATGTGAGTTTCAAGGTGTGTGTTAAAGGCTAGTGGTGGTTTCTCAAGCACTCTACCCATTTGTGAGGAACCTCCCTCCCCTAGTGTTCTCTGGTGTACTTATGTCACCGTGGTCCTCTGCTTCCCATGTTTATCCAAAGGGTCACATTGTCATGGTCTTAGTCATCCACTCATACCTTTCAAGCCTTGTTTTTTCCACCTCACCCATAGCTAGCAGGATGACCAAGTCTATAAATGTGCATAACTGTGGAGGCTTCATAAGAGGTGGTGGGTCCACCTTGACTTAGGCCTATTTTTATGAAATTGTTTATAATGATCACATTTGATTCGTCGCTAAATGTTTATAGTTGATGTACCAACATAAATAAGGAATCCTTTGCATCCTATGTTGCATGCATGATCACACAGTTCGGTTCATGCCATTATTTGACCATTTTGATTTGGTCAACCTTGTTTGACCAAGCCAAAAATAGGGTCTTGGGTAACTTTGGATTCAAAGTTGCGATTTTGTTTTTTTGGCATCCATTGGGGTCCCATACAAATCCCCAAGCATCAATTGGCAAAAATATGGTTGCATTTGTGAGATTTTTAATTATTAATGGCCAGCAGGACCTTGTTTTAATGGAAAAAGAGGATTGGGCCAAATTGCACATACTTGATGGATTCTGGTCGTTCTAGTGACTATTATCACACAACTTGTAGTTGCCCCAAAAGATGAATCCTATACAAGATGGTAGAGGGTATATGCAACCAAAGAGGTGAACCAAGAGGGCCTCGATTCCCAAGATGGATTGGTTGTCACGCCAATCGAGGCACTCACTTTATGTTATCGAAGCCTTAGATAACGATGGGGGAGACCCAGATCAACTCCCAACAGGAGAGATCTAACCAAAACACCAGATCAAATCAGATGAATGAAGTACGTAAGGTGTGAGGTATAGTGAACCCGAGATCTAAGGATGAAGTCACAAGATGAGTTAAGGTTGGATCAAGAGGCTTATGAGATATAAATATTGACCCAATGTGATAGTACAAGTGACTTATGAGTTTTAAAGAAGGATCCATGATGAAGGCACTAACAAATGATAAAAATTTCTCCTGCCTTGAGAAACGTGTCCAAGGTAGAAGTGTTAAAATTAAGATGAGGCTATCTAGTATCTTTAGATTAGAATTGGTAAGGAGTATGATAGAATCTTAGCACACAAGTAAAAAACCAGCATCAAACAACCCATAAAAGAGGCAAAAACAGGAAGTGCGCATGGTCAAGAGAACACTGCCTAGGGAATTGGGCCACAAGGAGTCCCTCAAGGGTGATGCCCTTGAGAACCCACTTTGGGATAGGCCTAAAGTGAAATACCTAGAAATCGTTCGCCATGATTTTAAGTTGTTTGAGCTAGAGAATTTTTAGAGTTTTTCGTAATTAGGGTTTTGACAGTAAAATGAAATGGCCAATGGTTTGGAGAGATCTAACTAGAACACCAGATCAAATCAGATGAATGAAGTACGTAAGGTGTGAGGTATAGTGAACCCTAAATCTAAGTATGAAGTCACAAGATGAGTTAAGGTTGGATCAAGAGGCTTATGAGATCTAAATATTGACCCAATGTGATAGTACAAGTGACTTATGAGTTTTAAAGAAGGATCCAGGATCAAGGCACTAGCAAATGATAGAAATTTCTCCTGCCTTGGGAAACGTGTCCAAGGTAGAAGTGTTAAAATTAAGATGAGGCTATCTAGTACCTTTAGATTAGACTTGATAAGGAGTATGACATAATCTTAGCACAAAAGTCAAAAACCGACTTCAAATAACCCAGAAAAGAGGCAAAAACAGGAAGTGCACATGGCCAAGAGAATAGTGCCTAGGGAATTGGGCCACAAGGAGTCCCTCAAGGGTGACGCCCTTGAGAACCCACTTTGGGTTAGGCCTAAAGTGAAATACCCAGGAATCGTTCGCCACGATTTTAAGTTGTTTGAGCTAGAGAATTTTTAGAGTTTTCCGTAATTAGGGTTTTGATAGTAAAATGAAATGGCCAATGGTTTGGAACCCAAAATAAATGAATTAAGAGTAGATATTACCCGGAAAATCTTGCAAATTCCTTGATGATGATGATCTATCCCTTCCCGATCAATTTGAGGTGATTTGAGTGAGTGTCCAAGTGAAATCAATTTGCACAGAGAACCAAGTGTGCCTCCTCTCCTGCACAAGCAAACTACCGAAGTTGGATTTGATGCATCAAGAGAAAATGACTGTAAAAGCAAAAGACATACCAAATGGAAATCAAAGATCAAATGATACTATTGAAAATCCCCTGATATTAGCAGCTTCAAGAGAAACGAGTTGAGGAGCCCCCTGCAAAAACGTCCCAAGTGAAATCGCCTTCCTATAGTTAAACACTGTGTTACCAACTATTTTGTACAATAGCTGAATTTCTTGTGAGCCGCCAGTTTCATGAACATGTTCAATGTTCATCATCAGTGTTCAGAAGTTCAGAAGTCATTTTTAGGGCAATTTTGCCCCATTTGTAATAACTGCATGTTCATACCCCCATGGGGAAATTGTAAAAAGTTGGTCTAAACGGGGTCCTTTTATAAAAGACTCGGCTATACTTAGGTTTAACCGTCAGGGAGATACTCTAGAGTGTTTTTTCCTTAGGAATTATGCATTGCGCTTCAGTCGTGTATAATTCCTGAGTTTTTCACTTATACCTCCAAAGCTGGAGTATTTACCATGGTGGTTGAACCTAAAGGTGGTTATTAGAGTCTTGTTTCTAGGATTTTTTCTATGTTCGCCATCTCAATTGAGTCGTATGAACATGCACTAGGTCCCCTAGGAGTTTTGTTTGATTCCGAGAAAAATAATTTTTTTCTGTAATTTAGACCATTTTTTAATGGTTTAAATGGAATTTTTCAAAGTGTGATAAAAACCTCATCTGGAGGCGGAATTTGGCGTAGGGAGGCTCGTTTTGACGCTCAGAGTGTCCTCTTCACCCTAGCGCCCACTTTTTTCAGGTTCAGGGCGATTACGTCGCCTCTGGAGGAAGTTTTGCTAAAGATGCTACAAACAACGCTTTAAATGCTAAAAATGGAGAAAATGCACTAAGTCCAAAAAATCAAATAAGTCAAAAATCATCAAAAATTTGATTTGTAAAGTTTGAAGGTTGATTATAAGAGGTGTACGACCACTTAAGTGATAAAAGGCACATGTTGAAATAAACTTTGGATATATGAATCTATTTACTAGGGTGACGTGAGCATGAAGAAGAGAGTGGGCATCCTCACGTGGGCGATTTCAATACTCGAGAAGGTGGGCGTTCATTCCATTGTTGAGGGCGTTGGTTCCCATGGGAGAGGGGCGCCCCTCTCATGAGGTGGCAGCCACCTCCCCAATCACACCAACCTCAGCTCACGCTCCAAGCTACCAATCTCACCTTCCAACCTCGCGTTTGTCCACGAATTAAGGCTTGGATCACTCTAGTGTTTGGTGAATGTGCCCTCCGTGGGCCTCCTTCATGCAATTCGAAATGCTCTCGCTCTTTTGTATAAATACATGCCCTTGGCTCTCATTCAGGATGGATGGTTGATGCAAGATTACTCTGCTTAAAGTTGTAACATGCTTTATGCTTTTATTTTGGAATAAAATTTCGACTTTGGAGGTCTATGTGTCTTCTCAATTGTGGTGAATGCATCTCTTGTTGAGGTGATCTCTTTCCAAGCCCTTCTCTCAATACTTATGTGCTTTGATCAAATGCTAGCTTAAGAAGTCTATATTCTAGTCCATGAGATTAACCATTTGTAGTCTTCAACTTGGTTAATTATGCAATGTTTATCAAGATTTATATGAATAGGACGTACTCAGTTATACTAGTGTTGATATAATCTTGATTTTCTTAGCATGCTGGTTTTATTTTTTGATCTCACTTCGTATTGAGTTGCTTGTGCTTTGGTTAGGTTTTGCCAAGTGAAGAAGGGTGTGAGCTCAGCTGCTTCTATCCCATGCTTCAACATCTCCAAGTTTTTATTTAACATGTTTGTGATTACAGGATCTACAAGTGTTTAAAGTATTTTCCAAGAAGAAGCTCAAGAGAACTTGCTCCTCATCTCATCAAGAAACAAACAATCAATTAAACCTTTGGTTACTGGTTACTTTACAAGAAGCCCTAAAACTCTTCAAGATCTATCCTTGGCTCCTTGTCCTCTTTCCCTTGTTTGGCTTGCTTCTCCTTGAACTTCTTCCCTCTCCTTGAACTCCTTCTCCTCCTTTTGTCTTCTCCCTTCCTCCTTTCGTTTTCCTCATTTTCCTCTCTTCTTCCATTCGTTTTCCCCTTGATCTTCTTCCATTTGTTTTCTTCCTTTTGTCTCTCTTCCATTCGTTTCCCTTCTTTGCTCCTTCCCTATTCTTTTGCCTTGGCTTGTCTTCGTTTTCTCCCTTCCCTTTCTATACCTTGTTTAAGTTCCATTGAGTTCTTAAGTAGTTTAAAGTTAGCATTTGTTAGTTTTCATTCCTAGATCTTAGATCTTAGCTTAGTTTCTTTTTAAAGTTAGCATTTGTTAGTTTTCATTTCTAGATCCTAGATCTTAGATTTAGTTTTCAAGCTTTGATTTGATTAACGAATAATGGGTGCTTGAAGTGTGTTTGTTTTAGGTGCTTGAAGAAGAGATCAACCAAAGACAAGTCAAAAGACTTGAAGAAACAAACAAGAAGAAGCTAAAGCCAAGAAGATCCAATAAAACCCAAGAACCAATCTCCTTTTTGTAAAACCTTCATTCATTTCACTTCTTCTCATTTCAAGGGATAAAAGCCCCAAAGTATTGTACTCTTAAAAAAGCTAGTGGGATTACGATCCCCATGTTTCCTTTTACTTCCCCTATTTGGGGGAAGTGTGTTGTGTTTGTCATGTCCTTTTTGCATCTTTAGCTTTGATTTGATTTCAGTACCTAGTTTAGTTTTACTTTCTTAGAGTGGTTCCATTCCACTAATTGCTAGTTGTTTGTCCTTGCTTAAGTAGTTCATTTTGGTTTGATATAAATTGATAAACTTAAAAAGAATCAAAATCTCTTGAATCTCACTCAACAGTGGATCAAGAGTGCTCTCTGTTGGAGAGTTGCTTTTGCTTTGTTTTGACTAACCCCCATGCTCTCCCGAGTACGGTCTTTGACCTGAAAGAGATTCTTGGGTAGTTTAGATTTTACATTCAAGTATTTTAATTCCGTGCATCATAAATCTCTTGAATCTCGCCATAAGGCGGATCAAGAGTGCTCTCTATCGGAGAGTTTTATATTTCGTTCTCTTGTTTCAAACATCTCCCCTAAAATTGGAATTTATCATTTTTATGCCGTGTATGCTCTACCCTACCCTGGGAGGTTGGGATACACAGAAACAGCATAGGTTATTTAATTTCTCACATTTAATCAAATTTTAACCATAGTAAAATTTACACCCCCATAACCAACAAAAATCCGGTGTTGTGTTAGGAACCCATGTCTTTACTTTGTTAGTATGTTGTTGTTGGACGCATATGCTTTGTAAGTCGTCCCGTAGTATTTGTTGATCAATAGTTTATGTTATTGTTGTTGGCGCATATGCTTTGTAAGTCGCCCGTAGTATTGTTGATCCATAGTTTGTAACGGCCCATGGTTTCGACCCATAGTATTGGCGCCTAGAATTAGTAAATAAGTGTGTGTTGAGACCTATGAAGGCACCGTGAAGTTATTTGTATTGAGCTTGCTCATAGGAGGTTGCCCCCTCGAAGTGGCCTGTGATCAATATAACAGTGATTCTGAGTTCTGTCATTTCTGCTATTTCGCATATTCGTATTAATTAATTGTTGCAGGTGCCTCACATTTGGTATCAGAGCACTTTCTTGGGCTCGCTGGGTGAAATTTCTGCCAAATTTTTTTTCGCATCTGTTGCAGGTTCAGATTTGGGAATAATCCCTATCCGCTTAACTGTGGGAAGTACTTGGGCATAAGCCCTAAAACTCATTGTGAGGAGTACCACAGGAACCCCGAAGTAGCTGGCCCATTGAGAGGACTTGCCAGCGAAAAGGGCAACGACCCCTACCTGATTGACTAGTTCCCACCCGTGAGGTAAACCAAGAGCTGTCGTTTGTGGCAAAGCGGTTATCAGTTTTACCTGAGCCGTGGAGTGAGGAGTATTGCCCCAATATGCAAGCCGTCAGATAGCATTGGTGGCCGAGTGAAACCCCTAAACTGTTAGGAAGCCGCACATACCTGGGGTCCATATCTACTTTCACCTGAACTATTGTCGATCACTGTTGCACCGTTTCAGATCCATTTTGCAAGCCGTTCCAGATTTAGCCGTTTTCAATCCATTCGACGCTGTTCCAGATCTCTTTCTCCACTATTTTTATTTTATTTTTATTTTTTGTCATAAGTGAAAAATAAATGACTAGAAAACTATGGAAAGTGGGTTTTAGGGTATGGTGGGTGCACTGAGTTAGAAAACGAGCACCTCCATGGCAAAAAAGACCCCTAAACCACACTTTTACGCCGTTTACAATTTTTTCAATTAAACCATTAAAAAATGGCTTAGAAAACGAAAAAAAACTTTTTTTGCCAGTGTTACCAACTATTTTGTACAATAGTTGAACTTCTATTGAGCCGCCAGTTTTATAAACATGATACATGTTCATCTTCAGAGTTCAGAAGTTCAGAAGTAATTTTTCAGGGCAATTTTGCCCCATTTGTAATAAATCCATGCTTCACACCCCCTTGGGGGAATTGTAAAAAGTTGGTCTAAGCATGGTCCTTTTATAAAAGACTCGGTCGTCCTTAGGTTTAACTATCAGGGTGATACTCTAGAGTGTTTTTTCCTTAGGAATTATGCATTGCGCTTCATTCCTGTATAATTCCCGAGTTTTTCACTCACACCTCCAAAGCTGAAGTATTTACCATGGTGGTCGAACCTAAGATGGTTATTAGAGTCTTGTGTCTAGGATTTTTTACATGTTAGCCATCTATATTGAGTCATGTGGACATGCACTAGGTCCCCTAGGTTTTTTAGACTTTTATGAGAAAAACATTTTTGCTCGCTTCTCGGGGTTTTTTAATGATTTAATTAAAAAATAATGAATAATGATAAAAGATGGGTTAGGAGGTTGTTTTTGCCTTGGGGGTGCTCGTTTTTTAACCCAGAGCACCCATAAAAACCCTAAACCCACTTTTCCTAAGTTTCATGTGAATATTATTCACCCAATTAAATATTTTCTCCAAATTAATAAATGAGGAATATTTAATTGGAAATAATAAAAAATAATAAATTTGGAGAAAATAAAAAAATCTCCAAAATAAAGTAAATTGAATAAAGTAAAGGGCTAAATGACATGTCAATCAGTATTGGAGTTGATTCCAATCATCACCTACCTGATCTGAGTCAATATCAGAGCACTGTGAGCTCACCTTCCTTGGGATTTGCGCCATCCTTGCATGCTTGGGTGACTTTCCTCATTGGCAATTCGTGATTGGCTTGGAGATGGCTCCAAGGTTGGATGGTGGGTGCCTTTCCTAGGTGGAGGCCACATCACCCCAATCTCATCTTACCAAAGCTCAGTTAACTATTCAATCAAAGGCTTGGCTTCGTCATTCATTGGGATTTGTGCCTTCCTAAACTCTTCTTCTCCTTCAATTCGCATGAGCTCTCTTTTGTTATAAATAAAGGTCATTGCTCCACCACTGAGGGTGGAAGTTTGTGCAAGGAACCTCTGCTGTAAATTTTGTTAAATGCTTGTTGCTATTTGGCATACAAGCTGGAATAAAGTGAAGACTTTGGAGGTCAATGGTGCAATTTCTCATAACATGTATCTAAAATGAGGTGATATCTCTTTGTTTTACTCTCTTTTTGCAATATCATTGGTCAATCCTTGCTTAGAAGGTTAATATTAATCCATAAGGTAAGCATTTGTAGGTTCAATTTGCTTATTTATGTTTTGTATTTGAAGTCAAGGAGTAGCCAAAAGTAGTCAGTTATACTTGGGCTCTCCAAAATTTCTTATACTGAATATACTTGATTTGATCATGGTGTGCTCTTAGTGGTGAAGTGTTGTAGGTGTTACTAGAAGGCCAAATAGGGATTGGAGTTTAGTTGCTTCCAACCCTCTTTGCTACCTTTAAATGCTAATGGTTTTGTGTTACAGGATTCTACAAAGTATTTCGTTTGTTCAAGCTTGGGCTTGAAGTTCCTTCTCCTTTCACCCTTTAAATCTTAAAATCAATCTTTTCCCTTCTTGTTGGTTACCAAAGTGCAATAGGTTGCTTAGCTTCAAGTTTCAGCCCTCCAATCTATTCACTTTTATGCATGCATGAGATGGTTCTAAGCTTTGAGTGTATTCGCTCATATGCATGCAAGTAGTTCAAAGTTCCAAGTTTATTCTTTTGATTGATCTACTTTGTTATGTCTATATCTTAGTTTCTTACAAAAGCATCATCATTATTCTTAGATCTAGATTTGTATTTTTGCTTTTGTGAGCTAACAATACTAATCTACTAACTTCCATTGGCTGCCTTGAAAAGAGTGCTTTGACTGTCACAAGAAAAAGTACATTGGCTACCATAAAAAGAATGAGTTGACTGTCATAAGAAAAGTGCATTGGCTGCCTTGAAAAGAGTGCTGTTGACTGTCATAAGAAAGATTGCATTGGCTGCCTTGAAAAGAGTGTTGTTGACTGTCTAAAGAAAAGTGCATTGTCTGCCTTGAAAAGAGTGCTGTTGACTGTCTAAAGAAAAGTGCATTGGCTGCCTTGAAAAGAGTGTTGTTGACTGTCTAAAGAAAAGTGCATTGGCTGCCTTAAAAAGATTGTGTTGACTGTCAACAAAAAGAGTGCATTGGTAGCTCCTTCAACCCCTTTTGCTCACCTTGCAAGTAGCTTAAAAAGTTTCAACTTTCAAAGTTTTATATATCATTGATTGCTAGCTTGCTTCTTTCTAAATATTAGATCTTGTTTCAAAAAAGCTTTCATTCTTGCAAAGATTTAGTTTCTAGCTGTATTCTTGTTTTTATTAACCTTCTAATCATCTTGTGTTCAAAGCTCTTACTTTCAGGAAAGTTAGGAGGCTAAAGCAAAACCAAAAGAAGAGCAAAAAACCAACCTCCAAAAAAGCACAAAAACTCCATTCCTCCCTCCTCTTCATCCCCACTTCTAAACCTTGTGCTTTCAAGGAGTTCAACACCAATACATTGTACAAAAAATTAATAAAGAGCAAGTGGGATAAAGGCTCCCACACCCTATTTCCCCCATTTGGGGGAAGCTTGTATCGTCCTTTTTGTACTTTATTTGCTTTATACCTGCAAGTAGAATAGGAAAGTTAGAGTGATTTCAATTTGATAGGTTGCTAGATCTTCAATTTGGTAGCTTTAGTTTGATTTATTTTCAAGTTTTACTTAGTTTTCCATTTTTACATAAACTGCTAAGAAGAACACAAAATCTCTTGAATCTGGCCATAAGGCGGATCAAGAGTGCTCTCTGTCGGAGAGTTCACTTTGTTTTATTTTTGCTAACCCCCTTGCTCTCCCGAGTACGGTCTTGGACCTGAAAGAGATTCTTGGGTAGTTTAGTTCATTTACTTCACAAACTTTGCAATCTTGTTTATAAATCTCTTGAATCTTGCCATAAGGCGGATCAAGAGTGCTCTCTATCGGAGAGTCTATGGTTCTGGTTTCATTCACATAATAAAATTGGAACGAACATTTATCTACACTGTGTATGCTCTACCCACTTGTGGGATACCCAGAAGTAGTGTAGCTTGTTAACTCTTCACATTTAATTCCACTTCAACCACTAATAAAATACATCCCGAAAAAACTAACGGAAATCCGACGTTGATCATTAACAATCAAAAGTGGGCAAATTCTTCCTGGGGACACGGAAACCACTGGAACGAGACCTTAAGGGCACAGTTAGGCTACATCCTTGTTGGTGTAGTGTTGAACACCGCTCTAGAGACTCCGACCAGCCCACATGTCCTTGTACGGAGCCACCTAGATTGTTATCCGGACGTATCTCCTGTAACGCAAGGTATATCTTGGAGATTCCCTTTCCCATAATAATCAACTTCACCCCAAAATTTACAATAAAATTTACCAAGAAGCATTTGCAAAACTTTCCCAAGCACACCAAAGACATGTTTTAAGCATCCCATTGGCACTGGTCTATTCTTTAAAGCAATTTGAATATTTTGTGTTGTGATTTATCCACAATTACAATATTTATAAATTAAAATGCCGTGAATGTTTCGTTTATAAATTATCATTATATTGTAAATGTGATCTATTTATCTTGCAAAGTTATACTTGGGCACAATTTTATTGCAAATTACTTCAAAAACTCCTAAAACAACACCCATCATAATTCACAAAACACTCAAAAAACACTTAAGAACCTTAGTAACTTTTTTAGGGTCTACCCCCCTTGGCTTCATTAGGAGTTTTCCTAAATGGAGGAGTCGGGATCAGGTGACAGCACTTGACTCTTTGCTTGCCCCCAAGGCCATACATTCCTCATAAGCAGCTTCGAAAGATTTCTGCTGCTGTGTGCACATCGGCGGGCAACAGCCGAAATAAAAAAAACCTAGGGGGACCTAACACATGTCCATACTACTCAAAATAATGCCTAGCATGTTCATATACATTGACCCATGGACTTTAATAACCCCCTAAGGCCCGTTAACCTCACCAGGCATTCCAGCTTTGACGGAGCAGGAAAAAACTCCTTGGAATACCTGACTTGGCCAAAACGTCCTAGGGAACCAAGTCCTTTACAAAAATACCATGCTAGTACATTTTATTACAAACCTCGTAGGGCATGGACATGTGAAGAAAAAAATTAAAAAAAGGGCCCTGCTGCTGCCTAATACACACCTGGGGGGGATGCGGCAGGAAACCTTCAAGCCGCTCGGTGTGTCCTTGGGGGCAAGTGAGAGTCAAGTGTTGTCACCTGATTACTCGACTCCTCCGTCTAGGCTTACTCCTAGTGAAGCCAAGGGGGGTGGTCCCTATGGAAAATAATCTAAGGCTTTTAATCTGCAACAAAAGATAAAAAGTCTATTCTAGGAGTTAAAAGATGATGAGATGAAAAATTAACAACTAAGCATTGCTTGCAAATTAAATCAATTGATTAACCCAACACAAGATAGATAAGCATTCACGACATTTATGATTGAAACTTAAAACATGGAAAATTAAAGACCAGTATCGAGAATGTAAAAATGCTTGCAATTGTTGCTGTGTAGGGTTGCTTGTGTAGTCTCAGTGAAAGTATTGCAGTGTCTCGGTTGGTAAATTTTATGATTATTAAATGAGTGGATTAAGGAGTGGGTTAATTCTTGGTTTGGCCCAAAAGAAACCTGTTACCAACTTATTTGTACCATAGTTGGATTATCTGAGGAGCCGCCATTTGACGAACATGATGAATGTTTGTACTCCAGTGTATTAGATGATCCAGCATTTTTGCCTAGCCAGTTTTTTGTTTTCAGTCGACATGACCATGGCCCCATGGGGTTTGTAATAAAGTGTGCTAGTAGGATTTTGAGTGTCTCGGTCCCCCATGACTTGATTAAGCAACTAAGGTATTCCAGGGAGTTTTTTCCTTTGTCAATTATACTTTGCCTATAGCTGAGCTATAATCGATGAGGTTTTCTCCCGCTTCCTCCAAAGCTGGAATGCCCGATTTTGAAAATATGAGTCGTGGGGGGTTATTAGAGTCCAACTAATGTATATAAGCCTACTAGACACTATTAGAATAGGTTTTGGTCATGTCCCAAGTCTCTAGGACCCTCAGAAAAAATTTCGAAAAAAATTTACCGAGTCCGTCGAATTTGGGTTTTTAATTATTTTTAAATTTTAATAAATTTCTCTATAGCTTAAATAGAGAAATTCCAAATTGTAATATGTCAGTCGTCCGGGGTCTGAATTCAGTGATTGATGGCTTGTTTCATAAGCCAAAAATCACACATGACCCATAGACCAGCTAAACCCAGCTTTTGGATGTCAATTCAGCCTCATAATTAATATTTTCTCTAAAAAGCCATTTACAGAGAAATTATTAATTAAAATAATAAAAATGATTATTTTGGAGATAATCCAAATCTCTCCAAATAATCCAAATGGAATAAAGTAAAAGGCTAATTGACATGGCACTGGACATTAATGAAGATTCCAATCATCTCAGTCATCATTCAGTTGAGTATACAATCAGCAGAAACCTGTTATCAAGCTCATCTTCAGTGATTGATGGTGGTTGAGTTGATTGATTGGCATTTATTACCAAGTTGGGTGCCCTCCTAAAGTCATGGCCATGACAAAGCATTGGCTCTTAGTGATGGCGAGTTAGACTCCTACATCAACTCAAAGCGTATCTCCTTCATCCTCACGTCAATCTCCATGGAGAGTTCGAATTGCCACATGGCAATGCATATGTGGTATGGTGGAAAGTCCAAGAGGTAGATGGGGGGGGCCTTGCCTAGGTGGAGGCCACCTCCCCATCCACATAAGCTCCAAACTCAAGTTTAATGTTGAGTTAGGACTCCAAGCTCGATTTGGTTGGTGTTGACATGCTTTTGATTGGATTTTAACTAGTGTTATTGGCTCTCTCTTTGCCAATTTGAATTAGGGTTTTAGGCTAGTGTTTTGTTATTTAAGAGAAGCCATTTCGGCTTTCTCTTCATGCTCTCTTGGTGCAAGCTTACTCTACTCAATTGTAATACTTCATAGCTTTGGCTATCTTGAAATAAATTCGACTTTGGAGGTCTATTGATGTGCACATTGGTCCATGAGAATTTGTTGAAGCTTCATTGAGGTGATGTTTTATTAAAGCTATTTCATATATAATTGTTTGATCATTCTAGCTTAGAAGTCTTTTTTAAGTCCATGGAATGAATATTTGGGTTTCAACTTATTCATTTATGCTTGGTTGATTAAGATTTAGAAGTAGCAAACAGTAATCGGTCATACTTATGCTCTTCTTGTCTTTTTTAGTTAATTATACTAGACTTGATCAAATCGTTGTTGAAGTGGCTTGTTTTACAGATTTCCTAAGTACACAGTGGGATTTTGAGCTAGGTTGCTTCTTCCTCCCCTTTGTCACTATTTTTATTAACTTGTGTGCATTTCAGGGGTTCTTCAAAGATCGAATCGTGCTTCAAGTTTGAGTTTGAAAAGTGCATAAGAGATCCATCCATTTATTCAAAAAACTTCAATCATTGGTTACCTTGGTTCTAAAGGGCTTCTTTCTTCAAGCCCATCTTATTTTCTCTTTGATCTCCTTTTTGCCCTTGTTTTGCTAAGCCCATGTTTTCCATAGCTTTCCCCTTTCTTGCTCTAGATTCATCCTAGTAGCCCTAGATCTCCTCTTCAAGCTCATTTTCCCTCCCTCTTCTCTATTCGTTTTCCCTTACCTTCTTCCTCCTCACTTGCTCTCGTCCATCTCTTTCTCCCTTCTCCTACCATTCTTTTTTTTTTGTTTCCCTTAGCTCCTCTCTTCCATCCTCTTCTATCTTCTTTTCTCCCTCTCGTCCCCCTCCAAAAGAGCCCTTAAACATAACAAAATCAACAAAAAACTTGTTAGTGGTTAAGATCTAGTTAGTATCTAGTCTCATTGTATCTTGTTAGTAGTAGATCTTGCACTTGTTTGTTAGTCTTGTTAGCATTAGCATTGTTAGCTTTGTGTTACTTTTCATCCTCTTAGCTTGCATTTTAAATCTCATACTAGAAATCTAATTCTTGCATTTTAAGTAGTTTATTGAGCATATAGGGAAGTGATAGGTTGCATTTAGCTTGTAGTTGTTTGCATTTTTTACATTTTTCAAAAAATAGTTTTCATATATCAAAAAATATATCAACTTTTTTATACTTTAGATCTCTTTCCCATCATGTTTTAGGTATATGTTGCTTGCTGGTCCGTTTTATTTTTATGCATGTTTCGAAAAGTAAAAATTCATAAATCTAGTTTCAAAAGTCTTTTCCTTATTTTACCATTTTTTGACGAATAATGGTGCCTTGTTGAGTTGTTTTGAGCTTGTGTAGGTGATTTGAGAGAAAAGAAACTTGGTAGATCTTGAAGCAAAAAATCAAAGCAAAACCAAGTGAATGCCATAAGGAGTGATTGAATATATAAACTGTTAGTATCCTTTGTAAAGCTCTTTAAGAGTTCATTTCAAGTTTAAAGTTCATTTTCTCCTCTCAAAAAGCCCTTCAAGGGTTGAAACCCAAGGCATTTGTAAAAGTTAATAAAAGGTTGAGTGGAGGAGTCCTCCATTTTTTGGGTTTTCTTCCCCATTTGGGGAAGAGTGTTGTGGTTGGTTAACTTAGATCTTCTCTTTCTATGTGCTTTAGATTAGCTTAGCATTTCATTTTTGTACTTCTCTTCCAAGTTTTGACCAGAGCAAGCTAACTTTGGGATTGCATCCCAAAGGCCACATAGTTTTGTGGTAGCTTCTCGTTCCCCCCGTTAGCCTCCTTGCCGAAGTTTCAGCTAGCTGGAAAGTCTCAAGGAATAGTGGTTCTGAGTGATCGGCCTTGTTCGGAGGTAGATCCCACCTTTAGAATAAATCTTGTTTGGTAGAACATTAGATCTTTTCAGTTATCTTCAAGCATATTGTTGTACTTGTTGTTATCATCTTTTACTTCCAGTCATTCACAAAGCTTCATTTTTATTTCTTCAAGTCCTACATAACTGCTTCTATTTTCATAAAATAAACAAAGCCTCTTGAACTTGGCCAAATCCAAGTCAAGAGCACTCTCTGTCGGAGAGCATCTTAAACTTGCATTTTCTCCCCTGCATTAGGCATATTAGAGTAGAAAAGTCTCTTGAACTTTGGTCTTAAGATTAATTCAAGAGCGCTCTCTATCGGAGAGTTGAATTGTGCTCTCTAATAATAAAATACTTCAACTTACACTCCCTTTTAATTAATTTATCTTGGTCGTTATTTGACACTTGTATGCTCTGTCAACCTGAAAGGGTTGGGCTAGTACTAAAAAAGGTGTTGGATTTGCTAATCTTACAAGCGATAATCTAAGTAAAATTTTACCCCAATCTAAACCAGCGTTAAATACTGAGGTTGCTTCCTGAAACAGGTGGTGCCGAGAATCCATTGGTCAGACTCGGGGGCGGTTCAAACATTGGACACCTATCCTCTTGAATCTGGGTTCTCTCGACTTATCATCTAAGAGGTTGCCAGTATCTTTCCCGTTTGGTTTAACTCTTTTGATATCCTTGTTTCTCATCCTAATAAACAAGATCATTAAAATATTCAATAAACCAAGATAATTTGCACAACGATCTCACAAACAGTACTTTTCAAAGATCCACACATTCAGCATCACATTTTTATTATTCTTTGACTCCATAAGGCACTGGTTATTTAAAGCTTGTATTTTGATCAGGACCATTTGTCCTTGTGGTTATTTTATCTTGTGAATGCTTCATCTGATTATCAAATCTTGAAACGTATTGTAATCTTGTTATCTCATTTAGCAACGTGGATTGCATTTTTAGCTTGTGTTTATCTCATTTATAAATTGGTCTCATCATAATAACTCCTAAACAACACTCATCCGCATCACCCCATACAAAAAACACTTAAAACATTGAGCCATAGTTAAACTCTTTGTAGGGACTACCCCCCTTGGCTTCGTTAGGAGTTAGCCTAAACGAAGGAGCTGGGATTTAGGTGACAGTACCTAGCTCATTGCTTGCCCCCAAGTCCACACCTCTCCCCAGTTCCAGTGAGGGAGACAACTTTCGAAAGATTTCTACTGCTGGTGTGCAATCTGGGGGACAACAAAACCTAAACTTCGAACTGAGTGCTCTAGCAACCTTACCAAGTGTCCAACCAAGCGAGGATGAACCCGCTTAAGAACTTGCTGACTCTGTGGATTCAGTCCATGCAACCTACCGAGTTCTTAGGATTGGATTCTAATGGATTGCCCCATTAACACTAAATACCTTGCACCCGTTTCTGATTGAGCCAACTGTTCCGACTAAGCTACAGTAGTTAAGAGCATACTCCGGGTTTGGGGCGTTGTTCGTTTCATTAAAATGTGTGAGTGGATGATTAATCTACACTAAACCCAAAGAATAAAGCAAGGGGAGTTAATTTTAGGATTAAAACACAAAAGCATATAACAAACTGATAAACGCGTCCTCTGAGGACGTTGTGTGCTTGAGTGAAAAAGTGCAAAAAACTAAAAAAAAGTGTGGATCCCCCCTGGGGGATTGGGGTCGGGCGTTGGAATTGCCTGCTGAGCTCTTTTTATTTTTTATGATTTACAAATGAAGCTCAAGAAACACTGCTGGTCCTTTAACTAGGCACCAATACAGTTTACAAATATTTGGATGATGTAAGGGAGGTAAAACCAGCTCCCCGAATGGCTACGGACACCTCCGGATCTCAGACTTTGAGCTCTAGAAAGTTCAGACCTGCTAAAAGACAAAAAAAACCAGCGAACTGAATTAGTCTTAAAAATGTCGAGAAACACTTAAAAAGTGTCTTTGACGTTGCTACAAAAAATTGCAAAATTTTCTAACTTAGCTAGCAACCTAGAACTGAATAAAAATGAAGCTATTAGACTCTTTAGATTGCTACTTGCTTAGATTTATCAATCAAATGAACTTTGAAGCAAGATTTAGATTTTAATAGGACAGTAACCGAGATAGAATAAAAAAAATGATCTAGAAGAGTGAACCCATGGGGGTTTAGCGTTTTGAAGAAAGGGCAATGGAGTCAAGCTCCTTGATGCACCGGTAGGATCGAGACTTGGTTCGTATTTACTGAATGAAGGCACAATCTAACATGTTTGTGGACTTCTCCAGCTTAGGCTACCTATAAATAGCTGCAAACAACTAGTAAGGGGATAAGAGCATATGTGTAAATGAACAACAGAAAACTTGATAAATAATAGATTCAAACAAGAGATCATACTACTTCTAGCATTCTAATATCATCGACAAAAGTAAGCAACCTATAAAGCATTACTCACTATTCCTTATGAAAGATAACTTCCCTTTAAAAAGACATACAATCCCGACAATACTAACTATGCAACATGATACAGTTTACCTCAGATGTACAAGCATGAAGATCCAACCAAAGACAATCACCAGACTAGCCTCCAAAGCCTTCTTTATTAAACTCAGAAAAATATTACAATACAAATGCAAGCAGAGGTTCCACATTTTCTGATTGTTTACAATGGAGCCAAGCTCCTCAATATATAGCACAAGGAGAGTGAGCTAGGGCCCAAAACCCTAAGGAGACAAAGCTCCTAGATTGGAGAGCAAGGAAATACCATAGCTAATGGAGAAGTGCTAATTCATTTGAACAAAAACACCTTGAAATGGAAGCTGCTGAGTTGATGATGGAAACTCACGTGTGGATGAGAGAGCAAGTGGATGTTTCCACGAATTGTTGGAGCTTTATGTTGAGCAGATTCAATTGGACTATGATTGGTTGATTCAATTAGCAGCCAACCATATGCTTTGTGCCACCAAGATATACATCCATCAAATCCGTACGGTTGAAAGGGAGCTGGCCCACGTGAAGGTAGAAGCGTAGCATGCAAAATATAACAATGGTTCTGTTACCAACTTTTTGTACCATAGTTGGATTATCTGAAGAGCCGCCATTTGAAAAACATGATGAATGTTTGTACTCCAGTGTATCAGATGATCCATCATTTTTGCCTAGCCAATTTTGGCTAGTCAGTTTTGTTTTTCAGTCGACATGACCATGGCCCCAAGAGGTTTGTAATAAAGTGTGCTAGTAGGCTTTTGAGTGGCTCGGTTCGCCATGACTTGATTAAGCAACTAAGGTATTCCAGGGAGTTTTTTCCCTTGTCAATTATACTTTGCCTATAGCCGAGCTATAATCGATGAGGTTTTCTCCCGCTTCCTCCAAAGCTGGAATGCCCGATTTTGAAAATTTTAGCCATGGGGGGTTATTAGAGTCCAACTGATGTATATAAGCCTACTAGACCCTATTAGAATAGGTTTTGGTCATGTCCTAGGTCTCTAGGACCCTCAGAAAAAAAATTCGAAAAAATTCTACCGGAGGCATCGGATTTGGGTTTTTAATTATTTTTTAATTTTAATAAATTTTTCCATAGTTTAAATGGAAAAATTTCAATTTGTAATATGTCAGTCATCCGAGATCCGATTTCAGTGATTGAAGGCTCCAACCTTAAGCCAAAAATCATTCATGATCCCTGGACCAATTTATCCTAAGTTTCAGATGTCAATTTAGCCTCATAATTAATAATTTCTCAAAAAAAGCCATTTACAGAGAAATTATTAATTAAAATATTAAAAATTGAGTATTTGGAGATAATCCAAATCTCTCCAAAATAATCCAAATGGATTAAAATAAAAGGCTAATTGACATGGCACTGGGCATTAATGAAGGTTCCAGTCATCTCCAATCAACTTCAATGAAGTATCCAGTCAACACAAGAGTTTAACTCCAAGAGAATTCACCCTCCATGCATGTAAGACTCGAATTGGTGATGTGGAGGGGTTATTAAATGAGATTTGGTTGGTGTTGGGTTACATTTAATGGGGGTGGGTGCACCTTGCCTAAGTGGAGGCCACCTCCCACTCTCAACTACCAAGATTGCAATTGAATTTTGGTTGAACTCCAAGCCACCTACTAAATGCTCACGCCATCTGCAAGCTTGCTCATGTCAACTTCCTTTGGAGCTCGAGTTTTCCACTTGGCACATATTTATTTGATGGGAGATATTTTCAATGTGGAGATGAGGGGCGCCTTGCCTAGGTGGAGGCCACCTCCTCATCTCATTGAATGCAACTCGAGCTTGTTGGTGGAGTTACCACTCCAATGCTTGGTTTAACTTGGATTTGATTGGATGTTGATTAGGAATTCGACTTGTGTTAGGTGTTATTGGCTTCCATCATGCCAATTCGAATTAGGGTAGCTTAGTGCTTGTCTTTTGTTATATAATGAGGGCTTTTCTCCTCGTTCCTCATGGATTATTTAGCAAAGAAACTCTGGAGGATTTGTAACTTGTTTATCTTTTAATAAAGTTGTGACTTTGGAGGTCAAATTGTGGAGGCTCTTGGTGGCCATACATCATCTTATAACAAGGTGATATTGTGTATTACTTATGTGCTTAGGAATTTCAAGTTTTAGATTTATATTTCAAGAAGGCTAACAATCTAGCACATGCAATTATAAGTCTATACTTTCGCTTGAGCATATTTGTTTTGCAGGTATCTTCCAAAGTATAAGATCTTTGTAGGTTCGTCTTCACTCTGCTTGTGGCCAAAGAATTTCAACCGTATAAGCTTAAGAAACAAGGAGATCTTGCTTCACCCATCAAATTTCTAAATCGGTTACTTGATCTACTTGTCTGAACTGTGGAAATCCAAAGCCCTAATCCTATCCAAGTTTGGTCATTGCCTAAGTTTGCCTTTGGTTTTCGTCTTGCTTGGCTTTTTGCCTTCTCGTTTGCCTCTTCAAATCCATCTTTTTCCTCTCCTTCTAGCTTTCGTCTTACTGCTGCAATCTTCACTGCTGCTCCTATTTTTCAGTCACTTTACCTCCTTACAGTCTGCTGCCCTATCCCTACTGCTTCCCCATCCTTACTGCTGTCCATTACCAGCATTCATCTCTGTCCACTTATTTCCATTTTGCAGCTGTCTTCCCAATCCCTCATCTTTTCCCTTTTGTCCACCTACAAAAAGACCAAAAACACAAATAAAAAGCAAGGAGCAAGATTGTTAAGTGTTAGAAGTGTTTCATTTTTTAGATCTTACATCTTGCAATAGTTTAATATCGTTTCAAAGTTTCAAGTTTGGCATTGTTCATCAAAGTTTACAGCTTAGATCTTTAAAGTAGTCTTTTATTTTCATGCATTGAAAAGTTAAACACTTAGGCATATTCTTTTAGATCTCATTTTGGCTTTCGTTTTAGTAGGATCTAGCTTATTTCCAAGTATTAGCTTGCATATAGGTTGCTAGTTGCATTTACATAGCAGCTCTCATTCAAAAGATAAAAAGTGCATACGAAATATTTCCATTTTTTTTATAGTTTGGATCTCTTTCCTAACATTTTTGGCTATTGTTTGCTTGCTGGTCCGTTTTATCATCTTAATATTTTGAAGTCAAATCTCATGCTTTTTTGCACTTTAGAGTTTATCTTGCAAGCCTAAATTCAAGAGTTTTCAATTATTATCAAAATCTTTGATTTGGACTAATGCTAATGGGTATTTGAGTGTTCCATTGTGATAAATCTCTCTTTGAGAAAGATAAACTTGAGATACTTTGAAGCAAATAGAAGAGAGAAAGATCATAAATCAAGAAGTCATCAAGGAAACCAAAAGGCAATCCAAACCATGAAGGCATTTCTTATCCTTTTGTAAATAGCTCTTAAGAGCTTTTGTTTCAAGTATTTTTCCAAGTTAACTTTCTCAAAAGACCTTTCAAGGGTTTGATTCCCAAAGGCAATTGTAATTCAGTGAATAAAAAGGCTAGGTGGGATAAGGCCTCGCACACATTGTTTCTCCTTCCCCATTTGGGGAAGTTTGTTTCATGCATGCTTTAGTTAGTTTTATTTCAAGTTTTCTAGATTAAAGTTCATTTCTGTACTTAGATTAAATTCTCTTCCAAGTTTTGACTTGAGTTAGCAACCTTGGGATTTTATCCCGAGAGCCACATTATTTTGTGGTAGCTTCTCTATCCCCATTAGACTCCTTGTCAAAATTCAGCTAGCTGGAAGTTCTCAAGGACTGGTGGTTCTAGTGGTCACCTTGTTCGGAGGTTGACCCCACGTTGTTTATTTTTTGAGTTAGTTGTTAGTTTTGGCCTTAGAAATTGTGCATCTGTTATTATCTTTTATCACTTATTTTACTTCAGAAAGTGCACTTTTCTTCACATGCAAGTTGCTTCTATTCTAATAAACAACAAAGCCTCTTGAACTTGCAGTAATTCAAGTTAAGAGCACTCTCTGTCGGAGAGCATATTTAGTTTGCATTTCCCTTTGCATTAGACATATAGATTAAATAAGTTTCTTGAACCTTGTCATAAGACAAAGTCAAGAGCACTCTCTGTCGGAGAGCTGAATTGTGTGCTTAAGTAATAATAAAAACTTTCAACTCACATCCCCATAATAATCTATCTTGGTTGCTATCTAACACCCGTATACTCTGCCGACCTGAAAAGGTTGGGCTAGTACTCAGAAAGGTGTTGGACTTGATAAACTTCTATAATGTAATAAAATTTTCACCCCACAACCAACGAACCGACGTTGCTTCGGTAAATACTTAAAGTGCTATTCTGGGAGGTGGAGCCGGAGTGCCGTTGTTCAAACTTCGAGGGTGGTTTAAACATTGAACACTTATCCTCTTGATAACTGGACGGTTCGTCAGATCACCGTGAATAGCCACTGAAAGTATAACTTTCCGGTCTCTTTGCTTGCCTTGTTGATCTTATCCTAATAATCAAGACCACTAAAACTTTTAATATACCAAGATAATTTGCACAACGATCTCACAAACAACTATTATTGAGACTTACATTTCAGCATCCCCAAGCACTATATTTGTTTGACTCCATAAGGCACTGGTCTTCAAAACTTATATGAATTACCTTAATTTGAATTGTTGATCAGTATATCTTGAATCATATTGTGGATGCTATTTAAAATTTCCAAGTTTTCATATTCTGTTGTGATCTATATCTCGCAACGTGGATTGCGTTATCTTGTGTATTATTCAAAGTGTTATTGTGTCTCTCATTTTCAAAACTCCTAAACAACACCCATCCGCATCACCACACATTAAAAACATTTAAAAACACATTGAGCCATAGTTAAACTCTTTGTAGGGACTACCCCCCTTGGCTTCGTTAGGAGTTAGCCTAAACGGAAGAGTTGGGATTCAGGTGACAGTACCTAGCTCATTGCTTGCCCCCAAGGCCACACCTTTTCCACTTGTAGTGAGGGAACAACTTTCGGAAGATTTCTGCTGCTGGTGTGCATCTCGACGGACAATAGGTTCAACCTTTGAATTTGACAACTCATCATATAACTTATAATATATGCTTTAAACCACTCACATAGTTGTTCATCCTACAATTTGAGATGCCAAGTCAATAACTGCCGTGAAAGTTGGTCCACGTGAACATGGAGGGCGCACATTGTATGTTTCCAATCCATATTGCAATAAAGGTTGGATGGTAAAGTTGGAGCTTCAAATTGAAGCTTCTCCCCACGGACATGCCACCTCACGACAAGGGTAGGTGCCCACACAAAAATAAAACTCAGCCATAAACCAATCTGTACGGTCGTGTGGAAGATAGACCATGTGAACGTTTGAGCGAACATGAGCTTGGAATATTCCACCCTTGACTTTTAACTTGTCATTTAATACATGATTTAAAACTTAGATGTAGTCGCCCACCTCTTATGACTTATGCCATGTCATTTGGCATGTGACAAATTCCACTTTTTTAATATTTTAATCATTTGGCCAAAGTGCATTTTGATGTTCTTTTAGCATTTAAATGCTGAAATGTAGCTTTGATAGGAAAAACTGCTCCACGGGGGTTCTCGATCGCCCAAAATGTAGGAAAACTGGGTATCGGGGTAAAGAGGATGCTCTGAGCTCGAAAACGAGCATCCTTGCACCAAATTCCAACTCCGGATCACACTTTTATCACCTTTTGAAGATTTTCAATTAAACCATTAAAAAATGGCTTAAAAATGCAAAAAATATTTTTTGTCGGAATTGACTGAAACCTCAGGGGAACCTAGTACATGACAAAACGATAAAATTCTAGCGTCTAGCATGTTTATAAACAATACAAAATGGGCTATAATAATCCCCCAAGGCCTAACCCCCACTTTAGGCATTCCAGCTTTGGAGGTGCAGGAGAAAACCTCACCGATTATACTCGGCTAAAGGCAAAGCATAATCGACAAGGGAAAAAACTCCTTGGAATACCTTCTTTGGTTGTCAAGTCCTAGGGAACCGAGTTACTCAAAGACCAACATGCTAGTATGCTTATTACAAACCCCGTGGGGCACGGTCATGTACTGCAAAGCATTAAAAAAAGAGCCCTGAACAGGCAAAACTTGGAACTTCTGAACTCTGATAAGCACAAGTGAGTTGTGCAACACTGGCGGCTCACTGAAGTCCAACTAAAGTGCAACTTTAGGTGGTAACAGGCCCTCAAAAAGGCCTGATGGGTATCAAATCATTGAAAATGAACATGTAACATGTTGAACACTGCCCGCTCACTTGATAGTCCAACCAAGTACAACTTAATTGGCAACAAGTTACAAGTTCAAATCCCCGTGGGTACTAGCTTACAAAAGAAAAGTGTTCCTCAATGTTATATCATGAACTTGGTTCATTATTTGAAATTAATAAAATCTGGAAAATATTTCTGAATTTAAATTTTAGATTTGTGATCTTACCTATTCACTCTTTAAAAGGTTTAACAAGTGGTTGTTACCACAATACCACTTGTTCAAATCTGGAAATTAGTTTAAAATCCAAAATTTTAGGTATTGAATCTTGATCCAAAGTCATTTACTGTTATATTTTAGTGCATCTAATGTGTTGATGTTTTACTTTCTTAAATACCAGAATTAACCTATATGAAACTTCATACTATTATTATATTATTTGTATGTTAAATCCTCTTTTTTATCAAGTTTCATTTTATTTGGTTTTAGCTACATTGTGATTATTTTTAATTACAATCTATACCTTTCATTTTATCATAAACAGATTTACAACTATGTCTAGTGCTCTCTTTCATATTTTTGGTTTTAAACTCAATGCAATTCAATTACTTAACATCTAGAGATACCCCCTTAGCTTTAAGAGAGATGGGCTAAAAGTGAGAAGAGAATTGCACCAAGGTGATAGTGGTACTTCTCCTAGGCTTGCCTCAAGGTTGCATCTGTGGGTAGAGACTTTTTCCACTTGGATGCAAGTTGTAGAGGTAACAAGTATCTCCCTAGGTACCCCATATTATCTTCCCTAGGTATATTACAAAAGTCTCTTCCTTATGGCACATATCCCTAGGGTTCCGTTGTACACTTTAAAATCTTCTTTAAACTATTGCTCCCATCTAGAGAGCTTTTAAACCCAGACGCTCCTTTTCTAGCCTTCAAATGTGTTCACACTTGGTCCTTCTTTAGCTTATACGACAAATGTTAATGTGGGACATTTTTCACCTTCTGTATAGGTCTAGTTGCTGCATGTCATCTTTCTACTTCTTAGAGTATGCTTTAACTCTTTGTTTAAGGGCTTGGACCATGCCAAATATTCCATGTGATGTTTCTTCATGCAAAGGACTCTCCTCCAAATATGTATAACATGCCTCAAACTGAGTGTCCTTACCTCACATGTCTCAAAGGTGAAACATGCCTCCAAATATGTGGAATATGCCTCGAATAATGTGTAATGCCACATAAAGTCACTTTAATGTGCTTTCAATGCCTTTTTGTCCACAATTTCCATTATACAAGTGGGTAGACTCATGATCAAGAAACCAAGTTACTCCCTTGAAGTCGAGTGTTCCTCACAAAGTGACCTTTGACTGAATGAATTCTTCCACTGCCACATGGTCTCATCCAAGCTAGAGCATTCCTTCTTTAACCTCTTTCTTTTGTCACTTGTAATACCACAGGCGTTCCTCTAAGCTAGGGTGTTTCTCTTCTAGACTTTGTCTTGCTTTGTATGCTCTGAAGCCTAATCCAAGTAGGGCGTTCTCCTCCTTATGGTGTGTTTGATCCAAATCTCCCCATCTACCATGCCCTGGACATCTGCATAAATAGGGTGTTCATTTTGTGGCCTTCTCACTCCTCATATCATACATCAATGAAGTCCTGGAAAAGCCTCCATGAACTCGTAATTGTCCAAAGATCTTCTTTTGTGCATGATGAGGGATGATAGGCCTATGAAAATGTGAATGAACCATGCATGTTCAAAGGGGCAACATGATGCTTTCTTAATTGCAAGTTTACTAAAAACAAAGTGGCATATCCCTTGTTGAAGTTTTTTTCTTGTTAATATGGCTATCTCCTATCTCATAGGCTTTTTTTTCAACATTTATTAATAGTGGTATAATTGGTCAGCAATTATAATCTAAATCATATATTCTCTGTCTAGCAGGTTATTAAGGACATAACAGCAGGTGGAGCAGATTATTCTTTTGAATGTGTTGGTGATGTTGGAGTGATACGGACTGCCTTAGAGTCCTGCTGTGATGTACTTCTCATCTGTACTCATCAATCAATTTTTATTTATTCTTTCTGAATACATTTCTTTACAGAAAATGGACATACAAGATGCTGAATTGGTATTCTGGAATCTGTAGATTCTTAAAATTTTAGAAGCACAATAATTGTTATAAGTTTGTTTCTTGCATTACAGGGCTGGGGAATGGCAGTTATAATTGGAGTTCCTAGTGGGAAAATGGAACTTTCAGCTCATTATGGACCACTTCTTAGTGGACGTACTCTGAAAGGCACACTTCTCGGTGGATGGAAACCTAGGTCTGAGTTGCCAATGTTAATTGAAATGTACATGAAAAAGGTAAAACACAAGCATCTAATGTGATTTTTTGTGTTTTTTTGTGTCTTGTACCATAAAATACAAGTGTCAAGTATCACTTTTGGTATTGTATAGTAAGGCTCCACTACAAGCAATTTTGGCACATAGCTCCATTCCTCCTTTCTCCATCAAGAAGCTATTATGTTCTTATTTACCGAACATTTGTATTGACTTATCTAGATCTTTGCATATGCATCCAAAATCTCTTCATAGCTGCACTGCATGCAATGACTCCCTCAACAGGATTATTTTTGGCATAATCCCTCCTTGCTGTCAAATGTAGAACTGAAATGCAATATATGCCAAAATCAGGTTTCCTTTAAGTTCACCCATTCTAATTTGATATTCTTTTACATGAATGCCACCCTTGAGATAGAGCTGCAACATGCTTGATGGAAACAGTAAACAACTCACTGATGTATTAAAAATTTTGTCCCACAAATATTCAACCCACAGTAAGGAATCACTCTCATAATCCTGTCACAAAAGATGCAGTTCATGGAGTTATACTATGATAGTAAAATCTCAAAACTATTTGAATGACACCAATGAGAATAGCACTTGGAGTCCCATCAAGTTTGAGAATTGCCTCCAATGCTTGTAGCAATTGAAATTCTAGTTCATGAAATCACAGTAGCCTTTAAGCTTTACCAAGAACAGGAATATCTTCTAGATTCTTAAAAAATGGCTTACCTAGCTCTTGTGCTTCTCTTTCTTTTATTGTCATTTATATCACTTGTAAGTTGATAAATGTTTTAGCTCTAGACACTCCCATTGTTTAGTGGCCTGTTGCCACACAAACACTAGCTACCTTCTAAGGGTATCCTATCTGGGATGATAGAGGTGTAGGCAACCAGGCAGGTGACACTTCAAGTACCAGGTCCACCACTCCTGAAGTGGTTGTCACTCCAGACAAGGCACTTGTCACTTCAAGCCAACTATAAAAGAAGGCTAAGGGGGAGACCCTTTGGTCTTCCAAGAGAGAAAGACCACTCAAAAAGACCAAGACAACTGATGAAAATAGAAGATATGAGGCAAATGAGATATCTTGTTGCTTAGACTCTAGACCATAGAGTGAGTTACTGAGATAGGACTTAGACTTGAGGCTGACAATAATAGATATATCAATGAACGAAATCAGATTTAGTGCTTCTCAATAACTTATGAAATTAAATTCAGATCTAGGTGACTTTAGTGTGTTAGAATTTAGTGGACTAGGTGCTGCAATGGGGGGAATGGCTTAGTAAATCAGAAATGCCCCAAAGAAAGATCTATATCAGCATGTTAAAATCACTCTAACACTACCAAATGCTGCTTGAATAATAGATAAACAGATTAGGGAAAGTTTCAAGCAAGAAACAAACCAAAAACAGAAAGCCCTAGCAAGTTGGCTAAGTGGGGCGCACCTCTAAATCAGACTAGCGTCTAATCCTTGGGAAAATGGGGTCAAAATTACTTGAAAATATGGTCCTAGAGGTTTTAAAATATAACAAGAAAAAACCAAATGCTAACTTGTTGAGATTCCTAGTGAAAGACTTGCCGATAGTGTAAATGATACGAATTTAGTTGATGTAATTTTTATGATAAATTGATGAAATACAAAACAGAGAAATATTTGAGGTACTTGTTTCTTGGAAGATTTGTTGAAATAGATGACAATTTACTTGCACAGATATCAATTTGAAAGAGTTGTAGAAGTTCCGGCTTGAATGCAAAGATGCTCGGGTGACCAAGTGCGCTCTCCTTTGTGAAACTGAAAACACACAACAAAAGATTAGTACGATTTCTAATGGGAAAATATGAACACTATCATGAAACTCACGGGAAAATTCATTGATATAAAATACCACAATCACTCCCTTAAGATGACAACGATTTGAAAAGAGAGTAGAAAGGGTTTTCTCCACTAATGTGCCCCTCTCAACTAGTTGCCCCTGTAAATGCAAACAAATCACCACAATTTTTGCCGGAAACCACCACAAGATCCTTCAAATGAAAAGGACAAGTAACATGCAATCATCTATGCTCAACAATTTTGCCATTAAGTGCACAAGAATTCTGTTGCAAATTTCTCCATTCAATTATCTCAAGAGCCAAGATTTCCAAGAGAGGTACAAATGAGTGAGCTCTCTCTTAAATAGAGAGCTCCAATACAAAATCCTTAGCCAAAGAGATCAATGGCTGGGATTAAATCATAGTACATCAAATCAATGGTGGAGAATGTCTCATTTTTTACATCAAGAGCATAGGAGAGGGTCACCGTCAACTAGTGCACCCTCCCTAGCCAAGTACATGGTACAAAATGTAATATCAAATAAGATAAGTGGTTGCCCAGGGGTTCCCTTAGGTGTCCCCTTTACATAATACATCGCAATCCCAAAGTCAAAACATAGCCCAGGATTCCCCAAGTGCACCCCGATGACCAAGTGCACCCTTTCTAGGTGATGGACAACACGTGGACCCCATCTCAAGTGATAACCTCATAACATAATGTCCAAAAGCATAGTGTACTGATAAAACACCATCCCATGTCATTAGCTGCCCCAACATTAGTCATTTTGATAATTTTTGCTAAGTGCATGGTTACTTTAATTTATTTAATTATGCTGGTATATATGGCTAAAGCTGTAATATACTAAAAATGGCGATTTCCCTTGCCTTGAACCTTGAACCAACTGTGCCAATGAGATCAGAGACCTCAAATCTACTAATAATGATCACAAGAACCAAAGGAATCCGTCAAATAGTCACTGTATAGCTCAATCCATGCTCAAACCATTAAAACAGGGCCTTGATAACCATTAATAATTAAAATTCTTTCGAACCAAAGCATATCATGGCCATCTGAAGCATAGAATCATTTATGGGACCCCAATGGATTCCAAAAAACCAAAATCGCAACTCCAGATCCAAAGATGCCCGAGACCCTATATTTGGCTTGGTCAAACTGGGTTGACCAAGTCAAATTGGTCAAAATAATGGCAGGAGATGAAACTGTGAATCCCTACACGCACCATAGGATGAAATATGCTCCCTTATTTATATTAGTATACTGACTAGAACAATAAGTAACAAGCTATGGTGATCAATAATAAAATACTGCATAAAATAGGCCTAAGTCAGGGTGGCCACATCACCTTTTCATGAAGCCTCCAAGGCATGCACACTTATAAACTTGGTCAAACTGCTAGCCATGGGTGAGGTGGACAAAACAAGGTTTAAAGATAGTGGGGAGTGACCAACGCTGTTGGGAGCGGGAGCGGGAGCGAAAAGCGAAATTTTCAAAAGCTTCCGTTTCGGGAGCGTTTTTTATATAATATATATTTTAATATATTTTGATGCATATAAATTAAAAAAAACATGTATTATGCCAAATTAGCTATAGAAAACATCAAAACATAGAATCTAGATATTCATATAACCATTTAGTACACATTGATAAAACATTAATCATCTCGTCTTCTAGATTCTAAGAGCTATAACTTATAACATTGTCATTAAATGATCATCATCAAATCATCAATCATCAATCATCCACAACATCAACCTTCAAATTTCAACATATAATATTTGCCATCAAACTAGACCATAATGTTTAGAAAATAGGCCAACTGCCAAAATAAACATGAAAATGAAATACAAACTACAAAGTACTATGAATCTACTAAGCTTTCTGCTTGCCACAAGTAACTTCCAATTTCTTTTCTCGTGTTCTAGGTGGAATAGGTGCTAGTGGAAGTGATCGCGGAACATGAGTAGAAGATGAATGGCCCCCGCGGGCTGAAATTGGACGTTGTGAAGCTAAAGGCAAAACTCCTGCATCCGGAAAGCTGCTTCTGCTTGGGGGTGGCATCTCTGTATGGGTAGTCTGAATTGGATCATCATGATCACCCAATAGTTCAACCTCCAAGCGCTCTAATGTTATAGCTCCATCCTCCACATTAGCCTCCTCTGGATTGTTGTCCCAAGTAAAAAATGTTCTATCATTCTTGGCCGCCTCACAATAATGGGACAACAACCTCAAGTTGTAGTGCACATAAACCAAGCTTTCTGCGCGATCTACATTCAGACTGTTTCTCTTTACACTGTGGATGAAGTTGTAGGTGCTCCAACACCTCTCTGCAGAAGAGCTATTAGCAACCTGTGATAGCACCCTCAGCGCCAATTTATGCAAATATGTGGCTCTAGAGCCATGCATGTTCCACCAATGGATAGGATCCAATCTGTCTCGATCTTTGGTTGCAAACAGGGAACCAAAGCGTCCATGCTCACTTATGTATATGCTCAATTCACTCCGTACTTGAGCACACTCTTCCTCATCAGGGACCAACTTCTCTAATGCAAGCATATACCCAGCAGCAACCTCTGGATCTGTGTGGGGTTTTTTCCTGACTCCACCCCCAGGTGCAGGTTGGGCCAACCAAATTGGAGAATAGTATTTTGGGGTGAGGGCATATGCAAGGGCACGGAGTGGAACATTTAGGTTATCCCACCTTTTGACCACAAGTTTATGAATATGGTCATACAAGACTGCATCTCTTTGCTCAACAATGTTTTTGATTTGACCAAGCATGCTATCCATCTGCTCATATACCTCCCCAATCATCGGCTGATCTGTATCTGCAAAACGAATCATGTTATAAATTGGCTTGGTGAACTGTAGAACATACCTAACCTGTGACCAAAAATGACCTTCAAGAACGGTGTCCTCCACCTCCTGAAAGTCACTTCTATCTGATGCACTTGCAACTCTGTCTTTCAATTCCTGCCATGGATCACTTGAGACCATACTAGCCAATGCCTCTCTTACCTTCAAAAGCCTCCTGAAGGTGAGGTAGTAGCTAGAAAATCTAGTCTTTGCAATCTTCAATAGCTCCAACTTAGAGTGATTGCAAAAAATGTGGTGGGCCATGCTATGATTGGTAATAAATTTGATCATTTTCTTACCTCTCTTGTACAAGGCACCAATCCATTGGTAATTATTGTCCTTCATCTTAACAATATCACGCATCAAAAGGTTCAATGTGTGAACCAAACACCTTGACCAAAATATGTTGGGATACTTATCCATAATGATTGCTCCTCCTGCCTTACAATTAGCAGCATTATCAGTGATGACTTGAATGACATTGTATGGCCCAATCTCCTGAATGGTTTTAAGTAAAGGTTGTGCAATATTAATAGCGGTCTTGTAGCGATCTGAGTAGTCATGGGCTGAAAGGAAGACCGCATCGCTAGCAGAAACGCCAAGAATATTTATCAACGGCTTGCCTTTGTCCACACATCAGATACAATGGATACCCCATAGTTGGACCAATCATTTGTGAACTTTCCAAGAGCACTATTGATTTTGGCTCTTTCCCTGTCAAGCCCCACGGTTCTAGCTTTGTCATACCCAGGGCTTCTGTATCCTTTAAGGCCACCATTGATGGCTTGTACCATTTCATGCCGATAGGGTGAGCGAAGAACATTGAATGGCATACCACATGCATAGAGAAACCTATAAAATTTTGAATCCACATCATCTCTACAACCTTGGTCAAGGAAATCGGATAATGTTCTTCGTATAGGCGAGACTCCATGGGGAGATGAGGCACCCGATTGAGCCGATGATGATCCAGCAGCAGCTCCACTACCAAACATTCTCTGTGGGGATTCAGAATCAACCCTCGATCTCTTGGAGTTGTTTTGAGTGGCCTCTTCTTCCATCTTGTATTTGCTTCTTTCTTTAGCTCCCACTTTGTCACAAGTTTTGACTCCATGAGACTTACCTACATCGCATGGCATAACCCCACACAAATGCTTTCTCACCCGGGTATATGAACCTGTGTATGTTTTCCCACAATGGGGGCATCCAAACTTTGTGGTTCCACCCCCTCTCCCTCCCCCTTGCCTTGTCACATGCTTCCACAAAGGTGTTGTGTCTTTTTGTTTTTGCCCCACATCACCCTCATCCTCATCATCATCACCCTCTTCCCCTTCCTCCTCTTCTCCTTGGTATGCATCACTCTCTACCTCTTCCCCCTCATCACTACCACCACCACATCTACTTCCCAACACCATCATAATGAGAAGAAGTGGAATGAAAAACCAAAACCACATACCCATCATGTTTCTTGATTCAAGATGAGAGTCACTTGTTCCCTGCAATAGAATGATGGAGAAGAAGCAATTGGAAAGAGTAGGAGAAGAGAACATTGCAAGTTTTCCATTTTTTATCATAGTGAAAAAAAATTGCAAAAACAAACAAAGATGAGTTTTTAGAGCCTACTTTTTAGCTCTTCAATGGTGGTTGAATGTCTCTATGGAAGCTTCAATCTCCCTTGCAAGCTCTCCCCTTCAATCTCCCACTCAATGCTCAAAGCTCTCAAACAACTAGCAAACTCTCTCCAAGCTCAAACTCTTCCTAATCAAGCAAATGAGTAATGGAATGAGTCCAAATGGACTCATTCCCCTTTTATTGGCCCAAAGTGATCTGTCCCACCAAAAAAAACCCCCAAAAATTCCAAAAATCAATTTTTTTTTTCAAAAATCCGCCCGTCCGCGGAATCGATCTCGGAATCGATTTTTATTGGTCGGGTTCGATGCGGATTCGATTTGGGATCGACCCGGAATCGACGCGGAAGCTACGATTTCGAGTTGAATTACCAAATGGCAGGGATCGTTTTTTTTTCCCCCATTTCGCGAATTGCCAAATCGATTCCGGACGGAATCGATGAGGAATTGCGATTCCAAAATCGATCCCTCATCGATTCCGTCCGGAGCGCGATTTGGGATCGATTCGAGGGGGGGGGGTCGATTCCCAGCAAGGTAGGGAGTGACTAAGACTTTGATAATGTGACCCTTTGGATAAGCATGGGGAAACAAGAGACCACAGTGACATATGCACACTAGAGAACAATAGGGAGGGAGGTGTCTCACAAATGGAATAAAGTGCTTGGGAAACCACCACTAGCCTTTAACATGCAACCTGCAACTCACATCCAAGCCTTCCTTAGGCTCTGTGAGGGTCTTTTCTAGAACCCTTGTGTCAAGTACACAGGTGACTGCAATGTGGTGAGGTTTTAGGGGACACTTAGAATTAGTTGCCCCTTGCTCCATCTCACATCCATGCCCCTTTTGGGAATCCGTGAGGTATAACCATTACATTTCATTCTTATGTGTCCAAGTAGTCATTTTGATTTGGCATTTGCTCCTCATATGCTTGGCCCTTTTCATTTAATTTCATATTAGCTATTTTGGCTTGATTTCACTTTCTTTAGTATTTTTTGGCTTTATTGTATTTCTTTGGATATAGTTATGATACATATATGCATGTAATGGTGGCATGATCACAAGCTTCAAGGACAAATGGGGAACATCTCGGTGAACTATACAATCCTATACTGCACCACCACATCAGGGGTAACCAACATAAGTGGATCCCAGGTTTGAAAGTGCAGACACACACTCTAGAGCCGAGACACAAAAACAACATGGAATCCAATATACATAGAGGTCACGGGGGGGAGGTCCTCAAAGTCACTTATCTCGGTCTCAGTCAGGGTGAGGATCCAATATGGAAGAGTCAGATGGGTGGAGACAATGGTAAGTAATGCCAAGGCTAGCAACAACGAGGAGAATGACCAAGTCTATACCATAATAAGGGAAGTAACCAGTGTGCATACATAGGAGACTTGCAATCAAGGAAATATGACAATTCTTACCATAAGCCAACATGAACCATTGAACAATAATATCGGATCGCCAAGCAAGTCACTACATGCTAAGTCAGACTATTAATATAAATAAGCGAGCTAATACATAACATCCATGTGCAATCAATAATATACTTGCTCTGCCATATACTTGTTTTGTTGAGTGAATCTGAAGAGTGACCTCTAACATACATGGGCAAGGGAAAGGCATACCAACACTGATCTCTGTTGCTCTAAGTGAACCATGACCAAGCAAACTCATCTCCATGGGGTCATCTACCACCACTGATCATGACTCTCTGGCTCTATTCAACTCATATGAACTGGCTCAAGGTCTCTGACAATGAATCTGCATCATAGTAGCTCTAGTTAACATGGATGTGATAACATGGCCATTGTTTGTAATCTCTAGTTCCATTGACTTATCACTTGGTCATTTGTGGACATCAATAAAATTATCTGATATTCTCTTAATTCAAAACTGTCTTAACACAATTTGCCAACAATAATCTTACTCAAATTTCCGAAGTTCCATAGAATTTGCAATCAAATTAGCATAAGCATCTTAGGTTTGTCAATTGGGTCTAACCCGAGTGGTTGTGAGATGGAGTGTTATCCTCCCCACCCAAGTTCTATTCCTGCAAGTGACATGTAGAGTATATTGTTTTAACGGCTTCAAGCCCTGTTGTTGACTTGGCCTTTTGCTCTAAAGAATCTAGTGTTTTCCCTAGGCACCACCCTTGGAATGAGGGGTAGTGCCTAGGAGTTTTCCTCAGGATATTGCTTGGAAAAAAAGCATCCTAGGTCTCCAATCACAAGTGAGAAAAATGAAGCTTCAATAATGAGCATGGAAGATATACAAAAGTGTTGAGTCAGTAACATGATAGTGATAGAGTAGTACAGTTAAATATAATTACTCTCTTTTTTCAGTCAATTGGGGATATCATGCTTCATTAGTCAAGTTTAAGATGAGGAAAGTGTCTCATTCTTATTCTTATCTCTCTTATCATTAACACGACTTAGGAGATTAAACATTGTCAATGCAAAGGTTTGAATGCTTACCTACCCAACTTGATTTTCCCAATACCATTTTCATAATTGCAGCATAAGCATTCTTTGGGTTGCAACTTGTCTATCGTAATCTCCCCAATGTCCTTGAGATTTTGCATTTCCATGTGTTTATTCATATGGGCCGAGATTGATACGGCTTCATGTGTACAAGGATCATAGTCTATAATGAAAGAAACCGAATTATAATAAATTAAGTTCATCCTATACTCTTAATGGAGTAGTGTTGTTCACTCACATTTACAAAAACAAGATGGTTGTTATAGAATTTGGGTGTCTTTCCCATCTCACTCATTTATATAAATGATATATCTTAATTGCATCCACATTTACAACTTGAACATTTCGTTTGTCTTATGTACAAAGAAGAGGCATAGCATGTATTTCATGTGCATGGACATCTTAGACGCTTGATACAAAGGAGGAGCTTTGCTCCTGCACCATTGTTCTCAACTTGGGTATCCTGGATTGTATATAAAGGGTGTTACCCCCTAACAAAGCATGGAGACTTTAGCACCAAGGCTAAAAGACCATGATATCATGATGGATGTTGCTTTAGAAGCTCCTCCTACATATTTTGATGCATAATCTTCCATTAAGGAGCACCTTTTGATGCATATCACATTCCATGAGGAAAATTTGCATATTTGAAGGCATGCTTCATATATGGACCTTTGTTACAGTTACAAGAAAATGGAGAAACTTCTAGAAGGATGGTTTGCATTAGGACAAATAAGCTTCTAGGAGCGCCCTAGCTTGGGAGGTGATAAATGGTATTTATGCATGATTCAAGGAAGGAATCGTGATAGATTTTGAGGAGTGCTCCACCAAGAGAAGGCTCTTATATCTTTCAAGTTATATTTTATGAAGGGTTCTAGATACTTCTAACAATATTTTAATAAAGGCTTTTAAGAGGTTCTTTAAAATGAATTATTAGAAGAAAATATGGAGGAGGAATCTCTCGGGGTTTCTAAATAATATATTGGAAGTTTCTAGAGGATCACTTTTCCCTAGAGACCTCTAGAGTTTTCCTTATACTATTGAGGCTTCTAGTATTTTCAAAGTATATTCTATTGAGAGATGGTTGCCGTTGGAGTTAAAGCCCTATAAAAGGAAGAGAGACCTCATTTGCTAGGCATGGTTGGAATTGTGGGAGTTCCCCTCCAAGCTTAGTTGAAGATATTTTGGGAGAAAGACGTTAAGGGGCATTCTTATGTGAGGTTCTTCATCTTTATTTTCTCTTTCTTGGGTTGATTTGGTTATTGGAAATTACTTGTGCAAATCTGCTGAAATAATTTTTGTAGAGAGGTAATCTTGTCCCAAAAGATGATGTTAGGGTTGAGGTGAAACCTTCCCTTTGTTTTTCTGTAATCATTTTGTTTATTGAAGAATTTTGTTGCTATAATATTTCGGTTAGGGTTGTCCACTCTCTTTTGAGGGATTCCTTAGCTGGGGTTTCAAAGTTAAGTGTGGCATGTCTAGGCTCTCTTGATCTTGGGTGAAATCACACATGAAGATTGATGTATTATGAGCTCTTCATTCTATAGAGATTCATGAATGCTTCCAAGGTGTGTCTACTTCCTCTATGATTTCATATTTGGTAGTCCTTTAATTATTAATGTTTACATATTATTTATTGGCTAATTTCATACTTGCAAGTTGTCGTGAGGAGCATCTTTGCAATATCCCTTTTGTATATTGAAGTAAATCCATATGGTTAGTTTTAGCATGTTTTTAATGACCTATTTGTGCTTTATGCCATATTCTTTGAATCCTCTTGATTGTTGATCTTGACTCCATCGCCCATTGGATAGACATTGGTGAGTTTTAATCCATTGTTCCATTTATTTCTAAAGTATATCTTACACATCTTTCTAGGGAATCCCCCTTGTGTTGGAGGAGATTTGGCCTAAAATGAGAGGAAGAGTTGCCGTGGTGACAGTGGGAAATCTTCCTAAGTGACTCTAGGGTTGCACTTGGTTTTTGACTTTGAATATGTTTGAGTGTAGGTTTGGTAAATAATAGAGGGCATCATACCTATTGTTAAATTTCAAATTGAATTGTCACATTCCTTTACAATATTAAAATATATTTATAGTACAAAGTTATGACGAAATTGAAGACTAAAGACAAATTTAGATCTTCAAAATTTTATGAACCTAGCCTAAAGTAAACTAGCTTTATCAAAACTAAGTCTTCTCAACTGTAAAGCACTAAAAATAACATAGTGCTAAGAAATCTAAAAATAGACAATAAAAACCTCTAGTACAACCTCTCCTAGATGTTAGGGAACCCTCTCCTACGGTTTATCAATTTTTGAAGGTGGGGAAAATAGATTAAAACATCTTGGACTGATAGTAATGTCATCAGGGAATGTTTGAATGGTCTTGGTTAAATCCCTTCCATTCCAGGTATTGTTCCTAGCATTCCTAAGAGTGGGGAGTTGTTGAATGTTCCACTATAGGTGGAGAGCACCCAACTCCTTGTAGCTCATGGGCCCAAAATAAGTGGTAAAAAAGGCTTGTAATAGCGCTGTTTTATCGTCTAGTTAGCCAAGCAAGGCCCTAAAGGACCCAAATTGGCATGACAAACCCTAAAAGGGTTAACTAATAATGAAAAAACCTAAACCCTAATTTTGTCAATAAAAATGCCCCACCTTGTTGTTTTTTTCCATTCTGCATTTGGGAGAGCCAAGTAGTGTGTTTGGCAAAGAAGAGAGTTAAGCAGTGTCTTTGAGCATCTAAGTAAAGTCCAAGTGTTATTGGGCAATAAGGAGCATTCATTTCTTAGTGCATATTTTCAAATTTGAAGAAGAAAATGGTATTTGCCAGGTTCTTTTAAAGTTATTGACTTTTTGAAGTTTATTGTTGCGGGCAACGTTGTGTTATATCCCTTCTTTTGCATTTATATTAAGCGCTTACATCAGTGAAACATGATTACTAGTCAAACTGGATTAATTGCGAGTTTAACTTGGCTCGACAACAGAATGATCTGATCCGGATCGGGGCGACTTAAACTCAGGTTGACCGAATTTGAATCGTTTGACCTCAAAAAATTGGCGATTTTTACTCGTGAGTCAACAACCGAGTTCCTATAAATAGTGATTTTCCCCCCTTTTTCATCGTTTGTATTTCTGGTTTGGACGTTGTTTTGTATTAACGAAGGTCTGAATAAAAATCTAAAGGTTTGAACTATTTTTGCCTCTTTTTTCATTGTTCGCATTTCCGGTTTGTACTGTTTTGGACGATGAAAACCTTCGACCGATTCTCTTTCGACCGGTTATCCCCACATACCTTCAACCGGTTCTCTTTCAATTGGTTATCCCCACGAACCTTTGAGCGGTTGTCTTTCGAATGAGAAAATGAAAAGTTTAAATTCCGCGTGTTAAAGTAAGTAACTAATTTACATGTTATAAATTGGATTATATTATTTACTAAATGTTATTTATTATATATATTAAATATTAGTTATTTTTATTATATGCAAAATATATTAAATATAATTTTTTTATATATAATATATAACTATATATGATATGTTAATATATAATAAAATATAATTTATATATTAATAATATTAATATTAATGAATCTAATGTCTAATCTCATTACAAACTTCGAATTCAAATAGAGAACTGTTATATTTTGGGCATCTACTGGTATCTTGCAGTATATGGACATGGCTGTTTTGAAATCTATGCAAAATGCTTTTTTTAATTCAAAATATTTGTATATATTTTATTTTTTGTATTTGTTAATTTTTTTCCGATCCGATTCAAACTCTTCGCTCTTTTTCCTTGCCGATCTATTGCCGATTTTAAGTCTGGTAACAGTGGCTTATATACATCATGATGGAGGGAGAGAGACCGTCATCGGAGAGTCAAAGGAGACCATAAAATATTGAAGTTTAAGAATGTGGAAACCACGTCCAAGGCAACTTAAACCCAAAAAAGCCTCTCTTGCAGTTTGTGAAGGTCACTAAGAACAAGGAAAAAGATAAGAGTTGTTGTGAGAAATGGGCATGTACTCTTTGCAACCATATAGTACAAGAGAAATGGGCATGTACCCTTTGTACTCTTTTGGGGGAATGGGGTGTCACAAGGCTTGATACTAAAACAAACTTGGACACCCCATTCCCCCTTCTTGCCCAACAAACAACCTAGTTTTGGAGAGCCCTCACAAGATAGGCATGGTTAGTAAATGAACAAAGTCAATGTGTGGATACACTAGGGGGTCTTCTACTTCCAAGAGGAGGTCTGCAGTTAATGAGACGTCACTGAAAATATATAATGTGTAACATAGGGATGAAGCATGCGATGCTATTACAATTTTTTTATTGCTAATAGGATTGCATTTGATGCCAGTCCGTTCACCATACTATAAAGAAATGGTGAGAAAAATCATAGTTGCTGGTTCAAGATATGTACGCCAAGTTTACAGAAAAATGTAAGCAACATTGTTAGATAGGGGGGTCACAAGAGTGTAAGGGTTACTAGGGGACCACTTGTGTAAAGATTACTAGAGGACCTCAAGAAATCTTGTGTTGTTTCCGAATGTTCTATCATCATGAATGGTTGGACAGATATTTAACAAAAACCCTTCTTGAGCATTATTGTCACATGTCTAGAAGAGCCCTACCTTTTAAGGGCAATTGATTGTAGTGGAAAAGTGAACGAGCAACCTTACAATCAAAGGTGTTGAAGGGTGCAATTGAAGAGGTTGGTCCTTCTAATGTAGTATAGGTTATCTCAAATGCAAAGCTGGTTTGTAGATTAGTAGGATTGATGATTCAAAGCCAGTATAACCATATCTTTTAGATTCCTTCTTGTGTTTATGCTCTTAACAATGTAATCAATGGCATTGGAAAAATACCTTGGATTACATGCATCATTTTCAATGCAAGAAAGGAATATATGTTAATTTGCAACTACCGTGCCTCTTTAGCAATTTATACAATGCATTCATACAAAGCACTTTATTGAAATCTGTCGACACAAGGTATGCCACATATCTCATTCTTTTTGAGTGCATACTTGAGGTACATGTGGCCTTACAAGCCATTGTTGTTAGTGTTGAGTGTCCTGTAGTGGGGGATCCAAATTAGCACAGGGACAAAAAAAAAGAAGAAACAATTGATTCTTTATGATGATCCATGGATTAAATGTAAATATGTTGTCCCTTTCACATCTCCAATTGTGAAGATGATTAGACATGAAGATTCCCCCAGTCTTGGGGTAACATATAAGTGTATTGACAAAACTGTGGAAATTTCTCAGAATTTTGAATTCAGAAATTTCACCTCTATCTTAAAGTTTTCCTAGATCTTAACCTCGTGAATTTTCATCCTACAAGACCAAGTCAAATCACTAGAAAGGAGCTCCAAAATTTGTGCCAAGGAGATGAGTGAGCCACACATGTGGTCTCGCAATAGAAACGTGTCTATAGAATGATAAACAATGTGTAAAATAGCTCTCCCATGTGGCACGTGTGGTCTCCCGAGGTAGCATGTCCTTCTCATGTGTAACAACCTCATAGAAACATGTGCTAGGAGGTGGATCCAAGGTAAAAGATGCCAGCAAATGAATAAAATTGAGTATGGTGAGTCACTTACCTTGCAAAGTATGATTTAGAGTACTAGTATGGTAACTATGGTATAAATGGTAAGTGACTACAATATTATTACATTCAAATAGAATCTTCATTGTATGGTAGTCGATGTTAATCTATTCAAACAAAACTGTTATATAATCACCACTATTATACAGTGTTCCACGGGGACGCGTCTCCCAGCGTCGGAGGCTCGCTCCTTGCGCTTCCCACGCCCTAGGGGCTGGGAATCTCCATGGGAAACGTTTCCCAGCGCCCCCTTTTCTGCGAAACTTGGGGAAACGCACTAGGAGGAGTTTCCCACAGAGGGGGGCTTGTAGATGCCCCCTTCCGAAAATGGGGAACGCCCAAGTGCTCCCCCCTACTGAATTTTTAATTTTTTTATGAAAAACCAAAAAAAACATAAAACATAAATCACTCTCAAGGCTGAGACTGAGAGTGACTCTAACTTAGATGGTGACACTCCCATAGATGGTGACTTCATGCAGCAGATGCATCGGCAGGACCAGTCCATGGAACTATCTCCTTGATGCTCTTTTGATGATATCTTTTTGCTACTTTTAGTTTTATTTACTGTCATTGATGAACTCAGATTGAGTCTTTGGCTCATCACTCTTTATTTGTAGGTGTTTATCTGACATGTCTATGATTCAAATTTCAAAGTTATAATGGAAGACATGCATGTATTAAAAAATTAAAATAGCCATTATGAATTGAATATCATGTTTACATTGCACACTAATGAATTTCAATTTAGTATGTAAATGGTGATGGGATGAGGAATTGATATGTTAGTATGTTGGGATTCATATTTTATTGTTTTTTAATAATTTTAGAGACATGGCCCCCTATGTTAGGGACCTTGACGCCCCCCTGCCCTCAAAATTTCCCCAAAATTTGGAGGTGTTTCTACACGTCCCCAATGTGTGTTTCCTTGCTCCCGCGCACCCGCGTCCCGAAAACTTGATGGAACACTGCTATAATGCTATTATATTGCTCAATTAAAGTGGGAAGTGCCAACAAGAACTACTCCGTTTCAGACATGATGTGCATTCTATTTACTGTGACAAATCATGTAGTAACACTCATTAAAAGCTATTCACCACTATTGTATTGCTCAAATAGAATGGGAATTCTTTGACAAGAACTGTTTTTTTCAAACATAATGTGCATTCTATTTACTGTGACAAGTCATGTAGTAAGACTCATTAAAAGCGTGATGTTGGTATTGCTTTAGTGATCCTGAATATATCTAGCATAATTCTCATAGAAATATAATGAAAAGCATCTAAAAATTATGTGTTTGTAATGTTTATGACTAATTTCTTAGACTTGATGCAAGGAGGCTTATTTTAACTCCTATTAGAAAAAGAATTAGCGCAGAAGTATGCAAATCAATCCCAGGATTTTGGAAATCGACTATGTAAAAATCCTTCTCTGTTTTAATTTTTTTTAATAGAAAAGCATTTGCAATTAAGAAAAAATCAAACTATTTATGGACTTACTACTAAATGCAGTGATCTCTAAAATACTTGTTTATAGTAAGTCTCAAGGTAAATGGTATAACTATAACCTTGAATTTGATAAAGTCCAATGTTTCACTTTCAAAATTTCCAAGCAGCAAATATTACTAATATGCAAAAATGATTATTATGCGTTTACATGATTAATAGAGGGCTCCTAAGACAAGGTCATAGAAATCGAACCACATTTTTCAGCAGTATGGGATTGTGGATGAGTAATAATTATTGTATAGCTGATGAGTACACCGAGTAAAATCTTATTTTGAGATACATAAGCCTCCGATCATGATCAATGGTTGAAAATATTTGTCATCAATGACTAATCATTTTGCTGGATGGTATCTAACTTCAGTTTCATTTTTCCTTAGTGGGATTGTTAATGCTGTTGGCATATCCCTTTGATGGTTTATTCCACACTAAAACTCTCCCTAGTGGCCAGTTGAAAACTATATAGTATTATATTCGTGGGTTTCAAAGGCATTAGAAAACTCGGGCTTGCTCATAAACCATCGTAGGTATATGCCAACAAAATGTTTGACCTTAACAACTTATTTCTTCATTTGGTTAGGAATATTGTGCAAGTAATACATACTACATTTCCAAGACTCTAGTGGATCAATATAGCTTTGTACCATTGTAATGTACTATTAGGTAAATACATCTAGTGATAGGCATGTTTTACCTTAAATTATTTATGTTATGTTTCTAGTAGGAATATTCCTTTAGCGTTGATGTTGTATTTCCTTAACCCATTGCTAAGGCCAGGTGAGGAAATGGTTGTACTTTTACTATCCTCATTGATATTTAGATTTTAATCTTTTGATCTCACAATATTTGTGAGTTCAGGAATGATATTTAGAATTTTATGTTTCGATCTCACAATATTTTTGTTGAATGCAGGAAATTCAAATTGATGAATATGTTACACATGAGTTGACATTTTCTGACATCAACAAAGCTTATCAATTGATGAGAGATGGAAAGTGCTTGAGATGTGTTATCCATGTAGGAAACTAAGCATATGTACTATTCGATGCATCTTCCTATTTAGTATTTTCATTTGCCAGAATTTTCCCAAAAGTAATAGAGGGGTTGAATAATCACACATCATATATAAATGAACTCGTGTGTTTGACATGGGAAGGTCAATGACGTTAAATAAACTCTTGTTGTCTAAAAGTGATGTGTGATTATTGGACACCCTTGCAATAGCCATTAACCAGTTGTGCTATGGTTTGGATGTTTTGCTGGGAGGGTGGTAGTGATTATCCAGGCTAAGCTATTGATGGATTCTTGTGCCTACAAGTGAACATTGTTGTAAGAACACCTACTGGCTCCTACTTGATACTGTTGTAATCACATCTGCAAGTGCCTAAGCGTTATATACAATAAATTACCTTTATCAAGTGGTGTGCCACTGGAAAGATTCAGTTATTTACCAAGATGGTTTGCTAACTATATCTTGGGATTATTTTTGTTGCTCAAGCAAGGTATTATGACAGTGACAATTGATCCAAGTCTCATTTCCTCCATATAAAGAATCATAGAAATGATGAATCAAATTCGTAATGTGATGAGAAAAATATTTCAACTTTCCAAGAAATCAAACTTGTGCATAGTTTTGCCCTAGAGGAGCAGGAGTTTCATCTAAATTGCATTTATTGCAGATATGGTATTCCTCAAGTATTGAAACTCTTGAAAAGATGAGAAAACAAAATGTAAAAACGTTTGAAGGAATCAAAATTTGTACCTAGTTTTTCCAAAAGGGGCAGGAGTTTCATATAAATTGCATCTATTTCTATTAGCTATTCTTAAAGTATTAAAACAGTATTGAAACACACAGTTTCTATGCAGGTTTTCGTTGCATTTTTAGGAAAATAATTCTATTGCATCTATTTCTATAAATTGCAGGAGTTTCATATAAATTGCATCTATTTCTATAAGCTATTCTTAAAGTATTGAAACACATAGTTTCTATGCAGGTTTTCGTTGCATTTTTAGGAAAATAATTCTTTTGAGGGTGATAAGAAAGAAGAGTTTCGATGCAGGCCTTCATCGGACTTTTAGGCAAATCATTCTTTTGAAGGAGACAAGAAATAATTCTTGTTGTTTCTTCTTATGGTCATTCAAATCCTAGTTTAGAGCAACACCTTTGAAGATTCTCTCTCAGTGCATAGATATTATGATACGCCAACTTGTGCCTTTAACGCTTGCGTAAGCTAAATGATAATGCAATTTCTTTTACTTAATTAAAGGTTCATTAGTACACATTTACTAAATGTAACGCACCATTCGTACAATACTAACTCAAAATTTTAAATAGTTATTTGACTTTTGAGGTAGAGAGTATCCCTTGTATGAAACCACAGGTGTAGTGTGAAAGCCCGGGAATTGATTAATTGAATGCTGTTTGGAGACATTTTTTTGTTGCTAATTAGAATTATGATACTTGTGACACGGAAGTTTATGTCCTTTTCCATGATCTCCTTGCTTATTTGCAATCAAAGGCCTCGATCTTGGAACGTTGTCATGTTAGGTGATCTTCGTTTCCACAACAATTTCATTTATCATTTCACATAAGGGATAGCAAATAAGGTGGTATATTCCTTAAGCAAACATAGGTCCATATGGAGCCCGACTATTATTATCATTATGAGGATCGAATATTATATAGGTTGGGTACCTTGTGCCCCTCCCAAACAAGGACATTTAACTCTAGGATACACATTCCTCATATTTAAACACTTTGGTTTATTCAATAAAGTTGCCCGTCTTTACTGGTGCTTCTTTCAACCTAATGTGTGGTAACAAGTGGAGAGGCCCATTTGTAGAAAGAAGGGAAAACATTCCCTACTTTTACTTTCAAAGGATGATATTATTAGCATATACCCTCTTGCAAAAATCTAGGTTTTCTATGTTCCAAGTTATTAAAGCTAAATCTAAAGTAAAGGGACCAAAAAAATAAAAAAAGGGGTTACAAAAAAGAGGCACAAGGAAAGGTAACTCATGAAAAAACTCTCCCTTCTAAGGCACACTTGTGGAAGAAAAATCATTAACCCTTAATTCTTGGAAGCTAAGGGGTAGACCTAACACTTAGTTACATTTCTATGATGGTCAATTTGCGAACACCCTCTCCCTAGTACCACATTCACTTCATCACCCTCAACCTTAGAAACTTAGGAAATCTACATTGTCTTAGGGGTCAAACATGTAATATAGGGTCAATTATGGTCACACCAAGGTAATTCTAAGGTTGATGAAACAATTAATTAAAAGGTGATTGAGCTAATTATAAGAGTGCACTTCCTAACAATTTCATGTTAATGTTTTACATTATTTGAAGGTGTTTTTTTTTAAGTTATACATTATTTGAGCTTCCTAGAGATAATGTCGAAGATATTTTCCATTGTCTAACACTTGGATTGGTTTCTATTGATGATGTATAATCTCCATGTGATGAGTACCCATCTTGTACATACATTTTGAGGCCCTTTTGATATTTTTTGATGGGGCGTGTTTTTTGGAAGGGCATCTTGGCTTCGGGAGCAGTTATCTTTTGACAGAGTGCCTGGAATCTTGCCATATCAACGACATTAGAAGCATAGTGGTTGTGGGATTTTCAAAAGGTGGTTATAATAGGAAATCCAATAAATATTGAGGAAGCTAGCAATTTCAGAACTGTCGCCTTGGAGCACTCATTGTTTTGCTTTGACAACTCGATTTATAGAGTGCCTCACCTATTTGATCCACACGAGCCATATTTTCTCCACATGAGGAAGGTGTGCCCCTCTATTTTTTGCATGTAGAGATGCTCTCTCTTGTTGGAATGAGGATTATAAGTTTGATATTTTGTATAGGTGGCATAGCAAACCATTTATTTTATGTATATTTTTACTGTCATGAGGAGTTGGTTAGGGTTTTAGTGTTTTGACCATGTCAAGAAGAGGTTTTATAAATTTTCTATTGAGGAGTTATTTAGTCTCTTTTCCTATATAAGAGACACATTTCTCATTGTAAACATGCTAGAACTAGGAGAATAAAATTGCTCCTGCCACTATTTCTTAGTTTCCTGTGTTAAGGTGTTGGGTAAATATTGATGAAATTTGTTGGAGTTATAGGTGCTTGATGTTAGCTATGGAATTCTTCTACAAATGGTGAATGTTAGCATGAGGAAATTGGGGTAAGCCCTTTACCTTTTAAATTCAAAGTCTTGCTAATTTTAATTACTAGATAGTGTTACGCCGCATATTCTTTGTAGCGCACCCTACTAGATGTGCCAAGGAGGGGGGTCATTTTGCCATTGTAAAAGGCAAAGTTGGGGCTACTTTAATGTAAAAATGTTGGTCTATTGGTGATCTGGACCCTTTTGTTGGTCATGGCAGGTCCTCTTGGTCCTCATTTCAAGGTGTATTAGTCTTGTGGCCTTGTTTACTACCCCTTGATGGGTGGTAACTCTTCATCACGCCGAGCATTTATGCCATGGGTAGGTATTGGTGCACTTTGGGGTGACTCCATTAGGACAGATGGCTTAGGATCCCCTAGCCACACTCATGATTTTATGCTTTGTAAAGGTGATTGTGCATGTAAGGGTTGTCATACTCGCTCTAGCACACCTCAATTTGTTGTATCGCCCCTCATTTATGGACATCCTAGTCAAGAAATGTAAAATTTCCACCATTAAAAGCAACTTTTGAAGGTCATACCAAGCAAGAAGGAGGTCATTGAGGGTAAATGACACTTTGTTGGGGTTTGATGGGGCATGATGTCCTCCTTCCAATTTGTTGAAGCTTTCGTAATTTATTTTTCATAATTTTTATGTTTTATGAGGTTTAGTCCTCAGATTGTGGGTGCCAAACACTAAAGTCATTTTTAAACTCAAATTGACAAGTCGACCTAGAGGAGGGAATCCCTATAAATATAATGCCTTCCTCTCATTTTTAACCATGATCATGGGAACAATATGAGTGAAATTTTATTTCTCTTGTGGTATGTGAGACTTTGAAGTGGAGCATACCTCTCTTCTTGGCATGTTCTAGGTTTTCAAGGATAATTGTTGGTGTTTTGAGGCTTCTTTGGAATCTTTCAAGGCTAATTTAAGGTGGAAGGATTCTAGAATTTGGTTCTCTTTTCTTTTCCTCCAATAAATGTGGTAAGATCTTGAACCTTTTGTCTTGTATTACTAGTGTGTCAAAGGTAAGAATATTTTAGGGTTTCATCCATGTTAGTTTAGTTTTGTTGGTGAGGTATTTCTCTTGCATAATCCCTCTTGCTTTGGGCCTTGGCATCTTTATTTGTCCTACTTAGGTCAAGGGCTAATATAACCTAGGGTTTCTATCTTTTACCCTAATTAATCTAAGTAGTCAATTGTTAATTTTTGAGAGGACGTTGACCCCGATTTTTCCAATTTTCCTAGGGATAAGACTAAGGTCTACATCCCTTTTCTTTTTCAAATTACAAAATTCTATATCTTATAGTTGAAAAATACAAAATTCAAATATATAGAAAAGCACTAAAAAATAAATATTGTTGAAAAATAAAAAAAATATTTATTATTCTATTGTTATTTATTATTTTTGAGTTGTTACTTTTGAGTTGTTATTTATTATTTTTGAGTTGTTACTCCTTGCCCGTAGGCAAGCATGGCCTATAGAAATCGATTTCTGACTCTTGCATTACTTTGGCACTGTTAACAAAATGTTTTAGCCAAAGCTTTTTAAGATATATTATGTTCTGGCCAATGAGGTAATTTGGAGTCTTATTTGGCCTCAAACCGAGGCGAGGCCATTTTTTATTATTTAACCAGGTTATGGTGTGGATCACTAAGAACACATGCATCCAGTAAATGCTCAAGGAGGTGAGCGCTTTGCAATCTGACTGAATATATAAGTACACGAGGCAAATGGGTGTATTTGGAACTGCCCTAGTGTTCCGGAGAAGATGCACAGATGCCCAGATGATTGCCATGCACGATCATGAAATATGGAAGCTGGCTCATTGAGAGACCTGATAAAACCTAACCTGGAAACCACCTGAAGGAGTAAATGCCCTGCAATCTTACTATATCACTATAAAGAGGGGGAAAATGGGTATCCAAAAAGCCGTTAATGCAATCTGAAAATCAGGTTGATGCATGGCGATTTGAGCATGCACTGTAGCAATTACATTCTCAAGGAATCTATAAAATCTACCTCGGTTGGTGGACTTGAATCTTTGCTTCTTTCCCTTCTTGTTATCATGTCATTGACTCATTTGAATCATCAATTCAGAAAATTTGAGGGTGTTGGATTTTTCATAACCATTTTGGTTGTCGGTTTGCATGCAAGCCTTACTTGAAGACCCTTTAAATATCTTTCGGCCAACCTAGGATTTGTCTATTTCAAATCCTAATTTTGTATATTTTTAATCAGAGTTATGAGGGTTTTGTGTATTTGTCCCTTGCTTCTTTACCTAGTTTCCTGTATAAATATGTTACCCGTATAAAAGAGCTACGCTTTAATGTTGCCTGCCTGGAGCAAAGTAAGCATAGTCGTGATGGGACATAGAGTGTTTGGGCACTAGTATCTTTGCTAGTTATAGTTACTTAGGTTTTGGATTTTGAAACCTAGCAGGCATCGAGGGTTTATTACAGTCATGGCAAGCTTTGCAGTGGAGAAAACTGTGGAGGAGCTCTAAAAGGAAATCTAAGAACTCAATCGGCACCAATGGTAGGTTGGTTTCGTCTAATTGTTTACGTTTTTAACATCTAATTAAATCGGGAATAGATTACCCACATGGATTTAAATGGGTTACAATATTATTTGAGGTCTTTATTTTTCATGCGTAAATATATATTTAGAGAAGCATTTTTTTTCTCAATATAACCATCGATTAAACTGAGTGGCGCAATAACTGGTCATAGTGGATTATGATTTGGAAGGCAACACCAAGGTTTGGAAGGAGAAAATCCTATAATAATTACCGTCATGATTGAAGACTGACTTATTCAACTATATCTCATTTCTAACAATTTATTCATGCTATGGATATTTTAATGGCTATCTAGCCCTTTTGAATTAATCGTGTTGTATGTATTTATTCTTGGGTGACCTAGGGTTTGGACCTGTGGTCTTAGTGCCCAACATCTGTATTTAAATTTCATATTGGTATTTATACAAGGGAGAAGACTATGTCTTCGAATCCCATAAACTATTGGTAATGATTTATTTTCCATTTGAAATGTACGCAATGGAAAATTTGATTATTCCAAGCTGGTCGGCATTAAGCCTATACCGAGCTATTAGACAAATTGAGTTTTAAAATCCGATAATAGTTTAATATAGTGTATATATATACAACCTTTACAAGGCTTGACCTCATAACTAGTGAATATATGTCGATGCTCATAATTTTCTCTTGTTTGTTTAATTAACACTCTGATCTTGTAGGAGAATCAACCCTTGGTTCATTGGTTTCATGGCTTTCTTTCCGTGTATGAACTGCCAATGTATTTCAATGAATTCATTTATTTGTTTCTAGATGAACTTAAATAGGGTGTGATGAACATGCAATAATTAATTAATGCAAATACATGAGATATCAGAAATAACAGAACTCAGAATCACTTTTATATTGATCACAGGCCACTTCGAGGGGGCAACCTCCTTTGAGCAAACTCAATACAATTAACTTCACGGTGCCTTCAATGACCTCAACACACACTTATATACTAAGTCTATGCCCAATACTATGAGTCAAAACCATGGGACATATAATACTACGGGACGACTTACAAAGCATACGCGTCCAATAATATGGGTCAATACTATGGGCTAATATAAACTATGGATCAACAAATACTACGGGACGACTTACAAAGCATATGCGTCCAACAACAATATACTAACATAGTAAAGAGAATGGTTGACATGGGTTCCTAACATCCCCTCTCCCTTAGAAAAAGCTTTGTCCTCAAAGCTTTGGTTGGAGAAATTGCTGCAGAATCTGAAGGAGTGGTTCCCCGGTAGCATCCTTGGGTTGCATTTCGGGCCACTGGCGCCTTTGGAGTGTCAGGGAGGATTGCTTGGAAGGCTGTAGATGAAGAAGAACCCTATCAGCTGCGTGGAAAATGCGCTCAGAACGGTGCTGGTCGGCTTGTTGTTTCAGGCGAATTCTGGCCATGTGAAGATTGTCCTGCAGAATGAGAAGAATATGATTGCGGTTGCGACGAACCGAGTCAATTTCCTGAACTGGGGAGCTGCTAAGGGTGTATGGAAGAAGAACTGGCGGTGTCTGTCCATAGACTGCTTCATATGGTGTCCTTTGAGATGTGGTATTGTACCACCAGAGCGCTGCTAGGAAATCCATAGAAATAGTTGGCCAAAGCTGTGTAGGGATGGGCAAGGGTTTGAGCAATCCTGAAAGGAGTGTCGTTTCACCCTTGTTGACTTGGAAAATATCACAGTCAGCCACCATTTGTTGAATTGTCATTTTCAGTCCCTGCCAAAAGAAGTTACATTGTTTCTGGTCATACATTTTGAAGAACCCAGAGTGCCCTGTTGATGAAGAAGCATGGAGTTCATAGAAGAGATAACCCTGTTGAACATATTGCAACCAATTTGGAACAAGCAGAGAAAGAGCTGTAAGAGAAATTGGGTCATCAATTGTGCGAGAAGGAGCATCTACCACCATATTGTCCTTACCCTTCTTGTAAGTGATCGCATAGGGATAACCCATGAGTTGGATAACCCATGTCAGGTGTGGTGGGTAGGAGACCCATTGTTCCAGAAAATTTTCTAGACTCTGGAAATCAGTCTTGATGCAGAAATAATTCCCTAATAGGTATGGCTGCCACTTCTGTATTACATGCAAAATAGCCATCAGTTCCTACTGAGAGGTAGATGCGACTAACTTCTTACCGGAAAGGTCTCTTGAAGGTGGCAAGCTCATTGGTTCAGCAAAGACACCTGCATATCTATCCAAGGAAGTAGTGGAGACCGCTGATGGGTGCATCTAAATGGAATGGAGCTGAGCGATGACACCATGTGAATTTTTCTTAAGGATTTTTTCCAGGCGATGTGAACTGATGATGCAGAGAGACCCTGGTTGTAAGTCCATTAATTTGTGTTGTGCTCCATTGAGTGAAAACTGCATCCAAAGTTCCGCAAAATCCCATAAGATGGGGCCAAGTGTGCGTAACCATTGAACGCCCAAAACCATATCACATCCGCCTAAGGACAAGGCAAACATGTCAGAGTGCAGGTTATAATCTTCCATAGAGATACGCACATTGTGACACTTCCCCTTGCAAGGTAAGGTGCCCCCATTGGCAACCATGACTTCAAAGTTGGAGCAAGGATGGACAAAACAATCAGCCTGTTTGGCAATCCGAGGGTCAATGAAGTTATGAGTGCTACCAGAATCAATGAGTATGGTAAGAGGGAGCTTCTTCAAGTATCCCCTGACTCACATTGTTTGGGGGGTGGTGACGCCGATTACAGCATGGAGAGAGATCTCGGGTGGGTCGTCCTGAGATGGGGTGTCAACAGGCGGGTGTTGAATGTCGACCTGATCATCTACTGTATCTGGAGCTTCTTCATCAAGTTCGAAGGCAGGTGGAGAATTCACATCCAAGAGATAGAGCTTTTGTTGAACACATCTATGTCCCCGAGTGAATTTCTCATCACCATTATAACAAAGCCCTTTTTCTCAACATGCCTGCATCTCTGTTTCAGACAAATGCTTGATAGGACTTGGTTGAGGAGCAGGCGTGATGGGAGGTCGTTGGGAACCCATATTTCTGAAGGGAACAAAGGTGGGTTTGGAGCGTTGTTGAGCTACGATCTTGTCCTCTGCCAAATTAGCCAACCCTAGGACTTCCATCATTGTGTTGGGACAAAACATTTTGACCTCTGAGCGGATTTCATCCTTGAGACCACTGATAAAACAACTCCTGTAGAATTCATCAGACAATCCTTCTGTGTGATTGGTCAGTTTCTCAAATTCTGTCTGATACTCTCTCACTGTGCCAATTTGGTGAAGTTTAGTGAGTGCTCCTGTGAAGTCATCAAAAGCACTAGGACCAAATCGTGGCAAAAGGAGTTGACAAAAATATGTCCAGTTTGGCTCGGGATGAGCTTTGATGTACCAACGATACCATTGAAGGGCTTCTTGTTCCAAATGAAAGGATGCAAGTGGAACTTTCTGGACATCAAAAGTATTATGCAGACTGAAATATTGTTCTGCTTGGTATATCCATCCAGTCGGATTAGTACCATTGAAGCGAGGAAAATCAAGCTTCGGCCCACGAAAATTGCTGGAAGAAGAGAACCCGATGGCTGCAAAAGATTCTGGCTGTCGGTTATTGTTCATGGCTGAATGCTGAAGATGGAGGCTTTTCATCCAGATCTTGGAGTTTGATTTGGATGGCTGCAAGTGCTTCCTCCATGGTTTTTGCTCCTGCGTGGGTGACAACCACAACCAAGAGTTTTTTTTTTTTTTTTGGGGGGGGGGAATGGATAGAAAAACACAAACAAAAGCTTATTTAGTAAAGGAAGATTTAGATTTGGGAAAAACTCGGATGGGTAATTGGGGTATGACTGGGTTTTGGACACTTTCTGATGGACAGGGAAGCAAAAAATGGGGATTGCAGAAGCGGGGTGAAAGAATGAGAAAATTTGGTAGAGAGGGACAAAGAAGCAGAATTAGGAAAGGAACACGGTGGAAAAATTTGAAGGCGTTTGGGTGAAAATTGAAGGAGTTATGGCAAACCCTAAAAATAGACAAATGTGGGATTTCTGGTCTTGGGAGGTGGAATTTGGGATAGGGTCTTCAAAAATGAAATATGCAGAATGGAATTGTAGGGATGTCAGCGAAGTTTCAGGGAAAACAGAGTTGAAACAAGGGAGATATGGCCGAAATTTTCTTTATTTTTATTTTTTTTTGTTCAGAAATGGATCGACAACAGCGGCGCGGAAGGGATCCGCAACAGATGGATCTGCAATGGCGCGGATGGGATCGAAAACGGCTGGATCTGAAACGACGACTGGATCTGGAACGACTTTCAGAATAGATCTGAAACGGCTGGATCTGGAGCGGAAGTGATCAGCAACAGTTCAGTTGAAAATAGATATGGACCCCAGGTATGTGCGGCTTCCTATCGGTTCAGGGGATTCACTCGGCCACCAATGTTGTCTGACGGCTTGTGTATTGGGGCAGTACCCCTCACTCCACGGCTCAGGTAAAACTGATAACCGCTTTGCCACAAACGACAACTCTTGGTTTACCTCACAAGTGGGAACTAGTCAATCAGGTAGGGGTTGTTGCCCTTTTCGCTGGCAGGTCCTCTCAATGGGCCAGCTACTTTGGGTTTCCTGTGGTACTCCTCACAATGAGTTTTAGGGCTTATGCCCAAGTACTTCCCACAGTTAAGCGGATAGGGGTTATCCCCAAATCCGAACTTGCAACAGATGAGGAAAAAAATTTGGCAGAAATTCCACCCAACGAGCCCAAGAAAGTGCTATGATATCAGATGGGATGAACCTGCAATAATTAATTAATACAAATACATGAGATATCAGAAATAACAGAACTCAAAATCACTTTTATATTGATCACATGCCACTTTGAGGGGGGCAACCTCCTTTGAGCAAGCTCAGTACAATTAACTTCACGGTGCCTTCAATGACTTCAACACACACTTATATACTAAGTCTATGCCCAATACTATGAGTCAAAACCATGGGACATATAATACTACGGGACGACTTACAAAGCATATGCGTCCAATACTATGGGTCAATACTATGGGTTAATATAAACTATGGATCAACAAATACTACGGGACGACTTACAAAGCATATGCATCCAACAACAATATATTAACATAGTAAAGAGAGGGTTGACACGGGTTCCTAACATAGTGGGAGTTCTCTAAAATGAAAATTATCATTCAACCTCTAGGTCCTCTGTGCACGCAACATCCACATCACATGCAGAGCCATTTAAATTTCTTTATATTTATTTTACTTGTAACTATATTTATTTGTTATTGAATCCACCTGGCTTTATTTCGCAACCATTCACTGGGTCTCGGCCATACAAGCCTTTAAAAAGTTTAATTGGTTTCAAGGACTAGTATTCCTCTGTCTAAGTTCTTTTTAGTGACTTAGTTTTTTTATGTAAACTCTCATTTCTGGAATGATGATTAGTATGTGAATGAAGGTCTGTATTTAGTTTAAAACCTTTACTCGAGGGTTGTCCTCTATATGTTCATACATATTTGTTTGATTACTTAAACCCATTGTTTGCATAGATAAAAAGATATCGATGTTAAATACATAATTATTTATGACTAAACCTATAGGGTTCAACCCTATTCTCGCCTTCCTTCTATATACATTTTTGAAAAACTATTACAAGTAGAATGCTTTTTCTTAACGTGACTAATATGTATGGTCTGGTTGATTATGCTTTGTCTTAACATGACTAATATGTATGGTTTGGTCGTAATCGACCTTTGTGCAACTGTTTCATTTGTGTTTTGTGGATTTATAATGCACATATTTTCCTGTGTATTTACATAAACAAACTCTAATTTACTTATTCAAGAATACTCTATATTTCTGTTAGGAAAGAGCTTTATCATTCTTATGACTTTTATGACTTCACACAAACTTGAAGCTTTTCTTCTATTCCACTTGTTTACTGTTCAAAAATCCATAAAAAGTAAAAAAGTAACAAAAATATTGCATTTACTGCTTGTTTTTTCCCTAAAATAGGGTGATGCCAGGCCTAACAGGCTGTTGTAGCCCTAAAAACGGGTTTGATTTGTGAATTACAATAATCTACCTGGGCTACCACTAAGCCCTATAAGGTTAAGAGACATCCCTCCATCACCTAAGGGTGTTGTCAAAGGCCCTACGGGTGTTTTGAAGCTTCTAATCAAATATGGTACCTTTATAAGTTGTTATAGGTTTGAAACTTCTCACTACAACCATACATTGACCTCAAAATTTTTCCAACTTGACTTGCAATAAAAGGTCACACATCTTATTTTGGTTGGTTAGAGGTAAGAGGTATCTACTTGTGATTCTCCAAGGGTTTAATTGAAGTTTTCATACAAGTTATTGGTGCTGGTCTTGTATTGCATTCATTGATATGTCTTAATAACAAGTCAGTGTCAAGTCTTATTGCTTCTAACCTCCTTGTCTCATGTTTGGTCATTGAGTGTTCATTGAAATTTTATTGACTCCAAAAGGAACTCATCGATTAATCTAATAGGAGGGTTTATTATCAGAAGTAGAATTATTCGTGTTCTTGTGCTTCATAGGACTACTTATATGCTCTTTTAAGAATCCTTTCGTGGCCGAAGGAGCAAGGTCTAAAGAGAGAGGGGGGTGCATTGTGGTGAAAGTGGGTGCATATCCTAATTACTTTCTACTTTTATCACCGGCCTTTGTGGATTTTCAAAAGGGTGCTAATTTGAGCGGTAACATTTTTGGCACCATTGCTAGGGACCCAAAAGGATTTTTAATGGTAGTCCATTCATGAGGCATTCCCTGGTCGAATTCATTCATTTCCAAAAGAGCCCAACAAGTGTAACATTTTTTGTGTTGGGAAAGATTGAGGTAAGTTTTGTTTTGTACTTCGATAATATGATTGTTAAGGACTAAATTGACAAGTCTTATTTGGCGACTCCCATTGAAGAAAACAACCCAAATAAGTACTCCACAAGGACAAACCCTCGAGGTAAGCTTATTTTCATTCTTGAGATTGGATTTGTTTACCAAAGATTAGAAGACATCGTCTCCAACTAAGGGAGGTAAGTACCTTGTTATCCTTTGAAACTTTACTAGATATCTGCCACTTATTTGTTGATGCTATGGTTCCAATGGTGACTCCCTAGTTGGATGATTTGAATGCACCTTTTGATTTTACTAATATGCAAGGGTATCCACATGACATGCCAAAACTTAGCAAATTACCTACTTTTGATGGAACTAATGCTATTAGTGTTGATGCTCACTGGAAAGCTTTTACATCATATATACATAAAAGAGTGTAAATAATCTTGACGTCTAGTTTATATGTTTTTCTTTATCTTTAGAAGGCGAGCCTAAGAAATGGTTTACTGGATTACCTAATAATGACATTAGTACTTATCAAAGATTGAAGGATCTCTTTATCAAGAAATGGTCTAAAGAGAAGGATCCTTGTTTTTTATTGAATGCTCTTACTAGCATAAAGAGGAATGAGAATTAAACTATTGAAGAGTTTCATAATAGATTTGGTGAGATTGTGCATAACATTCCATAGACTCACCGACCCAATGATGCTATCATTTTGATGTATTATATGAATGCATTCCATAGTGAGCTTCTCTTTCATCTCAACTTGACTAAGCCTAAAAAATTAAAAGTTTCTAAGCAAAAGGTGAAGGATTTGGACGAAAGTTGGAGGACATCAAGAAAGGATGATATTGTGCATCCTCCAAGGGCCAAGGTTGAGCAAAAGCCCAAGACAAATATGGTTCCTACTAGTGAATATTTCATACTCAAAGAGATGAGAAATTTAAGGATTGACTTCACTGAGCAAACGACTGTCTACAAAATTAGATCGAAAGGAATAAACTCTAGAACAAGTTTCCTTCGAAAAAAATCAACAATGGCCCTCCAACGAATTCAATATCTCTGACTTCATTGGAACCAACAAATATGGTCGGTAATTTTCCATACTTTTTCCTAGCATGTCAATATTTCCACAATGAAAATACATGTGTTCACTACTTGGAATTGAAAAGAAATGAAAATCAAAGCAACAATGGTAATCTAGAGGTATGCAACAATTTGTTTGAAAATCAACAACAATTTCACGTATTTAACAAGAATATGAAGCAAATCAAACATACATTCGTTGAGGCTGATAAAGTCACAAAGTTGTTGGGGTAAATGCCTTCTCCTGAAGAGATCAAGAGAATATAAATAATAGATTCAAGGGAATTTATTACCAAAGAAGAAAGGGGACTCTTCCTCAAATAAGTCAACAAAGATCTGTAGAACTGCCTAAAGACAATGCTCCTCTGAGGACTTAGGTAAGTACATATAAGCCTTCAATTAGTTTTATTACTAATAAAACTTTCAGTTTCGATGTTTCAGGTGCTTTAGATTCTATAAAGGTCCCCGTTCCATTACTTGAGCTAACGAATATTCTGGTAGTGAAGAACTAGATAGCTAAGTCATTTGGGTTTGTAGAAACAATGCAAACTGCATGCGCTGTAGAAGAAAATGAGGATCTTCCCATCATTCTCCAAAATATGAATTCCTTGGAAAACAAGAACTCGAATAATTAACCTTTCTTTATCTCGTTAATGACCAGTGATTTGATTTTACATAATTGTATGCAAGATTCGGGTGCCTCGACAAAAGTTATTCCTTTAGTCATGATGTACTTGAGTTAGGATTGAAGGTTTCAAGGCCATATCAGAATATATGTTCCATGGACTCCTGTGAAGTCAAAGTTTGTGGATTAATCAAGGATGTTCTAGTAGGTCTCGCTGCACACCCTACTATTGCTCTACTTATGGTCATTGTTGTCATTGGTGTACCAGAATCATGGGGCATGTTATTATCGAGGAAGTGGGTCATTGACTTGGGTGGTAGTATACAAATGGATCTATTATACACTATCCTCCCAAAAATGGAAGGAAATTTTGTAGCACTACATAGAGAACCCATGAGAAGATATCATGTGGAAGACCCTGAAGATCCATAAAATGAAGTAGTTTGCTTTTAAGACGATGTTGGGTCGTAAACCATCTTTTCCATTGAAATTTCTCTTTGACAAGATATAGATATGCTTTGGACAATGAAATTCGATGGGCACATGCATCGATCATGTATGGGTGCAGGTATTATATTAACTTCCCCTTCTGGTGAGACTCATTAATTTTATTTTCATCTAGAATGTGGTGGTAGTAACAATGTTGTTGAGTATGAAGCCCTCTTACATGGACTTGAATTAGCTAAATATTATGGTATCTAGCTCTTGAAAATCATTAGGGACTTTGACTTTGTTGTGATGCAAGTTAAAGAAAAGTTTGCTTGTAAGAATGAAAGGTTGAAAAGATACAGGGATGTAGTACAATTGGCTATGGAATATTTTGCTGCATTATCCTTAAAAGTGATTTCCCGAGCTCATAATGAACAAGCCAACACACTAGCAGTTTATGCTTCTAGTTTTTTATCCATGTGAAGGCCTTGTAGAAAAGGGAAAAATGGAAATAGTATTGAGGTCCTTTGTGCTTGATAACTTGGGAAATTGGTAGGTTTTTTATGATAACAAGCAAATACAGAGGTTTATCAACAATACGACAGAATTTCAAACCATAAGATTGACTGGGGCAAGGAAGGCTCACCGGAAAAAGCAATAATAATCTTGTTCCTACTGAACGAGTTCAAATGGAGAAACTCTTTGACATAAATGAAAAATACAAATAGAAAAAAGAAGGGATTTCCTAGTCGAAAGACTTTGAAGAAATCAATGTTGGGTATTCCAAAAGCCCAAGGCCTGTAAAGATTGGTAAAGAGTCCACCTTGGAAGAAAGAAAAGAATTGGAAATTCTAGTCTGTGAGTTCAAAGATGTTTTTGCATGGCCTTATGATGACTTGAAGACTTACAACATGGATATCATTGAACATGCTATACCATTGAAAAATGATGATCGGTCGTATAGGAAAAAGTTAAGAGCAATAAATCTGAAGTTGGCTCCTTTGGTCCAAAAGGAATTGCAGAAGATGGTAGAGGCCAAGGTCATTGCTCTAATAAGATATTTATAATGGATTTAAAATCAAGTGGTTGCCAGAAAGAAAACAGTTGAAATAAGGATTTGCATGGATTTCAAAAATATAAATGTAGTATTAGAAAAGGATAATTGTCAATCAAATTATAATGTAATAATTTATGTTATGTTTATCATCAATCCGAGTTTGTAAACTTACGAGGTGCAAGGCAAAGTATATGCAGAGATAAGTTATAAAGTGTTTCAAAAACTACGAAACCAACTCACCAATCGTCACACAACTATTGAAAGCAAATCTTGTAGATAGAAAGCAACTTAATTCATCCTAAGATATCATTCAAGATTGACTACATTCCATTATGAGCTAAGGTAGAAATGTAGGATGATTCATATATTTTGATGATCAATAGTACTCCTTGAGTCCCATTTTAATGGATTAGATCAATGCTTAGAAAAAAATCTACTATGATAAATATGAAAAAATAACAAACTAACTACAATCATGAACCCCTGAGATCAATATTATCTAGCTATGAACTGTTAAAGTAGAAGCCCATATTAGCATGTATACTCAACAATATTGTGCAAGTTTCACTTTTAGGTGATATTAATTCAAAAGTACATGAAATAAATTCCTAACTCATCACACCGAATCAATTAACACTTTCAACCTATAGCAATTAAACATAATTCATGAAAATGGATGTGCACTATAGAAAATGCATGCTATAGGAATATAAACACTGGATGAACATCTAAGCTATAGGAACATATACTAAAAATAGAATCTATAGGAACATAACTATAACAATATAATTTGAGTAAATACAACACACAAATCATATGCAAATAACAAACCTAACCAGGGATTGTTCCTGAGGCGAAGGGGGCCCTACCTCCTCTTAAGAACAAACCCCTAATTAACTAAAAGCTTAAATCATCAACACATCAAAGATAAAAAATAGTCTTATATTAAATTCATAGCATGCATAAGGTTCAAATCTACAAGTATATGCCTTTGCATTCCAGCCTCTAACTCTAACTCCGCAAAGAATAATCTTTCCTCATATTTATATATGCATTTTGTGAGACATTGCCTAAGCAAATGGATCTTTGATCCCAAAATATGGATCGCATCTTTGACTTAATTTAATGTTGTTTAGATCATTACTCATGTTCTTTTCTTGAGGAGAGAAATCATTCCAACCCATGAGCTCATGAATGGATTTCTAGCAGTGCACCTATAAGAATTTAGGAAAATATCACAAAAATATGTTTTTTGATTTCACCCAAAAAATTATTTCTTTGCATTTTCTCAGAACTCCACCCACAACTTACTCAAATTATCATATTCTGCACAAAACCTATGTTTAATATTTTTTTTTTCGTCTTCATTTGCCCATAAATTGTGTCAGAAGTTGGCCTCTAAAAACGACCACCTACAAGAAATCTAGAAACAACTGTTGCAGGATCTTGTTGCTGTAGGAATGGTTGACCATGAGTGGGAGATGGTTGCATTTGACTTGGGTATGAACTAAACAAAAAATAACCACATTGATGCACGTGTCCACAAAACCTATGAGCCCGAATTCATTCTAGAGTTGTGCTATTATGCAAATATTGGAGGTGGCTATAGGAACTGTAATTGTTGCAGGAATCTGGAACTGACTGCTACAAAATCATGATTGTTGCTACAAGAACTCAACTCACACAATAATCATTAGAAAAAACAACTTAATCCTCATTAATTCACTAAAAATTAAGGAAATATGTGATAATTAACTACTAAATGCTTGAAGGTTTCTTTTGGTGCATTAACGAGGAAATGAGGTAAAAATGGCAATGGATGAATGGAAGGAAATGATGAAATGACCATAAAAGAAGTGATTCTAATGGTGAAAATGTGCCAAATTGATGATCCAACATCTTCCCCATAGTTGAGGGTTGGCATGTCCGCATGCCAAATGAAATAGTTAGCTGGTAATGCCTTCTTCAATAATGCTTTTCCAATTTTGTGGCACCATAAAAGAAGTGATTCTAATAGTGAAAAGGTGCCAAATCAACGATCCAACATCTTCCCCATAGTTGAGGGCTGGAATGTCCTCATGACAAATGAAATAGTTAGCTGGTAATACCTTTTTCAATAATGCTATTCCAATTTTATTGCCACGTCTGACATCTATCACAGACACAGAGGAATCATCATTTCTCTCTGTCAAGCATAATGTTGGTTCACCCACCAAAGAAGAAACCTGGATAAGTTCTCATTCTTTTGGATTGGTTAACGATCTCATAGATATAATAGCCGAGGTAAAATAGTCTTTACACTATCATTCTGATTACTATTAGCTCTATCAAGTCCCTAATGATGTTGCAACAAGGAAGTAGCAGGTTTTGACTCCTCGATATTACTTGTCATTTCTTCATCGCCTTTGGAATCAAGATGACCTCCTTAGTTCTCCTCATCCTATTGTGAATATTCACAAATATCATCAGATTCAACAGATTCGTTACTATTCTAGGAAAAGAAGATGTAGGAAATTTCCAATGAGTGCCATTGCAAGGTCCATTAAAGGGTACAAAGCTTGAAGCTCAAAATATTTTTTATGATTCCATATAAAAAGTTGGCTTTGCTATCCATAATTCGTGATCCTCAATATCATATAAGTGAATTACTTGGCCTTCTTGTTTCTTATTTGCATTTTCCCTTGTGTCTTCTCCATGCTCTACTTCATATTCCTCTATTGTAGTTGTTATCGGTCAAATTAGCACTTCTCCGTCCCTGACCACATTTCCCTGTCAACCAGACAAAAGGACACTATGGATGGAAGAGCTTACTTGGCATTAGATGATTTAAGATCTGAACCCTACCTTCTTAAGCTTAAAAACTTATTTTTTCTGACAGTTTCAGTATAAAACCACGACCTTTGTATTTGACATATTGTGGGTCACCCACGGGTATCTATACTGACAACCCGCAGGTATATTCTAAAATTTGTAACCGTGAGATGCTAAGCTAGTGAGTCGCGAATCACTCATGGGTTTCTGGATGTCATAGTCGTGAGTTTCTTAAGAAAAGTTGAAAAAATATATTAAGAATACGAATTGGGATTAGTTGAGTCAGGTATTCCAACTTCCCCAACTTCCCAATTCAACTATGTTTCGAACCAATCCTCCTTTCCTTGCCATAAATACAAGGGGATGGTATGAGAAAGACACACAATTGGAGAGCTATTGTTATGCTGAAGAAATTCCAAGTCAAGAGAGAGGAGCAGGAACCTAGGGCCTGGTTGTGAAGGTGCATGATGTAGAGTCAGGTATAACATTTGTACTTGTTGCATTCTTTGAAAATAAAAGATTGAGACACTCTTCCTTTCCCAATTGAAAGTGTTAATGTTTATTGTGCTTTGATTATAATTTGATGTCATGTCATTCATTAATATAATATTTATTTATAGTCAAACTGGTTTGAGGAAGGTCTGTGTGTGTTTTGTAGGTTTGTTGCAGTAGAGACCATGGGATAAAAGCTTGGACCGACTGTCATAAACAAGGTACATTTTCTATGAACTTTGATCCTATTTGTTTGTAGCAATGTATGCAAAGCCCTATGTGTCTATCTGTCAACCCCTAGTACGTTGGTAGTCTTCCCCTACTATAAGGACTTTTCCCTAACAATAGAACTGGCGACTCCGCTAGGGAGTATCTTTTTTGTTTTTTGCTTTGGGGGTCTTTGTGAGTTTTCTTCAGTTTTTATAACTTCTCCGGTCTCTTTAGAATTTTTTAGGGTTTCTTCTTAGATCCTTTGTGTCTGGCTCAGTCTGGTCTAGTCTGCAAAGTTTTATTTTTATTTTTATCAGGACCTACCCGCATGGTTCTTGTACTTATAAGCGTGTTTTTTTTGGTATACTCACGAGTTGCACATAGTGCTACCCGCGGTTTTTCAGTTGAACCCACGAGCTATTAGCATATATAGTCACGTTTTTCTTTAAAGATCTGAAATCTTGATTTAGAGTTTGATCTTGTGGTTTTTGTTCTAATTCTAGATTTTGCTTTGTTTTTCTGGCACCTGTAAGACACTTCTATGTTTGATTTGAGTTCACTTCACAGCCTCTTTAGAAGTTTTCGTGTCTGGTTTTGATTCAGCGGCTCTTAGGTTTTCATTTCTCTTAGTTTTAAGGTTTTTTAAATCCCACCCGCGAGATGTATCTATATACAGTCGCGAACTTTCTTCCCTAGCCGCGAGTTGCTAGTATATATACCCGCGGGTCCACCACGAGTTATTGCATATCACAGTCATGAGTTTTTCCTTTTTTATTTAGGGTTTGATCTCAGGGTTTTTTTTTTGGCTTTGGAAGCCCTTGTCTGATTTGATACCTTCTGGACTTTGTTCTGGGTGATTTGAATCTGTTTTGAACCTCTTGAAGAGTTTTCTCTTTGAGTTTGTGTGTTTGTAAAGTTACCCTAGCCTGCTAGCCCATTTCTGTTTGGTGAGTGTTTGTTTCCCTTTTGATTACTGGTGTTCAGGAGCAGTTTGATCTCTGCATAAGGGTCTTTGTTTTTCCGTTTTACACATCAGTCTTCTTTTTTGGCATCTTAGTTCCAAAGGCCTATTTACTTCTCAGAAGCAACTAGTTGGGTTAGTCTTTGTTGATCTTGCTATAGGTCTGTTTGTTTTGGTTTGGGTCATCTTTCTTTACTTGCACTCTTGATAAGTCTTTTTTGTTCATTATTTTCATTTGTATTTCTTTCATATCTAAAGAAAATATCAATTTGAAAACAAAAGAACTTTCCCTTTTATTGCAAGATTTGTCATTTAGTTTTCGAACTAGTGGTAGTTGTTAGTTCTATTATCTTTGAAAATAATAAAAAAAGGAACTTTTATGCTTAGGTTTACTTTGATTTTTAGTTTTGAAATAAAAACAGAAAGCAAAATTGTGAATTTTTTCATTTTATATGCACTTTATTTCCAGTTGAAACCACATCACACATTGCACGATCCTTTGAGTAAACAATAGCCTTTAAAAATAAATTAATTTAAAATTTACCAGTAACATTTTTTTTTTAGGTTACCCGTACATCAACTAGTTTAGGCTAGATATTGGATTAGAACACACTTTAACTATCCAAGATTATTAAATCTCAAATCTTAGTGCAAACTTTCATTTAGGTAAATCCATTCTTATATAAGTATTCTAGGAAGCTCCACTCAAACTGGAGTTAAGCACGAGGTCGTGTGAGGGTGAAATGGTTGGGGATACCCCCCTACTTTTCATTCAAGCATACACCAAGGCTTATTCGCGTACGAGGGTCCATTAGTGCCTTGAGTACTCTTGGATTTCAGGCTTTGCTACCCTGCCCATGCATCTTGGCTGGACCGATGACTGTCCCCTCAGGATATTTCTATATTTGTGGTATCCTTTAGTATCTTGACTTTAGGGCTCTACACAGGTATAGTGGAAGGATATTTCCACTGCACCTAGGACAGACATGGGAGGTAACCCTCTACATCAATTCAGGGAGGGCAGTTTGGTGATTCAAACGATTGCACCCATAGAATCTGTATGTGGACACTGTGTAACTGACCTTCGATATTCTACTAGTTTGTTCTGGTCCCTCATCATCCCAGGCTTACTTTTGAGAGTATTATCTTTGTTTTCCTGGTCTAGATCACAATAGGATATTTTTTAGTGGTATGCTGTTTGCTCTTAGTTGTTAGTGGCCCCTAGGATAATCACTTAGTATATTTTTCACACAATTGTGGAGGACCAACCTCTTAGAAGGTCACGAAGGTTGCAGAACCTTCCTCCATTTATAGTGGAGCCTCCACCGCCACCACAACGATGGAGAATAGACTCTCGTGGTTCTTACGAACTTACGGGAACAACTGGCCTACCCAGAGATCCTCATTTGATCTATCAAGATCAACCGGTTCAGGAACCCTAGAGATTGAAGACTTGACAACTCAAGAGTTTTCCACACCTTTCAATCCTCCTTTAACTGGACCCAACGACCCCTTGTTAGTAAGTGTAGTTTCTCTAGGACTTCCAGAGTTAAGCCTATATAGGTTTACACCTAGTTCATTCATGGACAACATAGGGGATGTGTCAGGAGTTCCACATACTCCTACAGCCGTTATCATGTCAGGAGGTTTTTCTCCCCCGTTTACACACACATCGGTACCAAGCTCGTTGCAAGCTACTTCTACTCTAAGCACTTCGTTTAATTTCTATACTAGACCCATAGGATCGTTTGGATCTCAAGCCATGACTACATCTAGTCCTTTTGGTTCTACTATTGGACCATCTAGTGTCCCTTTTTCAGGGATACCATCGGTATCGTTTACAGCATCTCCTTTTGTAAATAATTCCAGGCCAAACCTCAGTCTGCTCCTTTTAGTCACGGATTTCCTTGGTTCGGAGGACACATTGCTCCTTCGGAACCTTTTGTAGGCTCACTGCCTACTTCTTCCATTGCATCTACATCAGGGTTCAACCCCTTCACAGGTTTTAATGTGCATCCATCCAATGTACAAACTTCGAATATACCTGTAGGAAGTACTCCTTTTTTATTGTTTGGTGGAGGGGGTAGTAACATCTTTGCCAACCCACATTTTGGGGGTGTTTATACCCAACCTCAATGGAGGAGCCCACAAGGAAGCAATCCCTTGTCTTATGGCTGGAGAAAATTCAAAAACACATTTTCTTCACAACTGGTGGCTGGGGGCAACCTCAACCAACAGTATAAGAGCCAGGTTTCGGGTGGTCCCCCATACCAAACTCCTGTTAATCAAATTCCATCGGAAAGACCCTATTTTCCATTTCTGGAAACCTTAAACTTTCCAGACCTTTCTAAACTAACCAACAATCTTGTGCGACACCATCCTACATGGCCGCTGGTCCCAACCAAGCTTCCCTTAGACATTCTGAAGTTCGAAGGAAATACTCGGGAAGACCTTGGTGACCATGTTACAACCTTTCATTTATGGTGCTCTTCCAACTCACTTAATGACAATTCCATTAGTTTGAGGTTTTTCCAAAGGACCTTAACTAGTGTTCCAACTAAGTGGTACATTGGACTACCTACTGTAGCTTATGATAACTTTTGGGACCTAGCGACAATTTTTCTGAATCACTTCCAACTTTCAGTCCGATATGATGCTAGTACTGACCTTCTGTCTACTTTCAGGAAGAATAAAGCCACTCACCTCTTTGATCACATTCAGGAGTGGCGAAGACGGAATATGCTCATTAAGGTTGAGATCCCTCCAGAATTCCTTTTAGAGTGGTATCTGAAGTCACTCCTTCCTTATATTCTAAGGATGTTGAAACTTCTAGAGTAAGTTATGAGGAATAAGCGATCTTGAGGACCCAACAGCTTGATTTAGTTTATGGTCAATCCAGGATGCTCTATGAGATCATTCTGGACGCACCGAGATCTAATATAGATCTTGGCAAACCTAATCCTAGACCGCATGCCGATGGCATTGTTGGGTCAGCAGATTTAACAAAACTTGAAGCTTTAACAAAACAAGTGCATGTGCTCTCTATGAAGCAGTATGTTGCCGAAGCAACTACGGTTGCAACCTCCCCTGCAACAACTAAATCTGTATAACAAGTGCAGAAAAACCAAAAGGGTCCTCGACAACCCAACAATAACAAAAAGAAGGGTAAGAAAGGGGAGGGGAACCATTAGAAACCCTAGAACACCAAGAATGCCGAGGAGGGAAAGAAAGAGAAAAAGAAGGTAAAGTTTCCTTGTAAGCTATTCAAGGATGACCACCTTACTCATTAGTGCCCTTTATTAGATGAAGCCCAGAAGTTACTTCGAGAAAAGAAACTGGCTGTCTTAAAGGATCCATTTCCTCATGGACAAGGCCCAAATTCTAGCAACTCTAGTGCTGGGGGAAATCGTGCCTTGTCAGTTGATCAATAATTTATTAACATGGTTGACTCACATACGTTTATGCAAACCAGAGCCAAGAATTATAATCCGGATTCGCAGCAAAAAGATCCTGAGTCATCTACTCCTCTTCACATTGAGAGACCAACAGATTCTATGTCGAAGATACCTAAGGGTGTCTACAAAAGGGCTGTGCATAACCCTAATGCGTGCGCCGCTCCTAACTACTCTATTGTAGAGGACCTAGCCCAAACGCCTTGTGCAATGTCCACATTAGAAGTCTTGCAAAGATGCCCTTTGCAGCGGAATGCACTTCTATCGGCCATCAAGAGTATGAATTCTTCAAGTATGCTTGCACGGTTTGATATGCCAAATATCAAACCCCGGTTACCGTATCACGTGGCCTTCCAAATTGAAGTAGTCCATGGCCCTAAAACCATTGGATGAACAGTTGTAGATGAAGGCGTGTCTACATGTGTAATGTCAATATCTTGCTGGAAAGCCCTTGGCTCTCCTGAGTTAGCCCCTTCCAACACTATACTTATGCATTTTGACGGGAGATCATTCCGCCCACATGGAGTCTTACCCGCATTTGAAGTTGAACTTGCCGGTAAGTTAGTGTCTATGGAGTTTGATGTTTTGGATGCTCCTATTGACTACAACTTGTTGTTAGGAAGGAGTTGGACGTATGCGATGCAAGCTATCCCATCGTTCGTCTTCCGAGTACTCATGTTCCCACACGAAGGGAAAATCATCACCATTGATCAAATTTCCTTCACTCATAAGAATAACACTACTTCATCGGATTCAACTATCCCTTTGATTGATTAGACTCACCCACCCAACGAGAGTTTGTGAGTAGGCATGTATGCGTCATTAATGGGCACTTTTGACCTACCTGCTCCCATCAACTACATCGGTTCCACGAGTTATATTGACATTTTGTCTTGGGAAATATTCACGGTCTGTCGAACAACTGATCCGTGGATTCTTCCCACTCATTCATAACCAACTATGCCCTTATTTGTTGCAAAAGTGGCATACCAAGACTCACAAAATGCACCAACAGATTATATCTCGACTTTGTACTTCTCCACAGAGTCAGATATTGACTATGCACCTGCATGGTCGGTCAATTCAATCCATTCTTTTGATTTTCTGGATACCATTTTACCTTATGATGAGGCTATTCTGGAAGCCATTGCATGTCTAGATCATCCGTGGGAACACATGCATCACAGATCATATTTCCTTCCAGATCTAGACAAGATAGAGAATGGGGAGTTTTTAGTGAGACCTAGTGGTGATATCGATTTGTCCATCGCTCCTACTACGAAAACAATTTATGCTGAAGGAAACATGGCAAACATATTGAAAACTATACCGATTAATATCTCCACTAAACTCGCTGTCGTGGAAAATGTTTTTATTGGGGAAAACTTTTCTCATGATGAGATCACATTGTATACCAATCTGTTTAAGGAGTTTCGCGACGTTTTTTCCTGGTCTTACGAGGAGATGCTAGGACTCGACCCTGCTATAATTGAGAATGTTATCACGGCTTACCCTAATGCTAAACCAATGAGACAAAAGATCCATCCGATAAACCCTCAGAAAGCAGCGACCATTAAGGCCGAGGTTAAAAAACTGCTTAAAGCTGACTTCATCTAGCCGATCGACATCGAAATGGGTCTCCATGTAACCTACCTAGAACTTGAAACATTTTATGTTGCGGAAAAACATTACTTTAAAAGTTATTGTAAAGTTTTATGTTGTTGACCAAGGATGGTCAAGGATGACTATAATTGAATATTTTTATTATTTAATAATTAAAATCTAGGAGACACCTATCCAAAGAAGACTGTTGAAGAGTGTTCACTGACCCACTAGGAGGAATGAACTGGTGTAGAAGGAAAATTGATAAGTGGCAGCAATTGCACTCACTTTCTAGCTAATGCAGGAGGTAACCTCCCTAAAAATGTGCTCATGTTCCCCAAGGAAGGTGGAACTGAGTAGGTGGCTCATTAAATGAAAAACTAACCCAAAGACCTAGGAAATATTATATCCATCGAATGAGCAGGAGGCTCACGAACTATGCCTTGTGGATGGCTGCATACTCAAAAAGTTAAGCACACAAGAGGATTCGATGAGGGGAAAGCTAAAGTGAGTTGCTAGTGCAAGGACAACAAGTTTATTCTGCTGAGTTTGCAGCGATTGTTTTATCTGCAAGTCTTTATGATTGCTGAGATACAAAGAGACAATTACATGCTTCTACACAGTGTCTTCGTCCTGGTGCTTCAGTCAACAAGCTCAGGGGTACTGAAGCAAGTAATCTTGGATTTTTCTAGAAGACGGTTGGGAGGAACGATCTTCTTTGGGTGTTTGTCCACCTTAACATTTAAACAGGTTCTACATTGTTCTGGTTTATTTAATTCTAAATTGTTTTGTATATCTCTGAAAACTTTTATCTACAAGTTATCAGTTGTCTAATGCTTCTTGGATTTTCTAATCGCTATTAGAATTATTTGAATATAGAACTGATAATTATTTCTGTATAAAAGTCTGAATGATTAGAATTGAATTATAGAATAATGAAATATAAATCCTCTCTGTATTTTTCCTTTCACATAAGTGATGTACTCTAGTACAGAGAAGTTTGTTTAAATAGGTAGATTCAAAATGATCTCAATATTGCAAGTAGAATGTTGTTCTTTACAATATATCAAAAATAGATATAAATGCTGGTAGAATTTCACTGTTTCAGTAAATGATTTATGCTAAGTATAAATTTAGTAACCAAATAGCTGTAGATTATATAAATAATAATCACCCTTTAAATAGTTTTTTATTACAAAACTGTATTATGTATATATATATATATAATGTTTACTATTACTATTTTTGGTTACAGAAGTAACTCTATAATTCACAAAATAAATCAATATCTATGCCCTGTCGGATGCATTACAATTTTTACTCATTAATCAAAATTATAACCATAAGTAAGACAACTCAGCCATCATCGACAAGATTTGACAAAGGTAGATAGTATTTCTTTTTAAAATAAACAATACAGTCGAGAGACTATAATAACAAGAATGAATATATATATATATATATAAAATTTCAAAAGCAATAATGGCATAAAGAACAATATTCACGGTGTAATTGATTTCAGGATTAAATCCATTTAATACAAGCATTATGAAACCCTAGAACGAATTCTTGCAACAAACATAGAAGTATTTAACATCATATACATCTAACCTTTTATTCACACAGTTAACATAACTACGACTAGGGTATAACTCAAAAGATATTAATATTATTTTCTCCTCAATCTTATATTTAGTTTACTCATCAAACTGTGCGATTATAAAGTTAGCTCAGGCATTTCCCAGTTTCCAAACTTAATAAACAAATTCTCCTTTTTCCCAAAACAGAAATCACTATCGAATTACAAACATAGTCTTATAAAATTCTGGATTATTACTTTAAAATGTCGGGATCGAATCCCTTAACTAAGTACATCATCATATTCAGGGCGTTGCCCAGTTTCTATTTAAAAAGGAAACAAAATCATATTTATTCACCGAAATAAATTTTCAAACAGAAGTAAAACACTTAACTATAAACAATATTATATATCCCAAAAATATTATAGAAAGGGTTATATTTTAGTGCAGAGATCAATAGACACCATTCCTTACAAAACCCCAAAGGTATCGAGTTCCAAAGCAATCATTTAAACTCTGTGCTGAGGGCTCAAACTTAAACGTTGGGCGAAATCCCAACCTAATGCTTAGCACATGAAATATTTACAATAGAGCTAGCAATCCAAAAACATAAATAGTATTTAGGGCTCAGCCCAGAATCCATTAAACAAATTTATGAAGCTAGCAGCAAAACATAACTACATTCGCCAGAAGTATAAAGGGAAATCAAATTATAACTATTGCTTCTAAAACTATGAAGTTTAAAACCATAAGAACGCACTTAATGAAATACAAATTTCGCCGAATACTGTAATCTTTCTTTTAATCATAAGTATGAGTGAAACTCAAAATAAGGGATTTTAGCCATAAGCTTTTACAAACAACAATGCTGCTCTGAATGGCCATTTGGATTTCAAAAGAAACAAACAAAACCCTAAATCAGACCAACATTGTAAGCATTCATCAACACAAGCACCGTGGACAAGGAAGTTCCAGGAAAGAACGAGGCTTACCGTGGCTTCCTTAAACCACTGGAGCTTTCACCTCTGTTGTTGCTGAATCTTCATTTCAGCTTGAAACACTTATGTCAAAACATTACATAGTAGGCATTAAAAGTATGAGTATATTCTTTAAAATTTAATAAAAGAAATGAAGTGAAATCGAGTGTAGTGCAGAGTCCTTACCTATGCAAGCTTTCTACCATGACCACGAATTTTCTTCTCAGTCTGGAAAACTCCTCCATGAGCCGTGAACTAACCAATAGTTATCATATGCATGGAGAAATCCCCATAACCATGGTGGCTGAGAGCCAAGAGTTGGGGTCTCCAAAATGCAATGAACCAAATGACAATCGTTACAAACCCTTTCGAAGGTAGGGTTTAGGGTTCTACCATCGAGGAGCCGAGCTGGAAAGCTTCACGTGGCCTCTTAAAATCCATACGACTGTCATCCACCAAGTTTCAAATCCTTATCATATGTTCTCTATAGTCTATGCACACTTTATCGACTTGGATTAATGCCAAGAAATCAAGTTGCTAGGATAGTCTTCTATCCATAGTTTAAATCTTATGCTTTTACACCTTCTTTCAACACCACCGAAATCATAAGCTAGGATGACCGTCCTCTTATAATGAAATGCCATTAATTAACTTAGAACATTATATAGTTATGTAACCATAGTTGAGTAAGTCTCTAATTCACCAAAACCAAACCATGGTTGCATAGGCTCTTACACAGGATCTGCACAAAGTGTTCAACATGCATTAGCTTGTGAAAGCAAAGAAAGCCCAGAACCTCACTGGAAGTACATCCTTCATCGAAAAGAAATTCTTAAGCTTTATGACATTAATAATTACAAAAGATAGGCAATAGCGTAAAGACGCATGATGTTTATATCCTACAACTGAATGTCGACGTAAATATGATAAGAGATCAACAGTCACATAATCCATGCAAAAGTATGTAAGAAATAATAAACGCCGAATTTATAATTTGAGAATAAACAAGTTAGAATCCCATTTCAATAAAGTAATGCCTTTGATTACAAGTGCACAAACAAGCATATATTATGATAAGGAGTATAACTTAAACATATTTCTAAGAGTGTTAGGTAATTATATCTTATACAACAAATTTTAATTTTTTATGGATTTTTGGAGTCGTTGCATGTGGTATCAAAGCGCAAGTTCAAACACTAGGCCCGAAAGTGGCTCAACTTGCGCATTCAAATTAAAACAGAAAAACAAATTTACTGACTTTGTTTTAAAATTGTTTATGTACAGAACATTCAATATCTATTTTGCAGATAATGGAAGGAGTAGAGGCATCTACCGAGGATGGATACCATCATAATAATCATGAACAGGAAAATGTTAATGAAGAAAATATATACGTGGAACTAAATGATCACTCATCCAAACTACTTCGTACTATTAACGATTCCAAACTACTTCATACTATTAAATATTTAAAGGATGAATTGCATAATGTTAAAGAAGATAATGAAATAATATTAAAAGCACAGGAAGAACTAAATCAAGTGTTGCTAGATAAATTACATAGTGAAGGAGGGATAGAAGAAGAGAAACTGAATCTGAATCTGGAACTATATCTTACAAACGTAAAGTCAAAAAGTTAAAATTCTCTGATAATGAAAGTAAATCATCCTCAGAAACTAATGGTAAATCACATAGAAAGAAACATAAGTATTCTAGTGATAGCAGTGATAATGACTGCAACCCTAAAAAGAGAAAATACAAACCCTATGAGAAATCTCAAGAGAGTTTAAAAAGAAAAAACCTCCAATGTTTAATGGAGAGATAGAAAAAGGAGAAGAAGCCGAAGCATGGTTGTCTGGAATGAAGAAATACTTCCAAATCTATAATTACTCAGACATGTTGAAAGATAAAATGGATATTTACAATCTAACTGGGAAGGCTGATATATGGTGGCAGGATATAAAAAGGTTGAAAAACATTAAAGAAAAGAATATAACTTGGAGTACTTTTAAGAGATATTTTAAAATGAAATTTCTGTCTGAACAATACTATGAAGAAAAGGCTAAAGAATTCTATGATTTAAAGCTAGGCTCTATGAACATGAAAGAACTAAGCTGTAAATTCTTAAGTCTATTAAGATATGTACCTTATATCATCGATGAAAATCTCAAGATACAGAGATTTCTGAGTTGTTTACCTGTTAGCATCAAGGACATAATTGAATATGATAACCCTAAGACCCTTGAAGAAGCTATGGGGAAGGCAAATTTCTGTTTCGAACAAAGCAAAAATAGAAGGGAAAGTGTACCTAGCTGGAAGGTTAAAAGACCAAGTAATTTCGAACAAAGAAGAAAAAGTTTTAAATTTAACATAAATGTTGCAAATAATAATTCTCGAAATTATCCTAACAAAAGTTATTAGGGAACAAATTTTAAAAGCAATGCACAACAGAAAGAAACAGAGACATACCTAACAATTATGTTAAAAATAATGAACAAAGAGAACCGGTAAATGTTGGGATTGTCAGGGACCATATTATGCAAAGGACTGTCCTAACATAAAAAGGAACTTCAACAACGTGCATACGGTACAGGAAAAGGCAACAGTCGGTGACTTAGCAAATGAGATGCCCAGAATTAATGTATCCTTGGAGAATCGACAGGTTGATCACCAGACATCAATGGTCGAAATAGAAGGTATGATCAAGAACAAACCAATCTCTATTTTAATTGACCTAGGTGCTAGTTTAAGCTATGTGTCACCTAGCATAGTAGAAAGTTGTAAATTGCATTTGGAAAAGTTTGAAAAATCTTGGCTAGTTCAGTTAGCTACAGGAACCAAGAGAAAGGTAGTTAATTATGTGAAAGATTGTGAACTGTTTATTAGTCAATTAAAGACCCAAGTAAAACTGGATGTATTACCTCTAGGGTCGTATGATGTTTTAATAGGTATTGATTGGCTGGAAAAACACAGAGTAGTTTTGAATTGCTTTGAGAAAACATTTACTTGCTTAAATGAAAAAAAAAAACAACCGTAGTAAAAGGTATTCCTAGAAAGGTTTCTATTAGACAGATTTCTGCATTACAAATGAAAAAGGTTGTACGTAAGGGTTGTAAAGTTTTTGTTGTACATGTAATAAATGCTGAACACTTGAATAAAGAAGATAAATTAAAAGTTGAAGACATACCCATCTTAATGTTAGGATATTCCTATAGTCCATCCTAGTCCCACTAGTATTTTGATGATTTACATTTTCAATCATGCATGCACTTTTAGGGTTTGCATGCATTCCAATCATCAGTCCCAACACCTAGCCCTTAGTTAGCTAGCCCCCGGAGCTTCCTTCCACTCAGTTTCAGCCCTCCTAGCCTGTCATGCGCCCTCCTTTCACCTACTGCATGAGAAGGGCGCCTTTCTCACCTACCAATCCAGTTTACTTTAGTTATCCACTAGTCTTTCCTTGATTTGAGGCCAGACTGACTCCTCACTGCTGTTATCACTCCGATTGACCTCCGATGAGACATGGCTGCCTGTTCTGACTCCAGTTAGCTCCTCATGCGCCCTCCACTAAGCCTTCTTCATTCAGTTAGTGTCTCCATGTGCCAGTTACATTCAATTACACCTACGACACTCAGTTAGACTCAGTTTGACTGACGATTGACAGTTACTTCTGCATTGATGACTCCACCAATGATGAGATAGACTACTAGTTGTGCTCCGATGACACTCCAATGATCTTTTGATCACTCCATGAAGGTTAATTCGAATTGCCACCTTAGGCATTCGAATCCTCATGCATTATACTATTTATTTGTCCATATTGTGATTAATTAATTAGTGTGTGTGAAGTATTTTTGCTTCTATCCGAGTTCTACTATATTATTATTCTATTGCTCATTATACTACATTGACCACTCTTCTTCTATTTTCTTGCTTAATCATAATTACTCTTGTGAGGTATAGATCATCTCTTAGATCTGCTGTGAGGATTTTCACACTTAAAAGAATTTTCATATGTATTCCCAGAAGCGATTCCAGGTTTACCTCCGAAAAGAGAATTGGATTTTACTATTGAGTTGGTACCTGGAGCTATACCAAACTCAAAATATCCTTACCGGATGAATATCCTAGAGCTTAATGAATTAAAACTATAGTTAAAGGAGTTAATGGATAAAAATTACATAAGACCAAGTGTGTTTCCTTGGGGAGCACCTGTCATTTTTCGTTAAACAAAAAGATAGTACCTTACGCCTATGTATAGATTATCATTAGTTAAACAAAATGACAATTAAAAACAGATATCCATTTCCCCGCATAGATGATCTATTTGATCAAGTACGCGGAGAAACGATATCCTCAAAGATAGACTTGAGATATGGATATCATCAAGTCAGAATTAAAGACGAAGATATATTTAAAACTGCGTTTTAGAACCCATTACGGGCATTATGAATTTGTAGTTATGCCTTTTGGTTTAACGAATGCTCCAACAGTTTTTATGTGCTTAATGAATAATGTCTTACATAAATATTTGGATAAATTCGTAATTGTTTTCATTGATGACATGCTAATTTATTCAAAAATAAAGGAAGACATGATGAACATTTGTAGATAATTGTACAAGTGCTAAGAGATCATAAACTATACGCTAAATTTAGCAAGTGTGAATTCTTTAAAGATAAGATACAATATTTAGGTCATGTGATATCCAAAGATGGAATCTCAGTTGACCTAGATAAAATAAGAGCAATAAATGAAAGGCCTGTCCCTAAGGATGTAACAAATGTACGGTCATTCATGGGAATTACCGGCTATTACTGAAATTTCATAGAAGGATTTTTGAGAATTGCGAATCCTATAACATCATTACAGAAACAGGGAAAAAGATTTGTGTGGGATGTAAAATGTGAAGAAAGATTTAAAAACTTAAAAGAATTATTAACCACCGCACCTATCTTAAAAATAACAGATCCAAACAACGACTTCGTTGTATGCACCGATGAATGCAATGAAGTCTTGGGTGGAGTTTTAACGCAAGAAGGTCACGTAATAGCATATGAATCAAGAAAGCTAAAAATACATGAAAAGAATTATGCTACCTACGATTTGGAGTTGGCTGCCATAATAGATGCTTTAAAAATGTGGCGTCATCATCTAATCGGTAGAATATTTTTATTAATGATAGGTAACAAAGGTGCAAAATATCTGTTGGATCAACAAAATTTGAACGCAAGGAAAGCTAGGTGGTTAGCTTTCCTTAACGAATATGATTTCGAGATCAAACATATAAAAGGAAAGGAAAACAAGGTGGTTGATGCCTTAAGCAAAAATGCAAAACTAAATTTATGGCCGTTGTTAGCAGCTATAAAACAAATTTGGAAACTAAGTTTGAAGATGGGGGTAAATATGGATAAAAATGATCAGAAATTACAAGAAAAAGTTGTAGAAAATGAATCTGAAAATATAAAAAACGGATTTCAGTTTGAATAAAAAGGGTCTAATGATGTATAAAAACAGATTATATGTACCTAATGTACCATAAATTAAATTGTTGATTTTAAATGAAGTACATAAAAGTCCTTATTCAGGACATCCTGGTTACCAAAAGATGATAACGATGTTAAGAAAATATTATTTTTGGCCAAACATGAAGAATGAGGTGGCTGAATACATAGCTAGGTGTATTGAATGCCAACAAGTTAAGGCTGAGCATCAACACCCAGTTGGCTTATTGCAGCCATTACCAATTCTAGATTGGAAATGGGAAATTATCAACATTGATTTTATAACATGACTGCCTAAAAATCAAAAGCAAAATCATTCTGTGATGGTAGTAGTAGATAAAATTAACAAGGAAGCTCACTTTATACCTGTCAAAACTGCTTATAAGGATGCTAATATTGCTGATGTGTTTATGAAGCAAGTTTTTCATTTGCATGGAATTCCTAAGGTAATAATTTCTAATAGAGATTCTAAATTTACTGGTAATTTATGGAAGTCATTGTTTAAAGGTTTGGACACTAAATTAAATTTCAGCACATCTTTTCATCCGCAAACGGATGGACAAACTGAAAGAGTAAATCAGGTTTTAGAGGATATGTTAAGAATGTATGTTAGATATCATCCAAACAAGTGGGAAGAATATCTGCACTTAGTTGAATTTTCTTATAACAATCATTATCAAGCTTCAGCTAACTTAGTCCTTTTGAAATATTGTATGGTCGAAAGTGTAATACTCCCATTTCATGGAGTAATCTGGTTAACAGATTGATGTTAGGACCTGAGTTGTTGAAAGAAATGGAACTAACGATGAAACAGGTACAAAGCAATTTGAAAATTGCATAAGACAGACATAAGAGTCATGCAGACCTTAAAAGAACTCAGAAAGAATTCCAAGTAGGTGAGCATGTCTTTGTCAAGGTAAAACCCAGAAAATATCTTTTAAGCTGGGGAGTTGTGCTAAATTAGCACCCAGGTATTGTGGACCATTTGAGATATTGTCAAGAGTTGGACTAGTGGCTTATTAGTTAGCTTTGCCACCTAATCTCAAAATAAATAATGTATTTCATATTTCTATTTTGAAAAAGTATGTATATGATGCTACTCATGTAATCGATTGGAATGATATATAGGTGGAACCAGAAGGAGATTTTCAGGTGGAACCAGATTGTATCCTCGACATGAGAGAAATTTTGCTCCGGAATCACACCATTGGACAGGTAAAGGCACAATGGAAGCACCTTAGTCTAGATGAAGCAACCTGAGAATTGGAGAGTCATATGCGGGCAACATATTCAATTTTATTTCATGAAGACTCAGATGATACTTAAGCAACATCGAGGACGATGTTGAATTTAAGAGGGAGTGTTTGTAACCTATTTAGAACTTGAAACATTTTATGTTGCAGAAAAACATTACTTTAAAAGTTATTGTAAAGTTTTATGTTGTTGACCAAGGATGGTCAAGGATGATTGTAATTGAATATTTTTATTATTTAATAATTAAAATAGGAGAAACCTCTCCAAAGAAGACTGTTGAAGAGTGTTTATTGAACCACTAGGGGGAATGAACTAGTCTAGAAGAAAAATTGACAAGTGTCAGCAACGACAATCACTTTCTAGCTAATGTAGGAGGCATCCTCCCTAAAAATGTGATCATGTTCCGCAAGGAAGGTGGAACTGAGCAAGTGTCTCATTAAATGAAAAACTGACCCAAAGACCAAGGCAATCTTATATCCATCGAATGAGAAGGAGGCTCACGAACTATGCCTTTTGGATGGCTGCATACTGAAAAATTTAAGCACACAAGAGGATCCGATGAGGGGAAAGCTAAAGTGAGTTGCTAATGTAAGTACTGCAAGTTTATTCTTTTGAGTTTGCAGAGAGTGTTTTATCTGCAAGTCTTTATGATTGCTGAGATACAAAGAGACAATTACATTCTTCTACACAGTGTCTCCGTCCTGGTGGTTCAGTGAACAGGCTCGAGGGTCCTGAAGCAAGTAATCTTGGCTGCTTCTAGGAGACGGTTGGGAGGAACGGTCTTCTTTGGGTGTTTGTCCACCTCAATAGTTAAACATGTTCTTCATTGTTCTGGTTTATTTACTTCTAAATTGTTCTGTATATCTTTGAAAGATTTTATCTATAATTTATTAGTTGTCTAATGCTCCTTGGATTTTCTAATAGCTGTTAGAATGATTTGAATATAGAACTGATAATTATTTATGTATAAAAGTCTGTATGATTAGAATTGAATTATAGAATAATGAAATATAAATCCTCTCTGTATTTTTCCTTTCACATAAGTGATGTACTCTAGTACAGATAAGTTTGTTTAAATAGGTAGATTCGAAATGATCTCAATATTGCAAGTAGAATGTTGTTCTTTACAATATATCAAAAATATATATAAATGTTGGTAGAATTTCACTGTTTTAGTAAATGATTTATGCTAAGTATAAATTCAGTAACCAAACAGCTGTAGATTATATAAACAATAATCACCCTTTAAAATTAATAGTATTTTATTACAGAATTGTATTATGTATATAATATATATATATATATATATTATATATATATAATGTTTTCTATTACTATTTTTCGGTTACAGAAGTAACTCTGTAATTCATAAAATAAATCAATATCTATGCCCTGTCGGATGCATTACAATTTTTACTCATTAATCAAAATTATAACCATAAGTAAGACAACTCAGCCATCATCGACAAGATTTGACAAAGGTATATAGTATTTCTTTTTAAAATAAACAATACAGTCGAGAGACTATAGTAACAAGAATGAAAATATATATATATATATATATATAATTTCAAAAGCAATAATGGCATAAAGAACAATATTCACGGTATAATTGATTTCAGGATTAAATCCATTTAATACAAGCATTATGAAACCCTAGAACGAATTCTTGAAACAAACATAGAACTATTTAACATCATATCCATCTAACCTTTTATTCACATAGTTAACATAACTACAACTAGGGTATAACTGTTAGGATATTCCTATACTCCATCCTAGCCCCCCCAGTATTTTGATCATTTACATTTTCAATCATGCATGCACCTTTAGGGTTTGCATGAATTCTAGGGTTTGCATGCATTTTGCATGCATCCTAGTCATCAGTCCAGCACCTAGCCCTCAGTTAGCCAGCCCCCAGGAGCTTCTCAATATTCAGTTTTAGCCCTCCAGTTGCTTAATGCGCCCTTCTTCCTTGATTTTAGGGAGAAACTCGCCCTTCTTCACCTACCTGTCCAGTTGTCTTCAGTTTACACTCAGTTACACTTAGTTACACTCAGTTACACTCAGTTACAGTCAGTTACACTTAGTTACACTGAGTTACACTCAGTAACACCTACCAGAGTTAGTTTGACTGATGGTTGGCAGTTACTTGAGCATTGATGACTCCACTAATGATGATGAAGACTTCTAGTTGTGCTCCGATGATCATGAGGACACCTAGTTGTGCTCTGATGACACTCTATTGATCTTATGATCACTCTGAGAGGCTAATTCGAATTGCCACCTTAGGCATTCGAATCCTCTCTACCATTGTACTATTTATTTGTCCATATTGTGATTAATTAATTAGTGTGTGTGAAGTATTATTGCTTCTATCTGAGTTCTACTGTACCATATTATTCTGTTGCTCATTATACTGTATTGTTCACTCTTCTTCTATTTTCCTGCTTAATCATAATTAATCTTGTGAGGTACACATCATATCTTAGATCTGCTATGAGGATTTTCACATGGTATCATAGCATGTTGAGAGTATTGTTTATCTCCATTCTTGAGAGTTTTTTGCAATTTATTACCAAGATTTCGAGTGCAGCAGTTTCTGCATTTTTGCAGCAGTAGCAGTTGCAGTTATTCTATATTGTTTTTGCAGGTCCTCTATAGCTTCCATGAATTTAGAAGAAATGCCTCTTCTTTCTCCATTCAACTATGATGAATGGAAACCAAAAATGATAGCATATTTGAAGAGCCATGATCTCTTTGATTGTTATTTTGAAAGAGAGTTCGAATCCTCTGAAGAGAATATTGATTGGTTGAAGAAAGGTGACATGGCCTTTGGAACAATGATGCTTTCTTTGCCTAAATATCAAAGATTTCTTTTCGAATATCGTGATGGTGTTGAAACTCCAAGAGAGTTATGGACTCCAAAAGAGCTATGGGCTCACCTGGATGAAAAATTTGGCAGAAAGAATGAATGGATTGGTCCAAATCCATTCGAAAGCAAGCAAAGTGTTACATTCGCTCCCCTTTATGGTCTCTCAGATCATGCACCAGTATCATCTCATATTGAAGTTGTTGACAAAGAACTTGCAGATTCTCCACTCATGCTCAAACTTTCTTCTCTTTCTATGCCAACTCACACTCTAGATATTGCAGAAGGTCCTAAATCTTCTCTTGCACCAGATTCTGTTGGTTTGCATCATGATCACATGATTATTTTAGAGGTCAAAATAGCTATTGAAGGTAATGCATTCGCTCCTCTCCAGCTATCTCCTCTTTTATACTACTATATGAGCATAAATTCATGCTTTCAGAAGGTCATTGAAGAATATGGCCATGGCCATTCGCTTGGGATAATTTCTCATGCATCTACTGGTTTTGATCTCACCTCTCATGGTTCAAAGGAGATCTCAAGAAACCATGATTCAAGTCTTGTATCTAATTTGGGTTCTAAGCAATTACTGCTTGGGAAAATTTCTCATGCATATGATAGTTTTGATCTCACCCCTGTTGGTTCAAAGGAGATCTCAAGAAACTGTTTTTTAAGTCTTAAATCTGATTTTGATTTCAAGCAAACATGTAATAGTTCTTTTTGGCATAATCTCACCCATGGTGGTTCGAAGGAGAAGACAAAGGACTATATGCACATTCAAAAATTTGATCCTACCTCAGCTGATTCGAATCACAGGTTCAAGGATCATTCTAATACTGTTGGATTTGTTCTCATCACATTCGATCTAAAGAGCAAGTACAAGAACATGCTTTTTGAGCATGATCCACTTCTTCCCAACAATAAGATACCTCCAGACATATGACCAAGAATCACACCTGTTTGAGTTTGGAGCATTTATTTTTATGTGTGCCTTACAGTCTATTTTTTGAGGAGGGGGTATGTTTCCCATGAAATTTTCCCACTTCCTTGGTTTATTGATTGTTATTATTCATTGTATTGGGTGACCTTTGGTCTTAGTTACCAGGGCCCAGGATGGATTAAGGGGGGGTGTTAGGATATTCCTATACTCCATCCTAGTCCCACCAGTATTTTGATCATTTACATTTTCAGTCATGCATGCACCTTTAGGGTTTGCATGCATTCTAGGGTTTGCATGCATTTTGCATGCATCCCAGTCATCAGTCCAGCACCTAGCCCCCAGTTAGCCAGCCCCCAGGAGTTTCTCACTATTCAGTTTTAGCCCCTCTAGTTGCTTAATGCGCCCTTCTTCCTTGATTTTAGGGAGCAAATCGCCCTTCTTCACCTACCAGTCCAATTGTCTTCAGTTTACACTCAGTTACACATATTTATAGTTAGTTACACTCAGTTACACTTAGTTACACTGAGTTACACCTACCAGAGTTAGTTTGACTGATGGTTGACAGTTACTTGAGCATTGATGACTCCACTGATGATGATGAAGACTTCCAGTTGTGCTCCGATGATCATGAGGACACCTAGTTGTGCTCCGATGACCACTCCTATTGATCTTATGATCACTCTGAGAGGCTAATTCGAATTGCCACCTTAGGCATTCGAATCCTCTCTTACCATTGTACTATTTATTTGTCCACATTGTGATTAATTAATTAGTGTGTGTGAAGTATTATTGCTTCTATCTGATTCTTACTGTACCATATTATTCTATTGCTCATTATACTATATTGTTCACTCTTCTTTCTATTTTCCTGCTTAATCATAATTACTCTTGTGAGGTACACATCATCTCTTAGATCTGCTGTGAGGATTTTCAAAATAAATCAGAAGATATTAATATTATTTTCTCCTCAATATTAGATTTAGTTTTACTCATCAAACTATGCGATTATACAGTTAGCTCGGGTGTTTCCCAGTTTCCAAACTTAATAAAAAAATTCTCCTTTTACCCAAAACATAAATCACTATGAAATGACAATAGAGTCTTATCAAATTTTGGATTATTACTTTAAAATGTCAGATCGAATCCCTTAACCAAGTACATCATCATATTCAGGGCGTTGCCAGTTTCTATTTAAAAAATGAAACAAAATCATATTTATTCACCGAAATAACTTTTCAAACAGAAGTAAAACACTTAACTATAAACAATATTATATACCCCCAAAAATATTATAGAAAGGGTTATATTTTAGCGCAGATATCGATAGACACCATTCCTTACAAAACCCCAAAGGTATCGAGTTCCAAAGCAATCATTTAAACCTTGTGCCGAGGGCTCAAATTTAAACGTTGGGCGAAATCCCAACCTAATGCTTAGCACATGAAATCTTTACATTAGAGCTAGCAATGACAACATTTCTTTAACCGAAAACATAAATAGTATTTAGGCTCAACCTAGAATCCATTAAATTTTTTTATGAAGCTAGCAGTAGAACAAAAACTACATTCGCTAGAAGTATAAAGGGAAATCAAATATAACTATTGCTTCTAAAACTATGAAGTTTAAAACCATAGAATGCACTTAAAAAAATACAAATGTCGTCGAATACTGTAATCTTTTCTTTATTCATAAGTATGAGTGAAACTCAAAATAAGGGCTTTTATCCAGAAGCTTTTACAAACAACAACGCTTCTTTGAATGGCCATTTGGCTTTAAAAAGAAACAAACAAAACCCTAAAGCAGAACAACGTTGTAAGCGTTCATCAACATAAGCACCGTCGGTAAGGAAGTTCCAGGAAGGCCCAAGGCTTACCGTGACTTACTTAAACCACTAGAGCTTCCCACCTTTGTTGTTGTCGAATCTTCATTTCAGCTTGAACAGCTCCTGTCAAAACATTACATACTAGGCATTAAAATTCTGAGTATATTCTTTAAAATTTAATAAAAGAAATGAAGCGAAATCAAGTGTAGTGCAAAGTCCTTACCTCTGCAAGCTTTATACCATGACCATGAATTTTCTTCTCAGTTTGGAAAACTCCTCCTTGAGCCGTGAACTAACCAACAGTTATCATATGCGTGGAGAAATCCCCATAACCATGGTGTGTCGGAGAGCCGAGAAATTGGGTCTCCAAAATGCAATGAACCAAATGACAATCGTTACAAAACCCTTTCGAAGGTAGGGTTTAGGGTTCTACCATCGAGGAGCCGAGCTGGCAAGCTTCACGTGGCCTCTTAAAATCCATACGATTGTCATCCACCAAGTTTCAAATATTTATCATACATTTTCTATAGTTAATGCCAAGAAATCAAGTTGCTAGGATACTCTTCTATCCATAGTTTAAATCTTATGCTTTTACACCTTGGTTCAACAACACCGAAATCTTAAGCTAGGATGAACTTCCTCTTATAATGAAATTCCATTAATTAACTTAGAACATTAGTTATGTAACCATAGTTGAGTAAGCCTCTAATTCACCAAACCAAACCATGGTTGCATAGGCTCTTACACAGGATCTATACAAAGTGTTCAACATGAGTTATCTTGCGAAAGCTAAGTAAGCCCAGAACCTCAACTGGAAGTACATCCTTCATAAAAAAGAACTTCTTAACATTATGACATTACTAATTACAAAATATAGATAATAGATTAAAGACGCATGATGTTTATATCCTACAACCGAATGTCGACGTAAATACGATAAGAGATCAACAGTCACGTAATCGATGCAAAAGTACGTAAGAAATAATAAACGTCAAATTTATAATTGAGAATAAACAAGTTAGAATCTCATTTCAATAAAGTAATGCCTTTGAATACAAGTGCACAAACAAGTAGATATTATGATAAGGAGTATAACTTAAACATATTTCTAAGAGTGTTAGGTAATTATACCTTATACGAAATGTTTTAATTTTTATGGATTTTTGGAGTCGTTACAGTCCAACCTAGTCCCAGTCGACAAAAAGCAAGGAACTAAACGTGTCTATACGGATTTTAAGGACCTTAACAAAGCCTGTCCAAAGGTAAAACTACCCCACACCTTTCATAGACAGATCATTGATGCGTGTGCGGGCCATGAATTATTTTCTTTCATGGATGGTTTTTCAGGATATAATCATATTCAAATAAAACCTGAAGACCAACACAAAACGACTTTATTTGTCCTTGGGGTAATTTTGCTTATCGGAAGATGCCATTCAGGCTAAAGAATGTTGGATCCACCTTCTAGCGGGCAATGAATTTTGCTTTCCACGACATTAAACATGTAGTCGAGCCATATCTGGATGATCTCCCAGTGCGATGTCGTAAGAGACGAGATCAACCCGATCATTCATGACTTGTGTTTGAGAGATGCAGATACTATAAGATTCGTTTGAATCCCAACAAGTGTGTATTATGTATCGAGTCTGGGCGCCTACTGGGTTTCATTGTGTCTAGTCGTGGCATTATCGCCGACCCACTAAAAGTTGAGGCCATTGTAAATCTGCCTCCTCCTCGTACACTTAGACAACTGCAGATTATGCAGGGCATGCCAAACTTTCTACGACGTTTCATCATAAACTATGCTAAAATCACTAAAGGATTCATGAGATTGCTCAAGCAAGACACCTATTTTCTATGGGATGAGGCTGCACAAAATTCGTTCGATGCCTTGAAAAAGGAACTACTATCAACCCCCTTGTTGAGCCCGCTAGATTATACTAAATACTTTCTTCTATATCTGGCGGCATCGGTTTCCACGATTGGTATAGTACTTGTTCAGGAAGATGACGAGCTTCAAGAGCATGCCATTTACTATCTTTCATGTGCATTGATAACTCCTGAGATAAAGTATTCACACGTCAAGAAGTTGGAATTAGTTTCCGTCCATGCTGTCCAGATATTGCGTCACTACATATTATTGCGAACAACCACAGTCATTGCAGAGGTCAATCCTTTTCAATACGTATTAACCCGACGTATCATCGACGGGAAGTTCAATAAATGTATTGTCATTTTATAGGAATTTGACCTAGCTTTTCAATCCGCTAAGTCTAAGAAATCTCTGGTGTTCGCCAAACTTATTTTTGAATTCCCTAGTGACGTAACCCGTTTTGAGGAAGATTCATCTTTTCTAGATAAACACATTATCTCATTTCAACTTCTGACACATGGTATGGAGATATTTTGATATATCTTCAGACTTTGAGGTGTCCACCTTCTTTATCTAGAGACGAGCGACGAAAGCTTCGAGCTCACGCTAAGAACTACCTCATCATTTCTCACACACTTTATAGACATGGGGTAGATTCCATTTTACGTCGTTTCTTGAATTTGGAGGAAGCCGAATCAATATTGAATGATGCACATAGTGGAGCCTGTGGGGGTCATCTTTCTGGGTTGGAAACAACCCAGAAAATACTACGAGCTGGCTATTTTTGCTCCACGATCTTCAAATATTGTGTGGAAGTTGTAAAACACTATCAACCTTATCAGTTTTTCACCAAAAAGATGCGAGCACACCCAACAGGTCCCTTCACCAAGTGGGGGGTTGACTTCATGACGTGTAATCCAGCTTCGGTAGGGGGACACCATCACATCATTGTTTCCGCCGACTACTTTACAAAGTGGGCCGAGGCAATGCCTACTATGAGAGCAAATGGAGAAATGAATGCTTACTTCGTTGTTAACTAGATCATTGCTAGATTTGGTATTCCCAAAGAGATCGTCACAGACCATGGTCGACATTTTCAAAACAATATGATGACCAAATTGTATACCATGCTAGGTTTTCAACAAGAGCACTCGTCTTCATTTTATTCGCAAGCGAATGGTTGGGTCGAAGCAGTCAACAAAACTTTGAAAACCATCCTTCAAAGGACCGTTAATGACACTCGATCTAGCTGGAACATCATGTTGTACCCCGCTCTTTGGGCTTACCGGTCTAATGTTAAGACTGCTACTGGGTTCTCACCTTTCCATCTCATTCACGGGGTGGAGGTAGTCATTCCGGTTGAATGTGAGATCCCTTCTTTGAAGTTGGCTATCAACTGCTTCCGGAAAATTCATCTTTGGAGGAACGTTTTTTGCATCTAGAGCACTTGGATGAAAAGCGTTGCGATGCGCTTACAATAAACGAAGTTCAAAAAAATTGGGTCAAACGTTAGTATGATAAAACTGCAAAACCAAGTGTTTTTTCTGAAGGAGACCTTGTTCTGCTCTATGACCAGGACAAAGATCCCTTGGGGGCAGGTAAATTTAAATCGATGTGGCTCGAACCTTACATTATATCTAAAGTTCTGAAGAAAGGATCTTATGAGCTAACTGATTACAAGGGTTGTAAGTTGCCTAAGCCTAGAAATGGGCTCTACCTGAAAAATTATTATGCTTAGGCCTCTGTGTTTTTTATTGTATTATAATGTACATGCTTGTAGAGTTAGTCTTTTCTTTTTATTTATTTTTGTGCATATTATGTGCCTTCTGGATTGTGGTTTCAGATGACAACTGAGTGCTTTATAGGATTCACTGATGGCGCTATTCGCCACACCCGCCAATTGGCCTCAACAACTTGGGTTATTTACTCACCGTCTGGTCAACTTGTGTCTTCGGGAGGGGCTTGTTTGGGCTCTACACCGAACAATGTAGCTGAGTATAGTGCATTCATTGAGTTACTCTGAGATGCTATTCATCACAACATTTCACGTTTGGAGGTAAGACTCGACTCACAGTTAGTAGTACTTCAGTTGATGGGTGAATATAGGGTCAAAGATCCTTCTTTACTTCATCAATTCTTGCGTGTTATATTACTTGAAAGACAATTTGTTTTTATTACATATCAACACATTTTAAGGAGTTTAAATTCATTAGCTGATTCATATGCAAATTATGTACTAGATTGGCATTTGTACCACACAAAATCTCATTAAACAGTCACACACATAAGACCACACACATGTATATATAAACTGATATTGTATATATCAGGATAAAAAAATATGAGTTTGAGTCATAGTATGTCGCAGTGTCATAATATACAAAAATTGGGCTCAAAAGGCCTAAAAAATATCACATGTCTTTCTCCCTATGGAGAAGGAGGTGCCTCTTCTAACTCTGCTACAACCTCCCTATAGCATATCACTAGTCTGGCTACTTTCCTAAGCAACCTAATCCATGCTGGGGGCATGCCCACAACATGCTCTTGCATGTCGAGCGACATCCGCTCGATTTTGTATGTTGGGATGTCATGAGTCAATTGACTCATCTTCCCCTCTATGCTCACCAACATGGCATCAGAAGCACGAGGCGCAGTCGGATGCACAAATGTGCAAGGATGTCCCACAGGTCGAACATGTCCCACATCTGCACATATCACACAATCAAAACTCTTACTCATTCATAAAAATTATATATACATAAAAGAATAAAAATGAAATATTTTTACAAAAACATAAACATATCTTACCCATCTCTCCCCAGGTTGATCTTGGAGGTAGAGCGAGCTCTAGATCTCTGCAGAAATCCACACCTGTGCAGGGGAACTGCTCTAGAGCTGGCACCTAGCAGCTCCACCACCCGAGATAGTCTTCATCAGCATAAGAAAGTGTAGCTTTGCCACTACCTTGGTGCAACAAGATATCTCCCCATCGAGTCATCAACGGCTTGCGGGGGTTCAGGATAGGTAGACCCATCCTAGGTCTCAGAGCAGGGACCCTCTCGAAGAAGAATGAACACAATATGCTTCCGTAGCCAAAGTTCTTCTTTTTCCCCGTCTTACATTCGGTCAATTGGTGCTTCATGTTCACTAAGAGACCCGAACACCAGTCAAATACCACACCCCGCAAGTAATCAACACCAATTTTCATGTAGTTCCTTGAAGCCAAGTGTTGTGCAACACTCCCTTCAATCCTGCTTAGATTACTCAGGATGAATTTCAATGGGAAGCTCGCAATGGAGCCAATTGGGACTTGGCTACCACTTTTTTCAGTGCTTGGAAAACAATAATTGTTGATATAGTCTTGTACGGATAACACACCAACTCCTTTGAATGTGCATTTTAGGTTTACCATTTCCCCTCTACGGGATAAACCCGTTATGAATAGATGTCGTCAATTGTGAGTTCAAGTATCTCTCCTTGGAGATCAAACACTCCTTGGTCGACATCCCAATAGTTAACAAACATTTGGAGGAGATAAGTTTGCGCTCTCATGCTGGTGGTTCAGAAATTTTTTAGCAAGCCACATCTTCGTAGCGCGGTTAATGTCAATGAATCTCACACAGCTTGTCTATCCATCTCCTCATGCTCCCTTTCCCTCCACATTAGCACCATACCTACATTCATTCAACCATTTATCCTTTAGTTTTTTGTTTTTTCCATTTTTAAACTGCGACACCTGCAATTGTATGCACTAGACAAATGCGGTTACCCATGGGTAGGCTTATAGCAAAGTCGCACATTTTTCTTGTACTCGTGAGTTTTCTATAGGTCAAACCGCGGGTACGAGGCCCTATTTTTAAAACCTTGATAAAAAACAAAAATAACCACAAAAAATTAAAAACAATGAGTTGAATTGAAAGTAGGAGGAGAGGCCAGTTACTTGCAAGTGGCAGAATCCGATTCAGTGGCCCAGTGTAAGCGCTATAAGCGTTTGAAGGAAGAGGTTCTTTTCACCTTTTTCTCCAACAAATGAATTGGTGAGTTTTGTTGTCATTTTGAAACTATTTATAAAAGTCATTTGTAATTTTTACCCACTTTTTTGAATTCTATATAGTTTCAAAACCGTTTTTAAACTTTATTTAACCACTAATGCCCTTTTTAAGTTCTTTTTGGTTAGGTAAAGATCGAAGCAACAATTCTCACTTCCGTTTGTGACATTGGTCTATAAAGGTTTGATTTTCTTTATGACACGTCAGTTTAGTCCAGAAACTTCCTGTCACTTTATGTCATTTTGAAATCTCTTTGATCATGTTATATATCATTTGTTACTAATCTGGTCATCCTTGTGATATCAATAGCATTTCATCATTTGACAAGATCAAGGAACTTAGTTTCCTTGATACCTATAGAGTCTTTTTTAAGCCCTTGTTAGACTCTTTAAAATCAAACAAGATCGTCGAGTATGCTTGTTTTGTTCAAACTTGTTAAAGGAGGTGAACAGACATCCACTTAGGTATAATTTTACCCCTTTTCTGGACCTTCGTGGATTAGTTACAAAAAAGGTATACTCTAGTCATACGTGTCTAGAAGAGTTCTTCTCTCATTGTTTTACACTTTTTTCGGGTGAGGAGACTAACTTTATGAAAAATGACCTTTATGAGTCTTCTTTAGGGTTTTCAGACTCTCGAAATATGAAAACACCAACGAGCATTCACCAACTCGGGCTCGATGTGAAATTCACGAGACGATATATAGAGTTCTTGTTTAAGTTTTTCATACTCTTTAAATATGAAAACAATGACGAGCACATACCAACTCGGGCTTGATACTAAAATCCACAAGTAGGTGTATGGAGTTATTGTTTAAGTTTTTCAGACTCCTTAAAATTGAAAACACCGGCGAGCATGAACAGATCCAGGCTCAATATTAAAATCCATGGATCAGTGTTATCGAGTATTAGTCTATCTCTTCTTCAAACTTGCTAAAAAATGAAGAAGGTATTGAGTTTCCCTCCCATGGAATCGTTAAACTTACACATGGTTGGACTTGTATCAAGCAGTCTTCTCCCTCTTTCTTCGAGCTTGCTTTAAAAAATGAAGAAGGACTATTGAGTTTGCTTTCTTGGACTCATTAAAACTAACAAGAAGGATATTCTTTAATAAAAAGAGAAAAGGGAAGGGAAGTATGTCAAACATATTTTTTTAGTTTCAAGGCAACAAGTCAATCATATCCTTGAACAAAGCACCTTTTGAGTCTATCAAATAGTCGGGTTTAGTTTTTTACCTTAGGATAAAACCTGATCTCAGAGTTTTTACTCCTCTGGTTGGTTACTCTTCCAATCATATGGAGAATCTGTTAATGTCTCCTACATTACAAATTTATATCATGGTCTCTTTGTGTTTTCAAAAGCTGCCTAAGTCACTTTTGTGTCGTGCTCACTGTTCAAGGATACAACCTGTGTCGGCCATTCTATAGTTACCTTGACCTCATGTGTCGGCCATTCCTTGGTGTTAGTTTGTTTCACCATGTACTCAGTCCTATTCCAGATCAAATCAACCTTTGATTATTCCTTGTTTTGGATGATGGAGGATTCCTTATGGCCTCCCTTCCAATGAACTTCTTCCCATTGACTTCAACTCATCTTGATCTAGGAAAGAAGTTTAGAGTTATCAGTAGTACCTTGGAGATTGCAGTCATTAGTGGCAATTTTCCTCGCTATTGAGTAGTGGGAATACATCAATGTCTCCTACTTGATGGATTCTTCAAGTGTTCGAGCTTAGAACCCCTTATTCACACTTGTTAGAATGTACTAGGTACCTTGGGCCCCATTTTCATTATCGATGGGTGCCCTCGTGTTTGTTAATGGTATACATCAATGACCGGTAATCAAATGGTATCCCCCATGTTCGACTCCAACTCATTTATTCACACGGTTAGGATTCGTACCTTAAGACGGTTTGGATGAAGACCTTGGGCTTATGATAGCATCATCTCAGTTTGTTATTGCCCAAGTTGCGCAAGACTGAGCCACACTCATTTTTGGCTCTTGATGAGACATAGATCCATCTTGTTGTTATGGTTATGATCTCATGTTTGACATGGATCCATGCTTGTATTTCAATGGCCATCCTATATACATCTTTCAGTTATGTATTGGAGATTATGTACTAACATTCTGAACATCTCCTAATATCAAGATTGTAATTGTCCACTGACCTAGTTTTTGTTTCAGGTACTTTTGTGACTTTGTCCCGTGGTTTCTTCATTTCTCCTCTTACTTGGATTGTAATGTATTTCGGCCATCATTTCCCTCTGAACTCACAGATTAGGGGGCATCTGTTATCAGTCAAATTAGCACTTCTCCGTCTGTGACCACATTGCCTTGTCGGTCACACAAAAGGACACTATGGATGGAAGAGCTTACTTGGACTTAGATTATTTAGGAGCTGAACCCTACCTTCTTCAACTTAAAAACTTATTTTTTTTCTAACAATTTCAGTATAAAAACACGAACTTTATATTTGACATATTGTGGGTCACCCGTGGGTCTCTATACTGACAACCCGCAGGTATCTTCTAAAAGTTGAACCGTGAGCTGCTAAGATAGTGAGTCGCGAGTCACTCGCGGGTTTCTAGATGTCATATTCGTGAGTTTCTTAAGAAAATTTGAAAAAATATATTAAAAATACGAATTGGGATTAGTTGAGTCAGGTCTTCCAACTTCCCCAACTTCCCAATTCAACTATCTTTCGAACCAATCCTCCTTTCCTTGCCATAAATACAAGGGGAGGGCATGGGAAAGACACAATTGGAGAGATATTGTTATGTTGAAGAAATTACAAGTCAAGAGAGAGGAGAAGAAACCTAGGCCTGGTTATGAAGGTGCTTGATGTAGAGTCAGGTATAACATTTGTACTTGTTGCATTGTTTGACAATAAAAGATTGAGACACTCTTCCTTTCCCAATAAAAAGTGTTAATATTTATTGTGCTTTGATTGTAATTTGATGTTATGTCATTCATTAATATCAATATTTATTTATAGTCAAACTGGTTTGAAGAAGGTTTGTGTGTGTTTTGTAGGTTTGTTGCAGTAGAGATTGTGGGAGAAAATCTTTGATCGACCGTCATAAACAAGGTACATTTTCTCTGAAATTTGATCCTATTTATTTGTAGCAATGTATGTAAATCCCTATGTGTCTATCTGTCAACCCCTAGTACATTGGTAGTCTTCCCCTACTATAAGGACTTTTCCCTAACAACAGTGTCACGTCCCCATTTTGACCCCCTTTGTATTAAATTGTAAATGATGTAAATATGGTAATTCAATCATGGTGAGGAGCTCAAGGCCAAGGCCCCACCATTGATTTAGCGTTTTATGTATCGGCAATTAAAGAAATAGATGCCTATGGTTCTTGTGCTAGATGGGCATGATCTAAATAAGACATCATGTAAATACGAATTTTAATGAAAAATACCCACAACTAGCTATGCAATGCAACCGAGAGATGGGGCATGGTTCTACAAGGAATAGGGAGGGAGATTATTCAAACCCTTGGGCCAATGGTGTTAATCCATGTGTCAATGGGGAAACCCATAAACCACCAACTACCCATTTTGTCTCATGCACCCAATCATTTAATTCTTCCAAGAAATTGGTTAAGGCAGTTAATGCTTTGGGAATGAAGAAGTATGGCAGCCAATTTCGTGCATGGGAAAGCCATCAACCTGGAAATTCGTGTTTTGTCTCCTTGGGCAAGAAAACACCCACGAAATGGTGCCCAAAGCCATTAGGAACAGGCAGTCTTCACTCATTCACGCAGTTGGATCTAGCTGGGTCTTCCCCTACACGTTTTTCATCCAAATCCTGCATTTTTCCATGCCTGGGAGTTCGTTTTTGCATATGCAGTAGCCTGGGAGAGAAGGGCCATGTTTTGGGGATTGTATGGAGGTCGTTTTTGCCCCTGAATGTCCAAGGATGTTTTTCTAAAAATGGATTTGGCTCCCTGGGTTGTTCACCAATTTCCCATTTCGTTTTTGGGGGTTCCCACGTTTTTCTGAGCTAGCTGAAACCCCATCTCATGCATCTCACTGTAAAAACGTTTTATCCTGCCCCATAATTGTGTTCTGCTATGGTGTGCATCCTCGTTTTTGGTTTGAACCTGTGAGTTGGAGTTTGGAGTGGTAGTGGACAGAAGTGGATTGATAAACCTAGTGGGGGAGACAACCTCTTAAGAAGATCAAGAGGGCTGTGGCTACTCTTCTATGCATACCCTGAGAGCACTAGATAGGGAAGGTATGGCTTGAGGGACTGTACAGCAGTGAAAAGAATACTTCCTTGTGCTGGGTGTGTAGGTATTGTGGGTGCCAAGCTAGATAGATCTTGCAAGGTTATCCCTGGCTCTGTGCTGGAGCTCACTAGCTTAGCAACTCTTCCTTTCCATCTCCTAGCAGCCTAATAAACCCAATTGTAGATTGACTTGGCTCATCTTGGTGTATGCTTGGCTATGTGTGAGTCTGCTGTTCCCTGGTTCCTTGTAGAGATCATGCCCAGCTCGGGGGTGGTAGTGGTGCTGAGAGATTGAGGAGCACACTGGCCTACGGTTGGGTGGAACGTTGCAGTTGCATAGCCAGTTGCGTGGGACTACTTATGTATAAGATAAGTATTCCCTTGTGTTAAATTGGCAATTATCATTTGATGAATATTAGAATGAATGATGGATGTGCTATTGAATTTACTTCCACTAAGATTTTACAAGTTTATGCATTTCCATATGATCTTTTATAATTCTGCAAAGGTCTTTATTTGGCTGTCACAGAAATATTGAGTGTATGATTAGATATCAACAACATTTACTTAATTTCTGTTGTGTTTCTATTGCATGCACTTATACATGTCTTTGTATCAATGAGTTTAATTTAATGGATATGGGGCTAATTGCCCGGTTTAACGTCACGATCCTCTCCACCTAGCTGGTAGGATGGGAGGGGACGTGACAGAATGGTATCAGAGCTGCGCTGCAGCATTGGGCCTCTATGGGCCAAATCTGATAGCAATTACAAAAAAATTGTTGTCTTATGAGTTTCTGAAAAAAAAAATTTGGTTTAAGTCTGTTTTTGAAATTTTTTTGTTTTAAGCCGTTTCGGGAAGTCGTCCCGAAATTTCGGAAAGGTTCCGCGAACCTTCCCACAATTGCGAAAGAGTTCCGTGAACCTTCCCGAAATTGCGGAAGAGTTCGGTGAACCTTCCCGCAATTGTGGAAGAATTCAGCCAACTGCTCCGAAACAGCGGAGAAAATTTTTTAAGTGAAAAATTTTCTAAGTCTCGGCGTCGAACAGAAACTTTTTCGGAAGGAAATCTCTTCCGAAATTGCGGAAGGAATTCCCTTCCGAAATTTCGGAAGGATTCCGTGAATCGTTCCGCAACGCGGAAGAGTTCGGCGAGTCGTTCCGAAGTTGCGGAAGACTTCGACGAATCGTTTCGCAACTGCGGAAGACTTCGCCGAATCGTTCAGCAACTGCGGAAGACTTCGGCGAATCGTTCCGAAATTGCGGAAGCATTCCGCAAGTCGTTCCGCAAAAGCTTTTTGCAAAAACCGCCCGAAACCCCCGGAAGCATCCCGCGCAACGGTGGAAGCATTCCGCGAATGGCTCCGAAGCCGCGGAAGCCTTCGCCGAATGGCTCCGCAATTGCGGGAGCGTTCGCCGAATGGCTCCGCAACTGCGGAAGCCTTCGCCGAATGGCTCCGCAATTGCGCGAGCGTTCGGCAAATCGCTCCGCAATTGCGGAAGCATTCCGCCAAGCGCCCCGCAATTGCGGAAGCCGTCGCCAAACCGCCCCGTAGTTGCGGGAGCATATAGTGAACCGCCCCGCAGTTGCGGGAGCAATCAGCCAACCGCCCATCGCGGCAGGATTCAGCGAACTGCCCGTTGCGGTAGGATTTCGCGAACCGCCCGATGCGGTGTGATTCCCAAAAAAAATAAAAATAAAAATAAAATAAATGAGGGCGCTGCCCTCGACCCACCCTGCAGTGGCGGCCACAAGGGGGCAAGCCCCCTTGACCCCCTTTTCTTTTTCCCCTCATATTTCGTTGTTGTGATTTGATGAATTGTCAGTATGGCATTTTTCAACGTGCATGAAGTAAGTTATGAATTCTGAGAATATAATGCAGCTAACAATTGTGCCGATGAACACATTTCAGAGAGTCACAGTTACAGCAGGGTAACACTCTAGATATAATACAGTCAGAGAGTTTTGGATCTTGGTTGGGCCAAGAAAATGAACATCATGAATGATGCACAGGATCCCTATGAACCTAAGATAGATGCCATGGGGGAAAACATACAGGTTGAGAATGCTGAAATAGAATCTAATGGGAGAAGAAATCAAGAGACCCCTCCAGATGTTGCAGCCACCATGAGAAGCCTAAGGGTGGAATTGCAAAGCTGTAGGGAAGATAACGAAAGGATGATTAAAGCTCAAGAAGAACAAAATCAGCTGAATGCAGCCATGCTGCAGATTTTAACAGACATCCAAAGGCAAATAAACTCTGGGCATCAGATATCAAATCTAGAAAGGGGTGGGAGTAGCTCTAGAAGGAATTCCCACAAGAGGGCCAGTATCCCAAGAAGAGTTTCTACAGACAGGACATATACTCCAGAAATATCTTCTAATGAATCATCTGACTCTGAAGAATCCATTGAGGGTTCAAGCTCTTCATCTCACATGAGTAAGAGGAAGAAACACTACAAGAACAATTCACATGGGGAATTTAAGAAGGCAAAACCTCCTACGTTTGATGGAGAGGTAAAGTCTGGTCAAGAAGCTGAAGCTTGGCTTCTTGGGATGAGAAAGTATTTCCAAGTCCAAGACTACTCGGGAAATATGAAGGCCAGGGTAGCCATCTTCAACTTGAATGGAAGAGCATCTATATGGTGGGAACACACCAGGCAAGTGAAGAAGATCAACGAAAGGAAGATCGTGTGGAAGCAGTTCAAGAAATACTTCAAGCATAAGTACCTCTCTGATAGGTACTATGATGATAATATCAAAGAGTTCCATGAGCTGAGATTGGGACAATTGACCATGGAAGAATATGCAAACAAGTTCTTGGAGCTGCTAAGGTATGTCAAGTACATTCGAGATGATAAGGTAAAAATTCAGCGTTTCTTAAGTGGACTACCCCAGTCATATAAAGATAGAATTGAGTTCGATGAACCTCAAATTCTAGAGGAGGCCATAAGAAAGGCCAAGTATTGCTTTGATCAGAACAGAAGTAAACCAGAATTCCATAAGGCATGGAAGGATAAGAAAAATGAGAAGTTTGATCAAAGGAAGAAGGGGTTCAAGCCTCCTCAATTCCGGAATCAGCAAAGGCAACCATCACAGGTGGCGACTAAGCCAACTAGGATGATGGGAGACAAGCCCAGAGATCCTAAGGAGCCAAGAGAACCACTTCAATGTTGGGGTTGTGGAGGAGACCACATGCTTAGGAACTGTCCACATCGGAATGAGAATGCAAATCAAGTTCACAACATCCAGGGAGCTGGAACTGTGAGTTAAGTGGCGAGGACAATCGCTAGAATCTATGCAGCACTAGACGACCGCCAAGCAGATCATCAGTCAACGGTGGTTGAAGTTGAAGGTAAGATTGCTAAGCAATCTGTTTCTATTTTGATTGATCCTGGATCTACTTACAGTTATGTCACTCCTAGAATTGTGGAGGTTTGTGCTTTCAAGAAATTAAAGCATAGTAAATCATGGTTAGTTCAACTAGCCACTGGAACCAAGAGAAAAGTTAGTGAAATAGTAGAGAAATGTCCGTTAGAGATGGATGGGCTATCCACTTATGCAGATCTGAATATTTTTCCACTTGGTTCCTATGATATTCTCATTGGAATGGATTGGTTAGAAGCACACAGGGTTAAACTTGACTGCTACAATAAGACGTTTGAATGCATGGACGAAGAAGGAAACCCGAGGTTTGTAAAAGGCATTCCAAAGGTGACTTCTGTTAGACAGGTTTCAGCCATGCAACTGAAGAAGTTCTGTAGGAAGGGATGTCAACTGTATGCAGCCCACATTTTAGAGGCAGCAGAGAACGAAACTCTTAAATTGGAGGACTATCATGTATTGCAAGAATTCAGGGATGTTTTTCTTGATGAGATTCCAGGACTCCCTCCAAAGAGAGACATTGAATTTACAATTGAACTTGTGCCAGGAGCGGCACCAGTGTCTAAGACACCGTACAGGATGAGTACACCGGAATTGCTAGAATTGAAAATGCAATTACAAGAGTTGCTAGAAAAGAAATATATCAGGCCAAGTGTGTCCCCGTGGGGAGCACCTGTTCTATTTGTGAAAAAGAAAGATGGAACACTCAGGTTATGTATCGACTACAGGCAGTTGAACAAAGTCACGGTGAAGAAAAAATACCCATTGCCCCGAATTGATGACCTTTTTGACCAAATGAGAGGAGCAAAGGTATTTTCAAAGATTGACTTGAGGTCTGGTTACCATCAGGTAAGAATCAAAGAAGAAGATATCCATAAGACCGCCTTTAGAACGAGGTATGGACACTATGAGTTTGTAGTGGTACCATTCGGTCTCACAAATGCACCACCTACATTCATGTGTCTCATGAATAATGTTCTTAGCAAGTATTTGGACAAGTTTGTTCTTGTATTCCTAGATGACATTCTCATCTATTCTAAGAATGAAGAAGAGCATGAACAACATTTGAGAATGACAATGCAATTACTAAGGGAGCATAAGCTATATGCCAAGTTGAGCAAATGTGATTTTTATAAAGATAGAATTCATTATTTGGGTCACATCATCTCCGACGAAGGGATATCTGTAGACCCTGAGAAGATTGAAGCCATTATGAATTGGCCAACTCCAAGGAATGTGACTGATGTGAGATCTTTTATGGGCCTTGCTGGTTACTACAGGAGGTTTATCGAAGGATTCTCCAAGGTTGCAAACCCGATCACTTCTTTGCAAAAGAAGGGGATAAAGTTTGAATGGTCACCAAGATGTGAGGAAAGTTTTCAATGGTTGAAGAATCTTCTTACAAGTGCACCAATTTTGAAAATTGCAGACACAGAAAAAGACTTTGTGGTGTGTACCGACACATGCAATCAAGGACTTGGAGGAGTTCTTATGCAAGACAACCACGTGATATGCTATGAGTCAAGAAAGTTGAAGGAGCATGAGAAGAACTACGCTACTCATGATATAGAGCTTGCAGCCATAGTACATGCTTTAAAGATGTGGAGGCATTACTTAATGGGAAGAAAATTTGAGTTAACGACAGACCATTGTGGACTAAAATACTTGTTTGATCAACCAATGTTAAATGCTAGGCAAGCTAGATGGTTGGAATTTTTGTGTGAATTTGATTTTGAAATCAAACACATAAAAGGGAAAGAAAACAAGGTGGCTGATGCACTCAGCAGGAAGGTACATGAAATGTATGTGGCAGCGCTTAGTACTTGCCAACCAGATTTGAAGCAGCAGATTGTTAACCATATGGTTGAGGATGAAGTGTATGAGCAGATAAAGGATAAATTGGAGCAGCAAGACCTTGGCAAGAAGAATGAAGGCTATCACTTGGAAGAAGGCGGACTTCTTACTTATAAGGATAGAGTCTATATTCCAAATGCGGTAGATTTAAGGAGAATGGTTATGGATGAGATCCATAAAGCTCCATACTCTGGTCACCCAGGATATCAGAAAACAATTGCTACAGCAAGGAAATATTATTTCTGGCCAGGCATGAAGAAGGATGTTGCTGAATACATTTCTAAATGCATGGAATGTCAGCAGGTGAAGGTTGAACACCAACACCCAGCAGGTTTATTGCACCCAGTGCCAATTCCAGAATGGAAATGGGAAATAATTTCCATGGATTTTATTACAGGATTGCCAATGACTAAGAGACAACATGATTCCATCATGGTTGTGGTGGACAAGTTAAAAAAGGCAGCACATTTCATATCGGTTAAGTCCACACATAAAGCCGATGCCATTGCAGATATTTTCATGAAGGAAATTTTCAGATTACATGGGTTTCCTAAGGCAATAATTTCTGACAGGGATACCAAGTTCACTTCCAATTTTTGGAAAGGTCTCTTTGCAGATTTGGGTACACAGTTGAACTTTAGCACCGCGTACCATCCTCAAACAGACGGGCAAACAGAAAGAGTAAATCAGGTGCTTGAAGACATGCTTCGCATGTATGTAATGGACAAGCCATCCAAGTGGGAGGATTATCTACACCTGGTAGAGTTTGCATATAATAATGGGCAGCAAGAATCATTGGGAATGAGTCCGTATGAGGCTTTGTATGGCAGAAGGTGTAGGACACCAGTGACTTGGGACAATCCAATGAACCGAATTGTACTTGGCCCAAAATTGCTTAAGGAAATGGAACAAGAGGTTGCAAAGATCCGGAAAAATTTAGAAGCAGCGCAGGATAGACACAAAAGCTATGCAGATAAACATAGAATGCATAGGGAATTCAATGTTGGGGATCATGTATATCTTAGAGTGAGATCAAGGAAGAGTTCCTTGAAGCTTGGGAGTTGTGCCAAGCTATCTCCTAGATATTGCGGACCATTTGAAGTGCTTGAAAGAATAGGGCCAGTTGCATATAGACTTTCCTTGCCTGCTAGCACTAAATATCATAATGTTTTTCATGTCTCTTTGCTTAAGAAATATGTACATGATACTAACCATGTGATTAATTAGGATGTGATCCAGGTGGAACTCGAGGGAGAATTCCAAACCGATCCATTGCGCATCCTAGACAAGAAAGTAACATTGCTCCGGAACCGAGCCATCGGACAGGTAAAGGTGCAATGGAAGCACTACGGTCTCGATGAGGCTACATGGGAGCTGGAGGATGCCATGAGGGTGGCATATCCATTTTTATTCAATTTTGATGAGCACTGAGGACAGTGCTAATGTAAGGGGAGGGGTATGTCACGTCCCCATTTTGACCCCCTTTGTATTAAATTGTAAATGATGTAAATATGGTAATTCAATCATGGTGAGGAGCTCAAGGCCAAGGCCCCACCATTGATTTAGCGTTTTATGTATCGGCAATTAAAGAAATAGATGCCTATCGTTCTTGTGCTAGATGGGCACGATGTAAATAAGACATCATGTAAATACGAATTTTAATGAAAAATACCCACAACTAGCTATGCAATGCAACAGAGAGATGGGGCATGGTTCTACAAGGAATAGGGAGGGAGATTATTCAAACCCTTGGGCCAATGGTGTTAATCCATGTGTCAATGGGGAAACCCATAACCACCAACTACCCATTTTGTCTCATGCACCCAATCATTTAATTCTTCCAAGAAATTGGTTAAGGCAGTTAATGCTTTGGGAATGAAGAAGTATGGCAGCCAATTTCGTGCATGGGCAAGCCATCAACCTGGAAATTCGTGTTTTGTCTCCTTGGGCAAGAAAACACCCACGAAATGGTGCCCAAAGCCATTAGGAACAGGCAGTCTTCACTCATTCACGCAGTTGGAGCTAGCTGGTTCTTCCCCTACACGTTTTTCATCCAAATCCTGCATTTTTCCATGCCTGGGAGTTCGTTTTTGCATATGCAGTAGCCTGGGAGAGAAGGGCCACGTTTTGGGGACTGTATGGAGGTCGTTTTTGCCCCTGAATTTCCAAGGACATTTTTCTAAAAACGGATTTGGCTCCCTGGATTGTTCACCAATTTCCCATTTCGATTTTGGGGGTTCCCACGTTTTTCTGAGCTAGCTAAAACCCCATCTCATGCATCTCACTGTAAAAACGTTTTATCCTGCCCCATAATTGTGTTCTGCTGTGGTGTGCATCCTCGTTTTTGGTTTGAACCTGTGAGTTGGATTTTGGAGTGGTAGTGGACAGAAGTGGCTTGATAAACCCTAGTGGGGGAGACAACCTCTCAAGAAGATCAAGAGGGCTGTGGCTACTCTTCTATGCATACCCTGAGAGCACTAGATAGGGAAGGTATGGCTTGAGGGACTGTACAGCAGTGAAAATAATACTTCCTTGTGCTGTGTGTGTAGGTATTGTGGGTGCCAAGCTAGATAGATCTTGCAAGGTTATCCCTGGCTCTGTGTTGGAGCTCACTAGCTTAGCAACTCTTCCTTTCCATCTCCTAGCAGCCTGATAAACCCAATTGTAGATTGGCTTGGCTCATCTTGGTGTATGCTTGGCTATGTGTGAGTCTGTTGTTCCCTGGTTCCTTGTAGAGATCATGCCCAGCTCGGGGGTGGTAGTGGTGCTGAGAGATTGAGGAGCACACTGGCCTACGGTTGGGTGGAACGTTGCAGTTGCATAGCCAGTTGCATGGGACTACTTCTGTATAAGATAAGTATTCCCTTGTGTTAAATTGGCAATTATCATTTGATGAATATTAGAATGAATGATGGATGTGCTATTGAATTTACTTCCGCTAAGATTTTACAAGTTTATGCATTTCCATATGATCTTTTATAGTTCTGCAAAGGTCTTTATTTGGCTGTCATAGAAATCTTGAGTGTATGATTAGATATCAACAGCATTTACTTAATTTCTATTGTGTTTCTATTGCATGCACTTATACATGTCTTTGTATCAATGAGTTTAATTTAATGGATATGGGGCTAATTGCCCGGTTTAACGTCACAATCCTCTCCACCTAGCTGGTAGGATGGGAGGGGACGTGACAAACAGTAGCCCTGGCTCCACTCCCTAGTCCTTCTACCAACACGACAAGCTCTGTTGCAATATTATATTTATCGAGGACATGTTTGTAACACTTGTTTTGCAACAACCATTATTCCCTTTCTTACAATCCATCTTGGAGACTTTAGAATGTAGAAAAGACAAAGGGACACAAAGAAAATTGAAAGACCCATTAGGGTTGTTGTCATAAACCTCTAGAAAAATAGAGATCATTAGACAATGCTGGAATATTCTATTGCTAGTGAAGAATGATGCTGATGGACAATGTTGATAATGATAAAGGAATGATGATGTTTCTAAGGAGATGCTGATCATTTCTGTCTTTGTTTGTCAAAGGGAAATAAGTCTTGCTCATAATTTTGATCATTCTCTTAAACTCTCTTGTATCCTAGAACTGCAGGCTCTAAAGAATTATTCCATTTCCCAATACTTGACCCTGATATGTCCCTTGAGTTCCTTGCAACAAAAAGTTTTAAAAGTTATTAGTCCTTTGCAAAATTCTAATTTAGGCAAAACTGAACTTTACTGCCCAGCTCTTTACACTTATAGCACCTCAAACTTCCAGCCACTGGTAAGACATTCTTTGAAAACTGAGAGTTGGCCTTAAAAATAAAATAAGTCTGATCCAACTCTTGAATGGATTAGCATACCCTACTATAGCTGATCTTATTTATTTTTTACTGCTGAAACATAAGAACTATGGTTGCTGCAATAATTCTGAATCATATTAGACAAGACCATAATAAGGCTTGATGCACTAGCATGTCAACCAATAATCCTTGTAGACAATCATTTATATTCTGATAACAATGTTGTCATAAACTCATAACACAAGTACTTCTTCATCGGATCATAGTGGATCAAAGGTATAGAGAACATATAGAGTGAAAGGAATGGCTACATGACAATGTAGTGGAATATGACATAAGAGTTCAAAAGTGAGGAGTAACATGTCAGAGGGTTGATTTACAAGATGAAAAAGACAGGGGATGAAATTATAATATAGGAGAAGTTTCAAGTTTAAATAGTTGCTTATCATTATTTCCAACTTTTTAATAAATCGGTTTTAAAACTGGTTTTACCTCAAGTTTACCTCTGTGAAAGATTGGATTGAAATATGGAACTTCTCTCTCTCCCACATTGAGGATGAAGAAATTCCTCATGAATCCTCTTGATATTTGATCTTCGATTACTTGCTACTGCTTCAAACTTGAATGTTGCATCTAATCATGTTGGAGTCTGAAATATACCTATTACGACACATAGAATACTCATTGATGTTGCCCTGGCTGAATAAAGGAAATCAACTCTTTAATAACTTTGATGTTTGCACGAACATTTGGAACAAAGGCTGCTACAAGAACAATAACTGTTGCAGGAACAAGAATAGGGATGGGAACATAATTCCTAGTTTCTTTGTTGCAGGAACATAGATCATTGCTCAAAATAAAACCCCTGTCCCTTATTTATTCTAGAAACCATATGCTAAATACACTTAAAAAAGAAATTTGAACTTGCACACTTGTAAAAAATTCTATAATCTGCATGCTTGTTGTAGATTGTTGAAAGTATTCAACTTCACCCCCAATGTACAGTCCCATTCATGTGAATAGATTTCCTTGCAGTCAAACATAGAGAGGACTCATTGGATTATCAGTCATTGATGGATATTGTTAACTAATGCGTAGCTTCTCACCAATAACGTCACTAGGAGAAAAGGTACTTTGATGCGTCCTTATAGTCACGAATAAATGTGTTTTTGTCGAGATACCTAAATGACCTAATAGTTAGGAGGAATTGATGCATCCCCACTGTTGTTAGCGAGGAATATTGTTATTGAGGCATACAAGCCTCAAGGAATCTATAAATATATCTTGATCTTTATCCCATATATATTTTTGAAGTCGATGGGACAAGACCTATTGGAAGGAAGGACTTAAGGAATCCCACATCATCCAATATGAGCATAGAACCAAAAATATTTGAAGAACCATAATAAAATATTGAACCAACATGCATAACTTTATTGTGATTTTTGCTAGCTAGTAACCTGGTTTTCAAGCAAAACTTGTGTCTAGTTGCGCCCATAAACTGGTTTTCACAACTAGAATTATTTTTATCTTTACTATTTAATTCATTTATTCATTCCTCTATATTATCCTATTCTAGTTGAAAATAAAAATTTATTTTCAAGTGTAGGAATATTTCCAATGGAGCCATTTGTGTAACAGGATCTCAAAGATACTCATACCCAAATCTGAAAAATGTACCCCAATGAATACTGGGATATGAGAGGCCAGATGCTCTTGTAAAGGTGCCAAGAATTGTTGAAATATGGGGTGATGTTACAAACTTATGACTGATTGAAACCAAACTTCAATATAATATTTTTTTCCTTGATTTCCAATAGTTTTCATGTCATGAAGTTCTTCAAAATTTTGATTTTCACATTCCTGAATGCATAAGGGATCTGGATCCAAGGATAGAGATGCAAGGAATTCTTCAATTTTTGGCTCCAGTGTTTGTTCTTCCTTATATGTTGTCCATGACTCTTTGATTTCTTCCTCCTGTTGACAAGGATAACTAGAAGAAACTTCTAATTTCTCCTCTTGTGGAAATTGTTCATGGATCCTCCTTTGCTTCTAGAGATACATACTCATCCCTAGTGACAATATTGAACTTTGGACAAGGATTTTAAGAAGGTCCTTATAGTGGCATTCCCTCCTCTACTCAACAAATTATTTGAGCATCTTCAGCTTCTTGTTGATCTAGATCTCCTTCTCATAGATGGATTAGTACATGGGGGTTCTTACACCACCCAAAAACTAAAAACAAATCTTACTGAAGAAATGAAATGAAACTAACAACAAAAATGAAAACAAAATCAATCAAATATTTGACAATTGATCATATACTCGAAGTGCCACCATGCTACCAGGATCCTTCTATCACCAAGTTACCTTTTAACATGGGTTAGGCTTATCCTCTTTCATGAATCAACGTTTTGATAAAAAGAAATAAAGAAATATACTGTACCAGCATTACAAGGTCTCATAGAAACCCATTAAAATGGATGGGTCGGGTTATTACACCACATGAATTCTATGGTGAGGTCGTCTTTGTGTATTACCATTTCTTCCCTCTAAGTATAAAATGATGGACTTGCAAAACAAGAAAAACACACACTTCAGAACTATCCCTTTGGCACCTCCCTGACAACGGCTCCAAAATGTCAGTCAAATGATAAGGTAATAATTTATGTTACATTTATTATAACTCCGAGTTTGTAAACTTATGAGGTGCAAGGAAAAGTATATCTAGAGATAAGTCCTAAAGTGCTTCATAAACTATGAAATCAACTCACCAATAGTCACACAACAATTGAAAACAAATCTTGTAGATAGAAAGAACCTTAATCTATCGTAAGATATCATTCAAATCCAATGGTTACCAAAAAGAAAACATGTGAAATAAGGATTTGTATGGACTTCAAAAATATAAATGCAATATTAGAAAATGATGACTATCTTTTGCTTGAAATGGAACATCTTCTACAAAGAATTATGGGTTCTCAAATGTTGTCATTCCTAGATGGATTCTATGGGTTTAATGAAGGCTAGTGGAAATAGAGGAGGAAGATAGGGCCAAGGCAATGTTTACTACCCCATGGGGCACTTATGACTATTTGAGGATGCCTTTTGGCTTGATGAATGTTGGGGATACCTTTTAGAGATCCATGGATTATGCTTTCAGGGACATTATGCAAAATATTTTGAAAATCTATGAAGATGATCTCATAGTTTACTCCAAGCAAAGAAAGGATCACATTAATCATTGTTGATAGGTTTCCACAAGCACATAAATTAGAGGATGAATTTCGCAAGGGAGTGTGTGGTGGCCATCATTCAACTACTACAGCAGCTCATAAGATATTGAGAGACAGATATTATTGGCCTACTATTTTCTAGGATGTACATAGATTCATAAGAAAATGCCAACCTTGTCAACTCTTTACAGGTAAATAGAATCTAGTTTCCATGTCGTTACAACTAACGATAGTGGAAGCACCCTTCCAACAATGGGGCCTTGATTTTAGTAGCAAGTTCAAGGAAATTTCAAGCAATGGATACAAATGGATCATAACTACTATAAAATACTTTACAAGATGGGTTGAATCTATTCCAACAAAGAAATCTAAAACAAAGGTTGTAATCAAATTTATTGAAGAAAAAATCATCACTCAATTTGGGGTTCCAACAAAGATTACTACTGCCAATGCCCAGGACTTTAGCTCAGGTGAGTTTCCTACTTTTTGCTTTGATTATGGCATTGTTTTATCTGATGCTTCTAATAGTTATCTGCAAGGAAATGGTTTCTCCGAGTCTAGCAATAAAAATCTAATGAATATCATAGAAAAGAATGTGGGGGAAAACAAAAGAAGCTGGGATATAAAGTTGAAATGTGGTCTATGGACCGACCGAATAACAATAAAATAAACGGCTAGAAAGAGTCCATTTGAGCTAGTATATGGAGTAGAAGTAACATTACCTGTCCATTTGAACATTTTGGTCTACAAAGTCATATAATGACATGCCTAAGATCTAGATGCAGTCCATAATAGAATCAACCAATTGATTGAGCTAGATGAAAATCAAAGAGTAATATTCAATCACTTGGTACAACATCAAGAAAAGACGAAAGGTCAGTTTGACAAAAAATCCCGTCAACAAAATTTTGAGAAATGCAATCTCGTTCTCATGTGGAACAAAAGAAATGAAACATAAAGTAAACTTGGCAAGTTTTAAAGTCTTTGGTTGGGTCCTTATCAAATTGAAGATGTTGTAGGCACCAACTCCTTCTGCTTGAACCATTTGAAGGGAGATAAATTTCCATTGCCCATAAATTGGAAAGATTTGAATATCTATTAATTAGGTGATATCTGATGTCTTTGGGACATCCTTGTACTATATTAGATATTAGGTTCATTTGATGTGTCATTTGCTTTAATTTAGCATTACATCTAGTTGTGTTGTTTTTTTTGGAATATTCTCTCCATCATTTTTCAGTTTTGCATGCCTGCATGCATCCAGTCATCATGCATGCAATTGCATGCAACTTCATGCATTCATTCATCATTTTGGTGGTCCTCCCAGCACCTAGAGCCTAATTTCAGCCCCCTAGAGCCTGTCTTCAGCCCCAGTAGCCCTCCTACCTACCTGATGCACCCTATTTGACTCTCCTGCATGACATGTGTGCCTTTTCTCACCTACCAGGAGTTATCATTCAGTTAGAGGGCCTTATCTCACCTACTAGGTGTCTGAGAGTTAGTTATAGCATTGATTGAGCAGTTCTTCCACTGATTTCTCATCCTAACTGCCTGTAGCTCCTAGTTAGCTAGTTCTGGAGTGCCACTTGACCTTTTGACAACCTCATGCACCCTCCTTGGAGTCTCCATCCCCTGATTCATGCCTAGATGGTTCTGTTAGACTCAATTAGACTCATTTGACTTACCTTTGACCATTTATGACTGATACTACTGATTGGATGATGTCTCCAATGTTATCCAAGCCACACTTTGAGGAAGATTCGAATAACCTCTTGGTTAATTCGGATTCTATTGACAGTTATTGTATTGTATTCAATTTTCACAGTGCCAGCTCACAACTGATGTATGATTATATTGCTATTCTCCATTTTATGTGTTCATGAGTGATTATTGACTACATTCTTCTCTTCTTCTCTGCACTTCTCGAGTGAGTTTGATTGTGAGGTTTGTTGAAGTTGCTAGATCCTACTGCAGATTATCACATTTTGATTTAAACAAGGCATGATGGATATGTCTACCTCCGATGCATTTGATATTTGTATTTGTTTGAAGTGTGTGTAGTTCTACATGTACCAGAAGTTTCAAGAGGTTTTCATGCACTCCTTAGAGGAGCGCACATCCTACAGTTGGAGCTAATTGTTACACCCTAGATTCTTTGTAGTGCACCCCATTAGATGTGCCAAGGAGGGGGGTCCTTTTTCCATTGTAAAAGGCCAAGTTGGGGCTACTTTAATGTAAAAGTGGTGTTCTATCATTGATCTATACCATTTGGTCGGTCATGGAATGTCCTCTTGGTCCTCATTGTAATATTTCAGAAGTAGGATCACTCAGTAGTAGCAGACCTCACTAGAATTTACTCATGTAGTGCAGAAAGAAGAAGAAGAAATGTTGAATCAATAATCACTCATTACACAAAAAATAGAGAAAAATTGTTGTATCATTCATCAGCTGTAAGCTGGCACTCTGTAATATGAATAATAACTGAATAAAATCAAAATGAATTCGAATGCCTCTAAGGTCATTCGAATTCTCCTCAAAGTGTGGCTTGGATAAAATAGGAGACATAATCCAAACCAGTGGCAGTGGTCATAAATGTCAGATAGTAAGTCAAATGAGTCTAACTGAGTGCATGGGCACTGATGTAAGGAAGGAGACTCCAATGTGGGTGCATGAGGAGCTGTCAGTAGTCAGTAGAGCTCAAACTAGTCTCAATAGGTTCCTATCTAAGTGCTTCAGTCAGTTAACTGATCAATAATCCCCTGAATCAAGGAACTGATTCATCAACCAACTAACTAACTAAAGTAACTCCTAAATAGGTGGAATAAGTCGCACTTGTGCTCCAGTGATGAAAACAAGGGTGCATCAGTGGCTAGGACTAGGTGCTGGGAGACTGCCATACTGATGACTGGATGCATGCAATTGCATGCAAATGCATGCAGATGACTGGATGCATGCAAAATTGCATGCAGGGAATACAAAATTGCATGCAGGGCATACAAAATACAAAAAATGATGGCGAGAATATTCCAACACCCTCCTGCAAGCTATACTATGAGGAAGTAACTGAAATGGTAGGGCCCTGGTAACTGAGACCAAAGGTCACCCCATACAAAAATATAAATAATAAAAGATGAAAGAGGGAAAACCCAGTGGGAAGAAATCCCTCCCTCAAAATAGACTGAAGGATGCTAATGTAGCATTTCATCACTCACCCCGGAAGGAGGCAAGTGTCCTTTCCAAAGAAGGATCGATCAATCTGAAATGGATCAGTACTGTGAGAAGGATGAAACCTTCCATTCTAATAATCTGATCTGGTTCTCTATCGATCAGTTGGATCACCAACAAGATCTACGACATATCTGAGAGTAGTGGCTGCCCATATCAGAAGTAGAGGATCATCAGTTTAGAGATCATCAGGTTCTTGTGGAACTGAATCTCCCATTCTCTCATCTTCTGAATTAGTTGCTAGATCTTCAGGTCCTTGTGGATCTGGATCTATCATTCGCTCTTCATCATCATCACTCTCATACTCTGAATCTGAACTGTCATATGATGAAGGTTCTCTCTCTTGGAGCTCATCAAGCAGTGGAGGTGTAGTAGGAAAGCTCTCTTGCTCAATAGGATGAGCATCATGAAGAGGCCATTCCTCAAACTGTACACTCCTATCAAGAAATGTAGTCATAGTAGAGGGATCAAGCAGCTTGTAGGCCTTTGCATCCAATGCATATCCCACCATAATGCACTCTCTTCTTTGTGTATCTAGGGCTCTCCTTTTCTCAGTTGGAATCCTTGCCTAGGATCTGGATCCAAGCACTCGAATATGAGACACATCAGGCTTGTATCCCATCCATGCTTCGAAAGGAGTCATGTATTTGAGTCCTTTGTGAGGAAATTTGTTCTGAAGATAGGAGGAACAGTTAATGGCTTCTTCCCAAAGAATAGGGTGCAACCCTTTCGACTTTTGCATGCAGGTGGCCATTTCTTTCAATCTTCTTTTCGTCCTTTCAGCAACACCATTATGTTGTGGTGTATAGGGAACAGTTTGTTGCATCTCAATTCCCTCTTCAGACAAAAGGTTTGAAAATCACCCTTTATGTGCTCACCTCCATTGTTAGTGTGAATGGATTTGATCCTTCTATTTGAAAATTTTTCTGCAGAAGACTTGAAAAACTTAAAGAATCCAAATACTTCTGACTTCAATCTATGAAAGTATACCCATTCAAATATGGAATAATCATCAATAAAAGTGAGTATATACCTTGCTTTGTTTAGAGATAGATATGGAAATGGCCCTGCAACATCACTATGATTGAGAGCTAGAGGATGAGAGGCTCTCCTTGCCTTCCCCTTCTCAAATTTCTTCTTAGGATGCTTGCCCATCAAACAACCATGACAATTTCCCTTGGAAAACTTGATCTTGGGAAGCCCATCAACCATCTCGTTTGTATGCATGTCTTGCAAATATTGATAGTTAAGATGCCCAAATATTTCATGCCACAATCTGCTTTCTTCATTGGCATGAGTGTGGAAAGAAGATTGGCTTGAGAGGTAAGAAGTGTTAGAACTCATACAATTTCGACTTATGATTTGCAACTCCTTTTAAAATGGTAGATCCTGATACCATGTCTTGAATTTTGACCTCATTAGGAGAGAAGATCACCCTCTTGGGATCTCCAGTGTGGGTAATCTGATATACAGAAAGTGGATTAGCAGTGAGAGTGGGTACATACAGTACATCCTAGAAGTATCCATGATCTAATTTGATTCTTCCAATCCCTTCAGAAGATACCTCGGAATCAATCCCCAACACAATGGATGGTCCAACAGTAGCTTCGAATCCAGTGAAGAGATCCTTGGAGGAAGACATGTGTCTTGAAGCTCCAGAATCTATGATGAAGGAGGATTGAGTTGATGAAATTTCCATGAGGGCATGGCATCTCTATTTGTTCTCAGATCCAAATGGTTCACTCTCTTTCTTCCTAGCACATGCAGGTACTGGAAGATTATTCTTCTCAAGAAGTGAAGCCATGAAATCTATGGTATTCTTCATGCATGAAATTTCAGGGTGATATCCTCGATTACAGTATGTGCACTTGGATTTTCCCTTCTGAATGTTCTTGTCCTTCTTAGGATTCGAGGCTCCATCTGATTGTATGGGAGCCTCCTTATGCTTTTGGTCATTCGACTTTGTATCAAAAATTTTTTGTTTTCCTTTTCCATTTGCTCTCCTTGACTCAGTAGCTACAAGAGCTGAATCCAACTTGGATTTTATCACTCCCATGTGTACTAGCTTCTCCTCCTCAAAATTAGAGACTGGATGAAGTCTTCAAGCGAAGGGAATTTCCATTTTGGAATGGACAACTTTGCTGACAAGAAGGTCGAAACAAATGCTAAATAATTAGGGCCTAGCTTCAACAGGATGGCAAGGATGAGTTGTTTTTATTCCTTCTCAATCCCATATCTCTTCAACTGTGAAATCAAGTTCTTGAATTTGTTGAGAAATTCAGTGATAGTTTCGAAACTGCTAGGGCTCAATGAGATGAGCTCATTTTCTAGTTTATTCCCCTTCAAATCATATTTGTGGGCAAGGAGGGATTCTAGCTTGTCCCAAACCTCCTTTGGAGTCTTAAAATTGTTAAAATGAAAGTGCAAATCTTCAGAAATGCTAAGTAGCAGCAGTCCTACTGCTTCATCAAGCTTGTCTAAGTACTTGGATTTCTCTATTGCACCAGTGGGCTCAACTGCAGAGCCATTCACTACTTTGGAAAGACTCTTTGAATTCAAGAAGATGACCATTTTTGGATTCCATTAGAAGTAGTTGAATGAATTCAACTTGAGATCCATGATACTGCAGAATTTGAAGCTGAAAGAGGGAGATTCCTGCAAAACAATGAGAATTATGAAAAGAAGATTTGTTGCAATTCGAATTGAACACTTCCTTAGGACACTGAGCACATATGAATAAGTCCTTCACACCTGACTAGACCTCACTGGATTTCTCCAGTGAATTCAAGGTAATAGCACCAGGATTTGTTGTGGAAACGCAAAGGATTTTGGTGCTCAATGAAAGACAGATGCTCAAGGAATTGATGCAAATGTTGCGATGGCTGCAACTGCTACTGCTGCAATTCGAATGGATGTTGTCATCTTTGATACCATGTAATATTTCAGAAGTAGGATCACTCAGTAGTAGCAGACCTCACTAGAATTTACTCGAGTAGTGCAGAAAGAAGAAGAAGAAATGTTGAATCAATAATCACTCATTACACAGAAAATGGAGAAAAATTGTTGTATCATTCATCAGCTGTAAGCTCGCACTCTGTAATGTGAATAATAACTGAATACAATCAAAATGGATTCGAATGCCTCTAAGGTCATTTGAATTCTCCTCAAAGTGTGGCTTGGATAGCATAAAAGACATCATCCAAACCAGTGGCAGTGGTCATAAATGTCAAATAGTCAGTCAAATGAGTCTAAGTGAGTGCATGGGAACTGATGTAGGGAAGGAGACTCCAATGTGGGAACATGAGGAGGTGTCGGTAGTTAGTAGAGATCAAACTAGTCTCAGTAGGTGCTTATCTAAGTGCTTCAGTCAATTAACTGATCAATCATTCCCTGAATCAAGGAACTGAGTCATCAACCAACTAACTAACTGAAGTAACTCCTAAATAGGTGGAATAAGGCGCACTTGTGCTCTAGTGATGAAAACAAGGGTGCAACAGTGGCTAGGAGGGCTAAAACTGAGTAGAAATAGGCTTCTGGGGGCTACAAAATAGGGACTAGGTGCTGGGAGACTGCCATACAGATGACTGGATGCATGCAGAATTGCATGCAGGCATGCAAAATACAAAAATGATGGTGAGAATATCCCAACACTCATTTCAAGGTGTACTAGTCTTGTGGCTTTGCTAACTACCCCTTGACAGATGGTAAATCCTCATCACGTCGAGAATTTATGCCCTGGGCAGGTATTGGTGCACTATGTGGTGACTCCATTAGGACACATGGATTAGGATCCACTAGCCACACTTATGATTTTATACTTTGTAAAGGTGATTGCACATGTAAGGGTTGTCATACCCGCTCTAGAACACCTCTCTTATCTCGACTTGGACCTCAATTTGTTGTATTAGCCCTCTTTTTTGGACATCTTAGTCAATAAATGCAAATTTTCCACCATTAAAGGAAACTTTTGAAGGTTGTACCATGCAAGAAGGATGCCATTAAGGACACAATACACTTTGTTGGGGTTATATGAGGCATGGTGTCCTCTTTCCAAGCCCAAAATTTCATTTGTTGAATCTTTCATCCTTTATTTTTCACTGCCTTTATGTTTTATGAGGTTTAGTCCTCGGATTGTGTGTGACAAATCCCAAATGTAATTTTTAAACTCAACTTGATAAGTAAACTTATAGGATGGAAAATCTAATACTTTTTTCCTACAAATAAAGTGCCTCCTCTCATTTGTAACCAAGATCATGGGATCGATATGACTGAAATTTTGTTTCTCTTGTGGTGTATGATATTTTGAAATGGTGTGCACCTCTCTTCTTGCCATGTTCTAAGGTTTTCAAGGATAATTCTTGGTGTTCTGAGGCTTCTCTACAATCTTTCAAGGCTAATTTAAGGAGGAAGGATTCTAGGGTTTTGTTCTCTTCCCTTTTCCTCTATTAAATGTCGTAAGATATTGAACCGCTTGTCTTCTATTACTGGTGTATCCAAGGTAAGAGTATTTTAGGGTTTCATCCATGTTAGTTTAGTCTTGTTGGTGAGGTATTTATGTTGGAGTGTCCCTCTTGTTTTGGTCCTTGGAATCTTTGTTTTTCCTAGTTAGGTCAAGGGTTGATATAACTTAGGTTTCTATCCTTTGCCCTAATTCTTCCAAGCATTGAATTGTTGATTTTTGAGAGGACATTGACACCCATTTTTCTCATTTTCCTAGGGATAAGACTGAGGTATAAATCCATTTTATTCTTCAAATTACAAAATTCTATATCTTATATTTAAAAAATACAAAAAAAAAAATATTTAAAAAAAAACCCTAAAAATCAAATATTGTTGAAAAATCCAAGAAATATTTATTATTGTACTAATGTTTATTATTTCTAAGTTATTTACCTTATTGAAATATCCATAAAATGTCAAAAAATCACAAAAATATTGCATTTACACATTGGTTTTTCCCTAAAATAGGGTGACGTCATCCCTAATAGGTTGTTGCAACCCTAAAAGCATGTCTGATTTGTGAATTGCAATCATCTACTTGGGATGCCACTAATTACTATAAGGCTAAGAGACATCCCTCCATCACTTAGGGGTGTTGTCAAAGGCCCTAAGGGGTTTTTTAAGCTTCTAATAAAATTCGACACCTTTTATAAGCTGCTGCATATTTGAAACATCTTGCTAGAACCTTACATTGATCTCAAAATCTTTCCAAATTGAGCTACAATAAAAGGTCACAAGTCTTACATTGGTTGGTTAAAGGTAAGAGGTATATACTTGTGATTTTCCAAGGGTTTAATTAAATTTTTCATACAAGTTGTTGATGTTGGTCTTGTATTGCATTCATTGATATATCTTAATAGCAAGATAGTGCCATGTCTTATTGCTCCTAACCTCCTTGTCTTGTGTTTGGTCATTGGATGTTTATTGAATATTTTATTGACTCCATAAGGCATTGGTCAATTAATGTAATAAGAGGGTTTATCATTAGAAGTAGAAATGTTCTCATTCTTGTGCTTCATTGAGCTACTTCTATGCTCTTTTGGGAAGCCTCATGTGGTCGAAGAAGTAAGGCCTAAAGGGAGAAGAGAGTGCATTGTGGTGATAGTGGCTGAATTTCCCGATTAGTTTCTACACTTAGAACTGACATTCGTAGACTTTCAGAAGGGTATTAATTTGAATAGTTATCGATAACATTGTACTCAACTTATGATATATGTTACTTGTAGTAGGATTGGTAATATTTGCATGTATATTTCTTTGAGAATATTAGGATTGAATGCTCCCTTTGGATAGGAAGAATCACATATTTGGATATCAAAGACCAAGACAAGGGTTTGAGCTTTTCTACCCTCTCCTACTCCTTGATCACTAAATATCCACGTGTTTCCTGTTGGAGCATTTTTCCAACCACACATAATTTATTTGAGCTTCATAGCTTAATTTTCCAGCTATCCTAAGTATTTTGACTGAATCATGTGCTTACATCATCAATAGATCACAGTTTCAGTAATCTGGGCCTCCTACATTCAGGGAGTCAACTGGGCCATCATTATAAGTTATCTGGGCCTCCTCCATCATTTGGGGAGTGATTTGCATGACTAAAGCACCTCACTCAGTCCAACTGACAACATTTACTAGTTGATTCAGCTAATTGGAGACTAGAAGGTGCCCTGCTACACTGCAAGGATAATTTTAGGGGCGAAATTTAGCCAATGGGCTATTTTTCCATGTTTTTTTTCCAAAAAAAGATTCACCAATTTGCATTTTTTGAAGCCCCATTTCGCCCAATTTTGATGGGGTAAAATTTTTTTCACTCTAAAAATAGCCAAAGTATTATATAAAATATATAAAATCCTTAGAAATTGAAATAATTTTACTAAAATATCGCCAAATATTTTATAGTTGGCATTTTAAGAATTGGTAAGATTCGCCAAGGTTTATACACTTTTAAATAAGTACCTGTCCTTAAAATTATCCCTGCTACACTGGTTGACTTCATCTGGTATTATTTTCACCTAATATTCAGTTAACTGCAGACATGAAGGCGCCCTCCCCTATTTTTGGGCATTCAGTTGAGTTCTGGATTTAGTTAGACTCAATTAGACAGTTTCAGAGTCTGTTAGAGTCAGTTTCATAGTAGTTAAGCGGTTAACTGATGTGTTGAGTGGTGTTAAATTCCAAGTAAGCCACTCTCATGCATTCAATTAGAATGAACTCTCTGGAGTTCGAATTGCTTGGCTTATTGTAGCCATTGTTACACATTGGAATAATCGTCTGAGTTTATGATAATGCATGAGTTGTTGCAAACCTTTTGCATCAGTGTTTTGACATATTATTTGTTGCATGCATCTCTAGTAATTGTTGTCTCTGTTTCATAGATCTATTGTGCTTAGATTTTACATGGTATCAGAGCCATGGCAGGACAAGGAAACTTTTTTACAATGTTTCTGCACTTCTGCACTAGTGATTATGCACTTCTGCACTAGTGATTTTGCACTTCCGCACCAGTGATTTCTACACCAGTGTTTCTGCACCAGTTCTTTCTACACCTGGAACACATATGAATCTTGAGCAAGATTGCTCAAAAATATTCCAACTCTGCACCAGAAGCCAAAATTTTTCCACATAATTCCTGGATATTGTGCATCTAAATCTTCAAGCTTGATTGATAGTCTATGCCGGGTGTGATGCAACTTGAAAAGTGCAGGTTGTCGACCTAAAAAGTTCTTGTTTGTTTGTGATTGCAGGTTTCTCATAGTCTCCTATTGCATTCTCTACAGCAGAAATGGACTCTTCTTCACAAAATCTCCTTACTCCTTTCAACTATCACCAGTGGAAGGATGATATAGAGATAGTGATGCACTCCAAAGGATTCTATAGAGTCACTATGGGCCTAGAACCAAAGCCTAATTCTGCAGTAGAGAATTCCAAATACTTCAATAAGCTTGATGAAGCTTATGGTTTCCTTTGTCTCAATATTTCGAAGGATATTCTTTTCCATCTCAGCAGATTGACGACTCCAAACGAAGTATGGGAACAACTTGCCAAACTCTTTGGAAAGTAGGATGAGATGAGGGCTTATCAGTTGGAGAATGAACTGATTTCCCTAAATCTTGAGAATTTCAAGACCATCAATGAGTTTTTCACCAAGTTCAAGCATTTGGTGCTTCATTTGAAGCAATGTGATGTTGAGAAGAAAGATGAGCAGTTGATTCTTTCTATCCTTACGAAGCTAGGAAAATATTATTCAGAGTTTGTCTCTACTTTCCATTCGGGAAAACTCACCACTCTAAATTGGAATATTCCTACCTTGAATGCCTTCATCGAGTCCTTAGCAGAAGAGCATGACAAGCTTGTTGAGATGGGGTCCATAAAAACCTCCAAAGATCAATCCCTACTTGCTGGAGGACCCAAATCTACGAATGGTAAAGGAAATCAAAAGAAAGAGAATACCAAGTTTGATCATCCCAAGAAAAAGGAGAAGACCAAGCAGTCAGATGAGCCCTTCATTTCAAGAAAACACAAGAAAAAGGGCAAGGAGAAGAAAAAGTGTTCTTACTATGGTATTTCATCCAGAAAGCTCATGCATGAAGATAAATATTGATCAGATGGCCCTTCTCTTGGAGAAAAACAACATAACTCTTCCAGATGGCGCAAGGAAGAAGGACAATAATGATCATGCAGAAAGAGGTCATGCAGTCATGGAAAGTGTTTCGAATTCTACAAATAGATTCAGGAGCTTCGAATCACATGGTTGCAAGCAAAGACTCCTTCTCTTCATTAGACTCCGATAGCTGCATATCCATCCACATGGGAGATGATTCACAAATTTCTTCGAAAGGAAAAAGGTACTATTCATTTAGAACATGGCAGTTTTCAAAATGTTCTCTATATTCCTTCTTTAGATTCAAACTTGATTTCTGTGTATCAGATGACACACACTGGTTTTCGCAAGAAGGTTGTATTCATCCCTAATGATGTTAAAATTTCTGATATTTCCATCGAAAATATCATTGCAGTAGGAAAAGCAAATCATGCTGCAAAAACATATGAGTTTTCCCACTTTTTGCCACATTCAAAGCCAAGTTCCCTTCTGACTCATGGAAATGAGGTTATCCAGCTATGGAATGAGAGGTTTGGACACCTAAATTATAAATATTTTCATTTGCTACAAAATAATTCCATGGTTAAAGGCCTTCAGAACATCAAATCCTCAAAAGGGATATGCAAGGGTTGCATCATTGGCAAGCATCCTGAGCACAAGTTCGATCGAGGCAAAGCTAGGAGAGATTCTTGTATTTTGGGGCTGATTCATAGTGATATCAGTGGTCCTTTACCAAATCCCTCCTCGAATGGCTCAAGGTATGTTCTGACATTCATTGATGACTTCTCCAGATTCACATGGGTCTACTTTCTCAAGAACAAATCGGAAGTGCTTGAAAAATTCAAAAATTCCAAGTCTTCTGTTGAGACTGCTACTGGGAGAAATAGAAAAGATCCCAGATGTGATAATGGTGGAGAATATACCAAATCAGAGCTACTGTAACTTTTTGCAGAAAATGGAATCCGAATCCAGCACACAGTCCCCTACACACCTCAGCAGAATGGTGTAGCGAAGAGGAAAAGTCGAGCATTGAAAGAGATGGCTACTTGTATGCTTGAGTCAAAAGGTTTGGCTTCAAATATTTGGGCTGAGGCCATGAATTTTGCTTTATACATTCAAAATAGAGTTCCACACTCATCCGTCAAAGGTACAACTCCTTTCGAAGCCTACACTGGTCACAAGCTTGATGTGTCACATCTCAGGGTTTTTGGCTCCACTGCATGGGATATAATTCTGATTGGGAAGAGAAAATATTTGGAACCACAAAGTACCGAGTGCATCCTCATTGGATATGATTAAGAATACAAAGGATACAAACTCATGGATATCATATCCAAAAATATCTTCATCGAGTAATTTGAAGAACTGCTTCATGATCTACAACTAGTGGAGAAAGAAACTGTCAAATTGCTTCCTCTCCAAGAAGAAGATTCAAAAGAAGATGATGAAAGTTTGTGTTCTTCTATTTCTGATATTTTATCAAAAATTAATGAACATGAAATATCAGGTTCAGATTCAAATCCGGATGATCCTCCTCAGTTGCCAAAGTGGGCAGAAAAGACTCTCACATCTGTTGGTTCTAACATTGGAAATCTTGTCGATCCAAGAAGAACCCGAGCAGACTTTCAAAGAGAAGGTATGGCTCTTTCATATTTTGATCCATTACTGTCTGAGAAATTTTTTTTGATGATTGTTTTATATCCTAAATCATACTACGATTCCCACCGAGATCCGATATGGCAAACCGCCATGGATGAAGAGTATAATTCTCTTCAGAAAAATGCAACATGGGAGCTAGTTTCTCTTCCACTTGGGAGGAAATTGGATCAATGAAAATGGGTCTACCGATCTAAGGTTTCTGTTGATGGTTCAACCTGCAAATACAAAGCTAGTTTAGGGGACAAATGTTTCTCCCAAGTTCATGGTGTGGACTACACAGAAACGTTTGCACCGGTTGCAAAAATGGATTCAATCCACCTAGTTTTGGCAATTTCCGCATCCAAGTACTAGGAGGTGCACCACATGGATGTGAATAGTGCATTTATTCATGGATATATTCAGGAATATATTTAAATTAAGCATCTTGAAGGTTACATATCAGATCCGGCACTTGTTTGCAGATTAAGGAAATCCTTGTATGGTTTATAACAGGCCCCAAGAGCTTGGTATGCAAAGATGGATTCTTTTCTTCTGTCGCAAAATTTTGTGAGATGAAAATCAGATCCGGATGTGTATCTACAACATCATGAAGGAAATTTTCTGATCATTTTCCTTTATGTTGATGACCTATTTATTATAGGAAGCAGTCTTGCTTCGATCGACACTATAAAAACCTCTCTACACCAAGCATTCGATATGAGTGGTTTAGGCCTATTGAGGCAATTTCTTGGTATTGAGATCACTCAGAATTTTGATGGGATTATGATATCTTAGTCAAAATATGCTTTGGACCTACTAAATAAGTTCAATATGGCAGAATTTAAAGCGACACCATTCCCATTCCTCTCAGGAATCAGTCTTGAGGATGGTGATTCTACACTGTTGGTGGATTCTACACTATACGGACAGTTGATTGGTAGTCTTTTGTATATGACACACTCTAGGCCTGATATTTCTTATTCCGTGAGTGCTGTGTCAAGGTACATGCAACAACCCATGAGCTTCACTGGAAGGAAGCCAAAATAATCTTGCACTATGTGCAGGGTACGAGACATTTTGGCATACACTATGCTGCGGATTTTGATCTTGATTTGGTTGGATTCGCTGATTCAGATTGGGAAAGTGATAGCATTGATTAGAAGTCCACTTCCAGATATTTTTAATGATTAGAATAGGGCCTATTTTCTGGTTAATCAAAAGGTAGGCTGCCATTTCCTTATCTTCAGTAGAGGCAGAGTATCGAGGAGCAGTCAATGCTTGCATTCAGGAAGTTTGGTTGCAAGGTATTCTAGCAGAGTTTGATATTGGTAGCACCACTTCTACTGTCGTCTTTTGTGACAATCATAGTGCTATAAATATATCGATAGATCTGGTTCATAGAAAGAGGACCAAGCATATCGAGATCCACATGCACTACATCCGAGAGTGTGTGCATGACATAACCATTGTATTGCAATATTGTCCTACAGAAGAGCAAATTGCAGACATCTTCACCAAGAGCTTCACTGAGAAGAAGTTCTCTTACCTTCGTTCACTGTCAGGGGTGAGTTATACTATGGTGAGGAAAGATTATATCCTTCATTGTTTAGTATGAGGGGGAGTTTTCTTTCCCACTGGGTTTTTCCCTCTTTCCTCACTTAGATTTTTTGAGCATTTCTAGGATTATTTCTGTACTGGGTGACCTATGGCCTTTGTTTCTAGGGCCCTTTTATTTTTTTTACTCCTCCACATGATATTAGCTTAAGGGGGGGTGTTGGAGCATTTTCCAACCACACATCATTTATTTGAGCTTCACAGCTTAATTTTCCACTTATCCTAAGTATTCTGACTCAATCATGTGCTTACATCATCAGTAGATCACAGTTCAGTAAATTGGGCCTCCTCCTACATTCGGGCAGTCAACTGGGCCATCATTATCAGTTAACTGGGCCTCCTCCATCATTCAGGGAGTGATTTGCATGACTAAAGCTTCCCACTCAGTCCAAATGACGACATTTACTAGTTTATTCAACCAATTGGAGACTAGAAGGTGCCCTACTACACTGGTTGACTTCATTTGGTGTTATTTTCACCTAATATTTAGTTAACTGCAAACAGAAAGGCGCCCTCCCCTATTTTTTGTCATTAAATTGAGTTCTGGATTCGGTTAGACTCAGCTAGAAAGTTTCGGAGTCTGTTAGAGTCAGTTTCATAGTAGTGAAGTGGTTAACTAATGTGCCGATTGGTGTTAACGGCCAAGTAGGCCACTCTCATGTATTCAATTCGAATGACCTATCTGGAATTCAATTTTCTTGGCTTATTATAGCCATTGTTACACATTGTAATAATCTTTTGAGTTTATGATAATGCATGAACACCTGCAAACCTTTTGCATCCATGTTTTGACATATTATTTGCTGCATGCATCTCTAGTAATTGTTGTCTCTATTTCATAGATCTGTTGTGCTTATATTTTACATTTGCTTTATGGCTCCATTGCCCCCTCTTCAAGTAACTAGGCACTAGTCAAGAGATTTAGTTCCTTATTTTATCCATTTAAATCATTAACTAAATTTTTAATTTTTTTTTCTTAATATGAAATTAAATTTTCATCTCAAGCATAATATTAAGCAAAAGAATTAGGAAGATCTCGTTCAAACCGTCTTTTGAGGGATTCAATGATTTCATAATTATAATGGTTAAAATTGATCTTTATGGTAATTGCTTGCTTGCTGTTTATTAAACAACATATTTTAGGTAAATGTTAGTTGTTGGTTTAATCTAATTTACCCGTATATTAGTTATTTTATTCATCATTCAGCCGGGGTTAAATTTTTAAGTGTTTGAGTCATTTTCTATTGCATTATCTATAGCACTCTTGGATAGTTCTAATAAAATTTCAAATATTGGGTTGTTTCTACATATTTCATGGTATACATCACTCATAATAAGTAGATCTGAAATTTAATCATTCTTGTTAACTTATAAGCACGCCTTTTTTATATGTTGATAGAATGCATAAGTAATTGAATACACTTTAATCATATGGACTTCAAAGCTCATAGTTACTTGCCATTTTCTAGCTCCTTTGCACTCAAATTCACTCATATAAGTTTCTAGAAATACTTTATTGTTATTAACCACTCTTTTAATTTCATCATTGGGTTAATTCACAATATTTGTTGTGAGTTTATTTTTGAAAATGATAGTAACTCTATTTTATTGGCAATTGCACTTCAAATCACATAGTTAATTGCCATTTTTTGGCTCCTTTGCAATCGACTTCACTCATATAAATTGCTATAAATACTTTATTGTTATTAACCACTCTTTTAATTTCATCACTGGGTTATTTTGAAAATGATGGTAACTCTATTCTATTACATTACCAACAATAGGATAAGAGCTTATGGTTAATCTATTCTTGTTTCTTCAAAGTTATTTTCAAATTTATTTGCAATCTATTTCAATACTTCAAATCATTGCATTTGATATTTCACAATCTTCATAATTGGTTTAAAGTTTTCATTTCAATTGTTGGTCATTAAAATTGAATTCATTACTAACTAAAACAACTTAAATTATTGCACTTGATGTTTTACAATCTTCATAATTGGTTTAAAATTTTCATTTGAATGGTTGGTCATTAAAATTGAATTCATCAATATCTAAAACAACAATTTTGTCTATATCGACAATGTTTTAAGGAGACACATTTGACTTCTCATTTTACATTTTCTTGATCTAGTTCCTTTTGCAACAAGCTGCTATAATTTACTTGGCTTTTCACTTATCTTATGAGTTGGATGGGTGTATAATTTAGTTGCTTTACTTAAATTAATTTCATATGAAATCAAGTCTTATGGTTTATAGATGTTATGATTAATGCATGATTTAGTTTGATTTCTTGAAATCTAGGATGCCTCTTCAAACACTTATTTTAGAAATCACTTCATAAATTTTTTAAATCACAACCATACTCCATTTGCAACTAATTTTTCATCCTAAGTTGATTTGCCTCATCTCTAGACACTTGGATTCTTTTAGGGAGTTCCCCCTTTGTGTTTTGATTTTCATCCAAGTCACTAAAGTGAAAGGAAGCATTTGCTAAGGTCATAGTGTCATTACTTCCACATACTCCAAATTTTTTTATATATTTTCCATCTCCACCCAAACTCTCTAAGCTTGTTATAACCTAAAAATACATGATGGCTCAGTTGGATTGCTATTGTACCATGAAAATACTTGAGACGAGGCAAAAAAAATGAAAAGAAACATCACTAGGTCTCTTATGAAGGAATAACTCCAGGATTCATTGAATTAAATTGAGCGCAAGTGCCTTATTAATACATGAGGGATGTGACCTTTGGTTTTCATATTCCAAAGGTGAATTACTCATCCTTAGTGACTCTTCATCGTATTTTAGTGATTGAAATTAAGTATTTACAACATTTACATGGAACCATACTCCTTGTGGATTAGGTTTCCAACATTCCCCCCCTTAATCGGAAGGGGTCTTTGTTAGTCCATGCATCTTTATGAAATTTTCAAGCTTTTCTTTTCCAAGCACTTTGGTGGAGATGTTTACAATTTTCTCATTCATGGAACAATGTATCAAATGAACTATCTTGGCCTCTACATGATATCGAATTAGACGATACTTTGTGTTGATGTGCTTGGTTCGATCATGGAATCTGGGAATCTTGGCCAACTTGATTACATAAGCATTTTCGATTAGTAGGGGAGTGGAATTCTCTTATTTCTCCTGCAAATATTCAATTATTTTCCTAAGACACACAATATCCTTTGTTTATTCTGCACTAACCACATAATTTTCCTTTGTTGTGGAATCTCCTCGAACTAACTGTTTACATGATCTCCAGGAGACGGTTATTGATCCAAGACTCATGAGGTATCCTGAAGTAGACACTCCCATCTCTTTGTCACCATTAAAGTCTAAATCATAATACCCAATAAGTTTGAACTCATCCACCTAAGAATATTTTAGTCCAAGTTCTTGAGTCCCTTTCCTCTTTTGGTAGCAAACCAATGTCCTTCACAAGGTTTCTGCATGACTCATGGAAAGGATACCAACAACAAATGACATATTTGATCTGGTAGTGGTAAGGTAGATACAGATTCCCACAAGCTGTTTGTACTTGGTTGCATCCTCAAATTAATTTCCTTCTTTTGATGTGAGCTTCAAATTACATTCCATTGGAGTAGAGAGAGGGTTGCACTATGTCATGCCAAATCTGTTCAATATATCTCCAACATAATTATTTTGGGAGATGAATACGTACTTGGGATTTTGAGTCACTTCAATTCCCAAGTAGTATTGAAGGTGTCCCAAATCTGTCATCTCAAATCCCTTCTTCAATTCTTTCCTAATGGATGCAATATAGATTTCATTGTTCCCTCTCATCAAAAGATCATCTACATACACCACAAGATATATAATAGATATTCTAACTTTATTTACAAATAGTGTTGCATCATCAAGATTAAAATGTTTGAAATTTAACTTCAGAAGATGCTTGGTAAACTTATTGTACCATGATTGAGGTGCTTGTTTCAAGACATACCATGATTTGATGAGTTTGCATACCTTTTGTTCTTAGCCCTTCACAACAAATCCTTATGGATGAGACATGAAGACATTCTCTATTAGCACAAAAATGATAAGACCAATGTTCTTGCGCAAGAGACAACAAAGGGTCCCATTGTAGTCTAGAGTGTTGGCATATTCAATCCCCCGAAGGAGAAGGTATCACTTGAATCACTTCCTAGACCTATTTATGATGAGGAGGGTTAAATGCAAGGATAAACTGAGAAAAACAAAGACACAACACTATTCCATGAAACTCAGTCATCATATATTCATTAGCAAATAGAGTTGTGCAAACATTATAAAGAAAAAGACATCATCCATAGAATTCATATGATATAAACAAACTTAGGGGGGTCCAACAATTCTTCATCTTTATTGATTCAATAGCCTTCATTACATACCATAAAATCAACTCTGTAGCCATCGAATTTTAGTCTACATATTGACCCACTGCAAAACTAATACATCAGCAAAACCCACAAACCCATAACCCAAATACAAAACCCAGAGTCAAAACATCACTTCTAATCCACTGGTATGTCGCTTATTGATGTGCTTTGATTTGATTCCTGGATGCCTTGATGCCTTCTCTTCGACTTACTCTATGCTTTTATAGTCGTGGGAGTGGACCCAATATGGTTACAAGTCCAACAAATTGCGCAACTTCCACTTTCTCTTTGCACAATATTTTGCGACTATGGATTATCCAAAAATGAAGGATCCAATAGGATCTGTCTACAAGCGTTGACTTGTTCCTGAATCATCTTTGATGCATTCCTAATCGTTTCACATATTCTAGTCTTGATCCTTCAAACGAAGGAGCCAACTCTAGTACTTCTACTATGGTGCAGCTCTTGAAGGATTCAAAATCCTCGAGTTTGATTTTCCACTTTCCCATCAAAATATTTGCACAAGCTATAAAATCCTAGGCCTTCTCACTATTAGGTTCGATGGGCTTATGTTTCTCTAGCTGTGTCGATTCCATGTATGCAAACGAATTCAACTACTTTAGTTGAAGGTATGTTGTCTATGCTTTTGGATTGAGCTCACATAGAGTCTTCTTATGGAGACCAATGTATCATGCAAATGATCCATCTCTTTGTCAACCTGATGGGCCTCCTCATACTTTCGTTGCTGCTCCAAAGGGTTGGTAAGAGTCTTGGCTTCTTCATTGATCCTCCTGATTTTTTTGTGCAAGACTTATGCTGGACTTTGTTTCTTTACTAGTATGCCAACCCAATCATTCAGAGAAGAAAATATGTCTTGGTTGTGTTGCATTTCCTGTTGTAGGTGGTTGTGAGTGCTGGATACTTACTGTATGGGAAAAGGCACTTGAGACATCAACTAATGTTCTTGTGCATCTCCTTGGATTCTTGCGATCACAACTTATTTCTTCAATTCCTTTGTCTCGGCTTCATGTGCTTCCAAGACTCGTAGAGGAGATAAAGGGTCTCCTTTTGGACTACGAGTGAGATCTCTTCTCATGCAATAGGGATGTGACGATGGACTCGAGGCCACATATTCTTCATTTTATCGCATAGGGTTGTCACTGTTCATTCCGCCGCTAGGCAGGCCTAATGTTCTTGGTTTCTTTCCTCAATAAAATCCGCCAATTTGACTCGGGCCTCATCATAATATTTCTATAGGTTGGTATGTTCATTCTTTGCATTGATGATTCACCATTCTCTCTTTCCAGTTGTGGTCCTTATACAATTGAATAATTGTGTCATGGACCAACTTACCTGGAAGATCAGGTATTGCAACATCTGGAGGTAATTTGCATAGGGATTGTCCACTTGCAATGGAATTCATGGATTATTCAAGCATCACGATATCTACTTCTGGATGGGTTTGTCTATGTTGAATGATTTGCATCTAGGTTTTTTTGCTAAAAAAAGTAATAATATCGGTTTGATCCTTACATATTTGGAGAAGGGCACAACAATTTTCAGGATCCTGAGCAAGTTGTTGTAACTATGCTATCACTGATGCACTTTTGATTGAACAAGATGAAAGAGGAGGGGTTGGCTCATGCTTTTTCTTCAAGGTTTGTTCTCCTTCCTCCTCCATTAGGATGTTCTCGAATGGGTGCATTTCTTCTTTTCCATCTTAGGGTGACTGTTGTGGGTATTCTTATTGTTCATCATTGTCACATGTACTACTGACCAACTGCTGGATAACCTATACCAAGGTATCATCAATATTTTGTCCTAAGCCCATCGATGAAGGTTTGGATTTCTCTTCACGGGATTCTTCAGTGCTGCTATGTTGGTGTTCTCAGACTTCATGCTAGACTAGGATATTAGGGTATCATAGATGGAGGGGAAGGGGTCACCATGGATATAAATAACACATGCTTTACCATTAGACTTCTCAAGACCCAGGAAGGATTTTAGGGTCTCCGTAACAAATCCAAAAGCATGCTCTATTGGAGAGTTGGAAGAATGAAGGGGAAGGTAATAAGATGAGGGGGTTAACTAAGTTTCTGTAATAGAGGATGGAAGTCTGAGCAGGGGGGGTATATGACACTAGGAGTCTTGAATATGAGGGGTTTAATAACATGAGGGATCTTTGGGGCTCTCAAGAGGGTGAGTGTGTCTTTCAACACCTTCCTGAAGATCGGTGTGGTGTTGGGGATGCTAGCAAGAATTTGTGTAAGGGGGAAGGGGTTGAGTGGATGAAGATTCTCCAAGCGCAACATTTGAATTACGCTTATGTGCCACTTTAACCAAAGAAGCAAGGAATATGTATGTGATAAATTTAAGTGTCTTGGTCGTGGTGACTCCCGACCAACTGGATACATCTTTGTCAAACATTGTAGAAGAAAGGAAAAAAGGGAAGCGCCTTCTCTTTGAAATATTATGGCTTGACTCCATGCAATCACAATAAGGTATGATCTCAGTTCATCCTAAATCAGATATTTGCTATGTAGTTATTTAGAAGCTGCCATGAAATCCTAACAACGGAAGTAGACACCATATCGTTGTACTATTGTCCAAAGGAAGTATCATTGAAAGTTGCATTTGTGTCATCACAATGACTTTTCAAGGGTTCAAACTGTCGAGCTTCAACTTGGCGATCGACGTGAGGTGGCAATTCACATCCTTTCAGTGATCACCATTTAGTCTTCCAGTGCCTTTCCTGTTGTTAGAAATAAGGGAATATTTTCTAAGTGATTTGGAATGGCCACATGACTGCATCACGTAACTGATCATTGATTGGTCCTTTAGATTCACCTATTTATAGTCACAAAAGATGATTAGGTCCATGATTGTGCTTCCTTGTCTTGACAATTACTTCGAAAGAAAAATCTTGAAATAAGAGAAACCATCTGCAAATCCCACCTTTTAGAACACGATTAATCACTAAATATTTGAGAGCTAAATAATATATGAAAAACTTAAAGTGTCCTCCCAATAAGTAGTGGCGGAATTTTTGTAGAGCGTAAATCATCACCAAGCCTTCACGTTCTGTTGTTGTGTAGTTGCACTCAGCATGTGAGAGTTTTATCCTAACAAAGTAAATAGGGTGGTCGATATTTCCTCCGCCTAGTTATGCCAACACAACTCCAAGGGGAATACCTAATGCATCAACATGAATGTGGAATTCTTTTTCATAGTCAGGGAATATGATGATTGGGCCATTGACCATTTTTTCCTTGAGGATTGTAAAATTCCTTTCACAATCTTCAGTCCAATTAAATACATTTTCCTTCTTTAGGAGTTGTTCCAAACGAGCTATAATGTAAGCATAATTGCATATGAATAGTCTGTAATATATATAATATATGGCACAAAGTAGACTGCATCTACTTAATAGAAGTAGGGGACAACATATTCACAATGACAATGATATTTCCAGGATATACCAAGACTACGTCACAATAGACAATGTGACCCAACAAGTTGCCAAAAGGGATGCAAAAAATGCATTTATGCAAATTCAAGGAAATATGTAACTAGTGATAATGGTCTAACATCAACCGAAGTAGTGCCACATGGTATTTGAGTAGGATATAGATTGTCCAATCATCTAAATACACCTCGAGGAACATGTGAAGGAATTATTTAAAGAATGCTATTATGATTCTCGAAAAGATTGTAGGATCATTCTTCAATCCAAAGGAATAATATTATAAACGAAGGATCCCCACTCTATAGTAAAAGTTGCCTTTTTCTTATATTCTTTCACAATCCATACCTGGATATACCTTGAGAATCCATCTGTAAAAGAATAATCCTCATTCCCAGTGACTTGGTCCATAAATTTGTCGCTAATGGGAATAAAAAATGGGTCATGAACATGTGCGGAATTTAGACTTTGATAATTGACTTAGATCCCTATGTCCTCAGTGTCTTTCTTACTTTGAATTATGACTGGACTAATCCAATAAGATTCATCTACGGGGAAAATCAAACTGACGTTCAACATCCGATCATTTTCCTTCTTCACTTTTTCCTTAATTCAAGGATTCAATTGATAGGGCCAATGCTTCACAGGTTTCGCATCATATTTCAACACAATCTTTATTCCACCCTAATATCTCTAGATTCCTTTGAGCTTTGTGAAAATTTGTAGGAAAAAATATTCGTACTTGTTTAGAAGTCATGGTATGATTTATGACACCCTCTATTCATCCCAGTAATCTCCTATGGCCACCATTTTGGTTTTGCCTTCTGTACCAATGTTGAATTTTTTTAACTTCAGAGGTTGTGTATACAAACTCCCAACCTCTTTTCGATTTTGTTGTTGCACCTTGCAAGATCCTTCAAATTCATTGAAGGTTAGATGCCACAAATGTTCTAGATTGTCAGGGTCTAGATTCTCCTTATCCATTTTTGTACAATAGAGAGGTGACTCTATCCTCTTGATATGGACGAATAAGCTAGGAAATTCTTGATGGAGTGAGCAGATGCATGGGAATCCCATGTTCTACAACTTATTAGTGAAAATAATTTCCTGAATCATCATTAGAGCATCCGTAATAGGTTTGTATGTCACGACAAAATAAAATTCTTGGAAAAATTTCGCATTCAACTTCCTCCAGCAATTGGTTTATATTTGTGTCTCTTCATGTAGGTACCAAGCCTTAATAATGGGTCTCAATTCATGGAAGAACTGGTGAACCCAAAATTCTGGATGTAATCCATCGACATTCCATTGTCATTCGCATTGATCGATGTGAAAAAATGGATCTATATTTCCTATATAAATTTCCGTGACTCGGTTGGTATGCTTAGAAGGGCCAAATCAAACTACTAGAGTTGTTTAAGAAGTAGTCTAGTCATGTATATAATCCCTATGCATAGTTCACCACCTGGTGGGGGTTTCTTTCAGTGTTGTATCTAGAATATATTCTCATTGGTTTTCTACAACACATGTATTCATTTTCTTCAGAAAAGAATCTAAGCATGCCATCATATATTGGAGGATCCAAGACTTCTACCCCAATCCATCAAATTGACTTTATCATTGTGCAACATCAAGAAGATAGTTCATGCTTCCTATTCCGCTAATCATCCAATATTGCTTCTTTAAATTCGACATCAAAAGAGAGAATGCTTCTCCAACTAACATAACCATTTGTTTTAGGATTCAAGTAATCCTCCCTTTTTCTTGTTTTCAAAGTGTAAATGTTATCTAGAACATCTCGTTCCATATTCTCATATACTGGTTTAGTGTACCTTGGCCCTTGGAGTGGGTCTAGAGGTTGTGTATCCTTCATTCCATCATCTTCAAAGGTCATAGTGCTGTTCTTCAAGTTGATCACACCATAGTTTTCATAGGCCCATTCCATTCCTATTAAGGATAAATATGGATTAGTTCCACCCATAATATCAATTACTTCGAAATAAATGATGGTATTCACACCTGCTAGGTCCACTTCTACATTTCCAATAAGCAAGTAGGGAATATTTGATATTGGTTAGCCATCCTCAACTGGATAGGAGAGTAAATGAAAAAAGGGTGACCCATAGACTCTGAAGACTTCTTCAGAAGTATGTTAACATTATCTCCCAAATCCATCATCACATTCTTGATATCATATCCATGGACTTGAGCATCCAATATGAATTCCCATCCAATCCTTTTCTCCCTTCTCTTCTGCATCATCTAAGTTTTTCTTTCAGGAAGAGGGGAACATATTTCTTCATCTTCTTCTGCACCACCATAAATTGCACAAATAGTTTTCCACAAATAGCAAGTTGCATCTTCATCCCCCAAAATGCAGTCAACCAACAAAATAAACCATAGAGAGATAGGGTCTTTTATCCTATCTAAGGATCCCATATCCGTATTTCTTTTGCAACTCCTTAGAGGTGTCACACCATATGTCCTAGCATTATGATATGGTTCTACAACATTTTTTGTTGGTGGAGTGGACATACATTGAAACATTTCAATGGCATCCCTGAAAATCTCTTTCTAGTGGACTAGATCAAACTTCGTTGTTCACGGAGTTGCTTTCTATATGTCAAGAAAATCCTAGCCATTCAAATATGCACTCGTTATAGATCCCCCTCAGGTGACAACAAATCCTATTAGGTTGTGGTCTTCTCTAGGTTCAGAGTTAATTAAACTCGATGGTCTCCATGCATGATCTTCCTACTTTGCAGCAAGCTTCAGGAATTCTTTGATACTACGAGTGTTCATTTGCAAAATAGTTTCACCATGGTCTTATAGGGAGGGAAAATATTGTGCTAAATGTCCTACCTCATCACAATTGTAACAATATATTAAACCTCCATGTCCTCCTCCTCTACTTGGTTTGAACCCTCATCCACGTCCTCCACCACCTCCCCTTCCTAGCAGTTGTTGTTGATATGATATTTGATATATAGATCGATCCAATCTTTCTATTAGGACGTCTAGGGATTTGCATTTGTCAATACAATGTAAGTCGTACGATAGAGCCGAAAAATTCACAATATACAATGTTTTGTACTGAGCAGTACTTCTGCAGACAGGGAAAAATTCGTGGTGGATGTCTAAAAGCCTTATCGATCTCACAATATTGATTCAAAGAAGACCAACTTGTACTGGTAGGACCAACTTGTACTAATTCTACTTACTACTGCACCAACTTGTATATTGTTAGGATTAACAACTATCTAATCATACCAACGTAATTGTAAAACATGATCATGAAAAGGAATTACCAAATTTGTAAAACATGATCATGAAAATGAATTACCAAATTATGTAAAGGAACTCAGGGGGGTAGTTGAGGGTTTATTACTATCATTGCTTCCAATATCTCCTTCCACAATAGTGGGAGGCTCACTTTTTGTGGTTCTGTCATTTTCCTTAGGTCCATACAATTTGGATTATTCTGCAACACCTTCAAGGGATGGCTTAGATATAAATTGAGTCGACAATCCACTACTTAGTAATTGAGATTCATAGTTTCTTTCCTTATTCACAGTAGACACGCCTTCTCCTCACCTCTTCCTTTTTGGGTCATCCTACACCTCTATTTCTCTTCCTCTCAACCATGAACTAGCAAGTTCCTCTCGTCTCTTCATATCCCACAACTCACTTACTCCCTCCTCACTATTGTCTCCATTCCACAACTCCTCTTCTAGTTGTGCACTTATTTTCTTCGCTTTTCTCATCTGTCTTCCACCACTTTTCACAGATTGTCGATCTTCTGGCTACATGTTAAACGCTTATGTCATTATCCGGTGTTCCTTCCATTGTGTGGAATTCCCATTTTACAAAACTCTGCAGCATCACCTTGACCAAACCCCCATCCGCATGAGGGTTTTACTCCATTTTGATAAGGGTAAGAGGTAAAAATATGTATTCAACTAACCAGACCTTGATCCACAATGAGATTTCCTTCAGTAGACTTCCTCTTGCTCCCCTTTTTCAATCTTCTTTAGCTTTAGATATGGACTGGTTATTTTCGGCCACAAATTCCACAATATATCCTGTCAAAGTAATCTCTACCCAAAAGTCAATAGCTATAGTTAAGAATGTATCTAGCTAGTGCAATTCTACTAGATCTCCTTGAGTCGACTATACAATTCTTCACTGTCGATTGCTGTGTTCTGGGGCTTCCACAAGTCTTTTCCACCACTTGTATAATTTTACAGGGAGCTCAACCCACAAAATATCGTACTAATCAAATATTGGTCCTCTACAAAGGATATATTCTATATGTTTCCATGGAACCCACCCTTGCAACTCATATTCCTATAATATAAAGTCCTCGAACCTCTTTTCCCACCAATCTTGCTTTTCAATATAAATGTATCCATGTAGTTAATGGTGTCTTGTAGAAATCATATTTCAACAATGGAACCATTTGTTGGCACGAAACTAATAAGACAAGGGTTCTTGTAGGATTCAACAAAGGGGCCCACTATAGTCTAGAGTGATGGCATATTCAATCCCTTGGAGGAGAAGGTATCACCTAAAGCACTTTGTAGACCTGTTTATGATAAGGATGGTTAAATACAAGGATAAAATGAGAGAAACATAGACACAACACCATTATGCGACATTCATTCATCATATATTCATTAGCAAATAGAGATGTGCAAACATTATAAAGGAAAAGGAATCATGCATAGCATTCATATGATATACACATAAAAATTAGGGGGCTCCATAATTGTTCATCTTTATTCATTCAATATCCTTCATTACATACCATACAATCGTCTCTATAGCCATTGAATTTTAGTCTACAGAATGACTCATCGTAGAAATAATACATCAACAAAACCCACAAACCCATAACCTAAATACAAAACCCAAATACAACATCATTTTTGATCTGTTGGTTTGCTGCTTGCTGATGCATACGGATTTGATGCATGGATGCCTTGATGCCTTCTCTTCAATTCGTTGTGCTTTTATAGTCGTGGGATTGGACCCAATATGGTTACAAGTCCAACAAATTTCTCAACTTTCTCTTTGCTCTCCATGTAATCTTCTGTGACTATGGACCATCCAAATATGAATGAGAAAACATTCTCTTTCAAGTCTCCATTCAAGAATGTAGTCTTCATGTCCAATTGATGAACTTTCCACCAGTTTTGTACAGCCAAATACAATAAAGTGAAAATGGTATCCCATTTCTCCATTGGAAAGAAAGTATCCTCATAGTCAATGCCTTCCTTCCGTGTAAAACCTTTTTCCACAAGCCTCATGTTGTGCTTATCAAGTAAGCCATCAGAGGTGTACTTGTTCTTGTAGAACCACTTGCAGATCCACTTCACATTCTTAATGAGACTATCAGACTAATTTTGCATGGCTTCTTTCCACTCATCACGAGCAACAACTTCTTTGAAGGAATTCCATTCAAGGTTAGCAGATAAATTCAATTCACAATCATATGAGACATCCATATCTTCTACATCACCTAAATTTGAATTATATGTATCTTCTCCATCGTCCTATTTGGTCGAACTTCTTGTTCCCATATTTTTAGCTTCATCAAGATGGACACTTTCAAGTGTCTTTGTGACCCATTTTAGAACTTTATGTGAAGTTACAGGTTTATTGGTTGGTGGTGCTTCATTCTCTTCAAGATCCAGTCTTCTGATCCTCTCAATCACGTCATCCAATTGAACCTCTTGTTTATGTAAAGTGGAAGGAACTTCTTCACGAGGAGGAGATGGATTTGCAAAAGGAGATTCCATAGATTGAACCAAGATAGGGATGTGGAATCTCATTATCAACTTCATGAAAGGTCTTTACATGGGAAATTTTTTCCAGATGATTAAGATGCCTCTCCATAGACTCGTCATTTCTATTCATTTCAAGAAAAATGATCTCTCTAGAAAGAATAAAATTTTTGGTTGCCTCATCCTAAAGACTATATGCCTTGGTGGTGTTTCAGTACCCTAATAAGATGCACTCCTAACTCCTTACACCAAGCTTGTTTCTTTGTTCCTTTGGAATTAAGGAATAACATGTGGAACCGAAGACCCTAAGATGCCTCATTGAAGGGATGCAACCATGCCACATTTTGTGTGGATTTTTGTTTCCAAGAGAATGAGTTGGACTTCTATTTCTCAAATAAACTACACATAAAGTTGTATCACCCCAAAACATCAATTTGCCATTCTTGAAAAATAGCATGGAACATACCATATTCAAGAGAGTTGTGTTCATTCATTTTGGTAAACCATTTTGTTGAGGATTGTATAGAGCTGTAGTTTGACACCTACTCTCATGTTGACAAAGATAGTTTTCAAAATCAGTAGAAGTGTACTATTTTCCATTATCAATACAAAGTGTGCCAATGTGAGATTGTGCTTCATTTTCAATCCATACATAAAATATTTCAATGTTTCATATGCTTTAGATTTTTTCTTTAATAAATAGACCCAACACATCCCGGTGTAACTATAAAAAATGTCACGATATATTTATTACCAATTGTAGAAGGAACAGGCATGGGGCCATACAGGTCAAAGTGCATCAACTCTAACTTTCCACATTTCCTTAAATTTGACTCATAGTTACTTACTATGTTTTCCAACAATACAAGAATCACAGTGTTTTAGCTTCTTTGGAATGGTTGGAAAACCAAAAAGGCCATTCTTTTTCAACAATCGAATACTATTATAGTTAATGTATCCATATCTAACATGCCATAAAATACTAGAATATATTGTAGCTTCTTCATGCTGAGAGAGGAAGACAAAATTATGAGCTCTTATAGATGTTCCTTTCAGCTTCAAACAACTTTCCATCTTCACATCTGGTCATGATGACCTGGTTGTCATAGGACCTCCTTGTCTCTGCTATCCCATTGAACATGTGGATGGAATGGCCTTGTTGTCAAATTTGCACCAAGGAGAGAAAGTTTCTCTTCAACTATGGAAGGTATCAAACATTATGTAGCAAGAAATCAGGGAATCTAGGTAGTTTGAGCCTAGTGGAACCAATTCCCTTAGGCTTGAGGCTAGACATATTTGCAAAATACACTACCCCATCTACATTGTCATTCAATTCTTCAAAAAAATATTTTCTAAAATTCATATGGGAGGTTGCACCAGTGTTGAGTATCCATGTATCTCTCAAAGAATCAAATAAGTATTGAAAATAACTTCATTTAGTCCAACATTACAGTGTGCAATAATAAAGTGAGAAGATTCAGATGCTTTGCTAGTATCTTGAGTTTTATCTTTGTCTTCTTTCTTCTGGTCGTGCTTGTCTTGGATCTTATCCCAAAAATTGCAACATTGATCCCCATCATGTCCATCCTTGCTGAAATGAGTGTAATGAAGATCACATCTCTTACCTTGATTATGTCTAGCCCCCTTGCCTCTGAAATTATTTCACCCACGTCCTCTTTTACTACCTTCTCCTCCGGATGAATTATTGGATTATTTCTACTCTTTATGAGAAATAAATATAGTCTCTCTGGTAGGCTAAGTTTCCTTCTTTACAAATGCTTTCTCATGCTTTACAATCTTTTCTACCAACATGTCAATTGTGAGGGACTTCATTTGACCACTAACTTGCATAGATTCAAGGTAGTGTGAATATGAGCGGTAGAGACCCTTGAAAAAGATTGTGAGTGAAAAGTCTATCTTTACTATGGTGGCATAAATGTCATACATAATGGCTTTGATTTCATATGCTAAATCCATGGGACCATTATCTTTCAAATCAAGGTTGAAGAGCTTCACCAACAATTGTATGAATTCCAATTCTGAGTGTCAGTCATATAAATCCTTTAATTTATTCAATGCATCATAAGAAGTTTTAATATGAAATATATGATGACTGGACTCTTCACTTATAGTAGTAGAAATCAACGCATATGCCTTCTTGTATTTTTTCTTCCATATGGCGAGCTCTTTGTCCGTTTCATGTAGCTTTGGTGTAGTCGATATCCAACCACCCTCTATTGCGACTGTTTCTTCTTCATAGATCGTCAAATATGAGTGTGTGCTTGATGTTCCTCATCCATTCCGGTATCTATCCTTGTTGGTGAGAACTTCTCTGACGATGGAAGTCAAATAATGCAATTTTTTATGAAACACTCTGAAAATAATTGCAATGCTTTAAACAATACTAGGTGCAAGTTTGAGTCTCTACTACCTTTTAAAATACAGTCTATAAAATAATACAATCTTTGCAATACAATAGAATCTTTGTAAAAATATGATATTGCAATTGTTCATGGGAACCTACACCTCCTATGCCAAGAATAAGGAGATACCAAACTCATAAAATAATATAAATTCCATTGGCAATAATCTTATGAAAAGGAAGAAACATCCTGTCTAAAGGTCTATGACTATATAAAGTGACACCAATACTTAGATGGATTTTTCAAATCCCCGTAGAACCAATTTGTTGAATGCTAAGTACATCAACAACAACATGCAAGATTATTTTCACATGAATAAATTTTTGAGAAGAGTTTAGCTTGAAACCTTTGGAGATAATGATGGTTCTCATCGATCCTGATTCTCACTTCGACAGGCATATCGACACCTGATACCAAAGAGACAAATATGGTGCAAGAGATATCATAATTCTATCCAAGGCTACATCGAGTCTTCTTGCTTCAACTTTCACACAAATATAAAGTGCACTAGCGTTTATATCCTTCTCAAAAGCATTTATCTCAGGGCCAATCATCCTAGTAGTGGCATGAAACTAAGTGAGAGGAGGTAGGTTAGAATGGAGCGAATATAATATTTGAGTAGGAATAAAACTCCAGTCCACTTGTAGGTGAGGATACAATCTATGTGCAGGTATACAAATAATCTCTACATGTAGGTGAAGTCATGCACAAACTGAGAGTTAAGACACGATATTTGAGGCATGCATTTTATGAATAAGAACATGTTAAAACAATATCTAGATTAGGGTTTCAAAATCAGAGTGCATAGATTGAGGAGGGATCATAATTTTGAAATTAGAATGCACAGTTCATGAGGAGGTGCATGTGTATGAAGGAGACTTCATGAATTAGAGAAGAGGATACAATTGTCTACAAGAAGAGTGAGAAAAGGTCGTAGGTAGAGATGAAACATTAGAGGCATTAGGGTTTTCTCACCAACACACAAATGAAACTAGGAGATGGGTAGGTTTGAAAAATTAGAGGCAAAGTTGAGAGAAGAACTGGTAGAGTAGGGAATATGGAAGATTGAAGAATTATTCCATACTAAGAAGAACTCACGGGATATGATTTATGGCAGATCCCAGTTCTGATACCACTAAAGGAATAACTCTAGGATTCTTGAATTAAATTGAGCATAAGTTCCTTATTAATACATGAGGGATGTGATCTTTGGTTTTCATATTCCAAAGGTGCATTACTCATCCTTAATAACTCTTTGTCTTATTTTAGTCATTGAAATTAAGTATTTTTGCAACATTTACATAGAACCATAATTCTTGCAGATTAGGTCTCCAACATCTTCCATAGGTGCAAGCTAGGTCTCCAAGATTAGGTCTCTTTTTACATGTTATATACAACATAACTGGAAAAAAAAAATCCTTTAGCTTACATGGGTATTTTGAAATACCTGCACAATGAATCTTGCTTCTAGTAAAAAATATGAAACGTATGAAATTGAATCACCTTTCCGCATATATAATTTTTATTTATTGAAAATGTTCGCAACTAAATCAATTTTGATTTTTTCTAACATTGACATTTTATTTTTTCAGCAAATGATAAGGTATATGTCCATGTTAGTGCAACCTTTGAGTACCTAAATGATGGAAACAATATATCAAAATTGGAAAACATAGATAACAAATAGTACTAGCGTGGTGCTATTTTTCTAAAATAAAATTAGTACTTTTAAATATTTTTTAATATTATCTAAGTGAGTAGTTCTCAAAATTAGTATGCCAAGTGTTAGTGCAACTTTTCAACGTCTAGTGTAATGATGATGGATTGGATTTTTTATAGCATGTAGAGGCCAATGATTATTAGTGCAACATATACTTCTTTTATTATATGGTTGCGAAAAGAAAAGGTTATGGCATAAACATGATTAGTTTTCTAAAACTCTAGTTGCATCTAAAAAGCCCACCAACTTCATGCACTCATTGTACAACACTTCATCCTAAACACCATCCAAGCAAAGTGACACTCCATCCAAGGGGAGTTAGTTGCTTGACAATGCAACATTATTCAATTGATCTTTCGATATCATCTTGAAACAAACCTACACATAACCCATGGGTAAGTGTTAACACCTTTTCGGAAGTGCCATGCATCAATTTTTTTTGATCGAACCACCAAAACCTATTATTATTCTTGAATGAAAGTACAATTCAGAGTGAGTTACATAATTCCAAGTCCTCAGGATACATTTCATTTAAAATATAAAAGAAAATCATTATGGAAAATTTTAGGGGAGGGGCTAAATTTTTACTTTTTTTTAATAAAAGATTCTTAAATTTCTATTTTTTCTAAATTAATTTGCCCAAATTCTATGGAAACTCTAAAAATAGCCAAAATTGTTTAGAAATTATATAAAATCTTTAGAAAATTGAATCTTTTTATAAAAATATCATCAACATTTTATGGTTGGAAATTTAAGAATTAGTAAAATTAGCCAAAATTTCTACACTTAAAAAAATTATAAATTTTTAAAATTTTAACTAACAAACAATTCATACATTTTTACTTTAAAGATATGAAAATTAATATATATATATATATATATATTTTTTTTAAATTTATATGTTTTTCATCCCAATTGTAATTAATAAGAAGTTTAGACAGTTTCACTATTATTTAAATTACAAATTTTAATGTATAAATAAATCTTAGACTCCCAAATATCCATATTGTATTTGAATTATGAAATCTTAACAATTTACATCTCCAATTGTAAAGTATATTTAGAGTGCTTATTATTTTGTTTTGATCTAATTTTAAAAAAAAAATTATTTATTTTTTCATATTTTATTTATATTAATTTAAGAATTTTATTTTTTATTTTTTTTCATTTTGATTATTTAAAAAAAATAATAATTTAATTTTTTTTTCAAAAAAATTATATTTTCTACATTCCAACATAATTTATATTAATAAAATCTATTTTTAATAGGATAAAATCACTATTACTACTGGATTTGAAAGTGTTTATAGTATTATGAAGAAGATACAGAATAAGAAACAATTAATGTCATAAAAAAATTAAACTCCAAATTAAAAGATTAAAAATCTTTAAAAAAATACATGAAATTTAGAAAAGAGTATTTATGATTTGTGAAAAATATTTTTAGTGATGATAATGGTTATGATTAACAACAATGGTACCACTTTTATTTCTCAAACTTTAAAACTTAATTATAAAATATTATAATAATTTAAATATACTTTAATAATATAACATATAAAATTATAATTTAATTTATAAAAATAAAAGAAAATTATTTTTTTATAAATATTTAATAAAACAAATTATTAGAGTAAATTAATTAATTACCAAAAAATTTAATATCCAATAAATCAAAGTTAATAGTGACGATGGTAGTTAACTTCCACTATTGGACCTTAATAATATTACTTGGATTTTGGTCAATCGAACCTTAATAGGATTACTTGATTGCTGTAAAATTTTATTTCTATGTTAAAAAAACTTAGAAAAAATTATTCCTAGGTCACTATAGTTTTGACATGTTAGAATGAGTTTAGGGAGATTAGTATTTTAGCAAAGATTATGAAACTTCAATTTAATGTGGGTGTATGCAGGGCATTCTAAGAGAAAGTGACTTTCATCCTCAACTCTCGCAAACTCACAGTGATGACAAATCTTATCCACCATGGTGTTTTAGGAATTGTGGACAGCCTCTTGTTTCACTGCGAAGCTCATTAATTTTCTTCTTAGAACTGGTTAAAACAAAGAGATAATTTTGATATTCCATATTAGGGTTAGTGACCTCCTTATAGTATCTCAATTTTCTTTTAACCTATAATTCTTTCTTGCCCCACATTTTCTCTTTAAACTTAGATGAGATAATATTATTAATGTTATTGATATCTTGCAAAGTGTGTCACGTCCCCAAATTTTTGTTATGGACCACTCCATTGGATTAGGGGATGCAATGGCCTAAGTTACTTGGTAAGTTCATGATAAATTATTAAGATGGTGGCATGGGTCATGAGTTTGTAATGTATGAGGCTCAATATTTATTATTAATGCAACATTAGTCAAAATGGGACAAGGAGGGTGCATAGGAGGTGGAAATTGGGCCCCACATGATTTGTAACTCCTCCAAATCAAGCTAAACACATCCAAATTCGAATTCGAAGGTGCAAGAAGGTTCATGATAGAAGCAAATTCAAGTTTGTAACTACCCAGGCTAAAAATAACAAAGGGAAGGTGTACTTGAGGATAAGTAACTCCCAAATGGAATCTATGACACTATGACATCATCTATGACACCTTATGACAAGTTATGACATGTTTCGAGTCCTAAATATAACCAAGGAAGGTGCTAAAGGATATGGTGGGCCCACAAGAAGGTGTAACTTCCCCAAAATTGAACTATGCACATCTAATTTGAATTTACTAGTGAGATGAAGTAATATTGAGTTAAATAATATTAAAGAAGTAAGTTAAAGTGCCTAAGGACCCATTCTCTCATGAAAATAACATTTATCAATATTTTATTAATAATTTTATGAGAGAATTCTAGAAGGAAGGGGAAGGGCTCAATGAAGTCTACAAGAAGGATGCAGGTCTATTAGGGGGATTTTTTGGACATTTTGATCTTAAATAGGAGAGATCTTGTGTCTTTTCAAGCTTGAGATATTATGTACCCCTTGCAATTGTGAACTAGTTTTGGTGGTGAAAGATTCCACCCTAGCTAGTAGAGATAATGAGTTCATCTAGATATCTTCACTGTGCTTCATGGAAATTGATTAAGAGGAGAAATCACTTTCATATTTCTCTACAGAGCTTTATTTCAGGTGTTTATGTTCATCTATAGTAGTGGGGTCAAATTCTTGATGGTGTGTTCAAGTTCTAGTTAGTAGAAGTGTGAAGTTGTGGAGTTTCGGGACAACAATGTTTGTATTGGTTTCTGCTAAAAGAGGGCGTAGGGTGACTCCACGAAGGTGGTTCACGATTTTAGGTGCATGGAAGCAATTTTTTTTTTTTCGAACCCTCAATCGAGTTATTTTCAAGCCCTCGATCGAGGTTTTAAAAGCTCGATCGAGGGTTTTAAAATACCTCGATCGAGGGTTTTACAAGACCTCGATCGAGGATTTTTAAATACCTCGATCGAGGGTCTAACCAATAGCTCGATTGAGGGCTTGGTTAGACCTCAATCGAGGTATCTCTCGATCGAGGTGTTGAGATAGGGAAAAAAAAAACAAAACAGGGCTCGACCGGCCGGTCGACCTTGTTTTTGCAGTGTTCGACAGCGACCGGGAGAACAGCGACATGAAGTAGCAAAACACCCTGGACTGAGCTGCAGCCGACACCTCACAACGCCCACGCCACCTCCCAACGCCACCTCCACGGTGTCTCATACTCCACTAGGTAGGTGGAATTCAACCCACTCTTTGTTTAAAAAAATAAAAATAAATTTTATTTGTTTTATATAAAATTGTGTTTTGTATAAAATTTTGTGTTTTTTATAATATGTAAGTTTTATTTGTATTTTATGAATTTGTGTGGATGTAACCATTGAAACCAAATCACCATTGAAACCGAAAACCACCATTGAAACCAAAAACCATTTTTTGGGTGTAGAAAAACCATTGAAATAAAAAACTATTTGAAAAAAAAACAAAACAAAAAACCATTCCAAAACAAAAACCAAAAACCATTTGAAATTTGAAATATGTTTAGGGTTTTAAATTTTTTTTGTATTTATTTTTTAAAATTATTTAAAATATTTTTGTTTATATCAACCGGTAGTATTTCATTGCATAAATGCTACCAGTTTTATTTTAAAATGTGTTTTGACAAGCAGAAATGCTGCCCAATTTTTTTTCAATCCTCTAAGAATGCCAAGAGGATTGAAAAAAAATCATATATTACATTACTTAACCTATAACTCTAAACCTACCAATATAACATCACAAAACATTAATATTAATAATATAATATAAAAAATTAAAAAATGAATATTAATAATATATTTAATCATATATTATTAATTTCATATAATCATATACTATTTATTTATTTTTACTCAATTTATTTTTAAAAAATAATATAGTTATTCTTGTTTGTTAAAATGTATAATAAATATATCATGATTTATTGATTAAATCTTTAATAAAATATTTTAAAATTATGTAAATGAAAAAAAATATTATATCTATATTAAATTATATTATTTATTATTTTCTAAATAATTTATTTTAAAATGACATATTTAAAGAATGTAGTACCTTATTTTAAAATTATGTATTTAAAGAATGTGTACCTTATTTTAAAATTATGTATTTAAAGAATGTGTACCTTATTTTAAATTTTTAATAAAATTTAAAAATTTAAATAACACAAGGTGATTTGTATATAATTAATTATTAACATATGATTATGATTAATTTATATGAATTTAAAATTTAAAATTAAAATTAAATTAAATATAAATCTCATTATACTTACCATTATTCTCATTTTGAATACTGAAACTTAGTTTGAATTTCCTTTAAATTATAATTCCTTATATTATTTTATAAAAGTTATGCGGCTGAAAATGTACATATAGTTATGAATAGTTTACATAAATTTATAAATTAAAATTAAAATTAAATTAAATATATATAAATAATTAAAAACTTAACTTAGAATATATTAATATTCAAATTAAGATTATAAACAAAAGACAAATAAATAAATGAATTTATAGGCATAGGGATACTATATGAATCCTTTTTCATAATTTTTGAAAAATATTTTTTTCTTCCTCTTTTTTAATGTTTTTGTTTATTTTCTAAACACTAATTTAAAACCCAAGTAACCTATACCTTAAAAAATATATTAATCTTCTAATATTTCCATTTTTGAACATTGACATGAATTGGCATGGATTTTCTTATTTCTTTCCTTTCCTTCACCCCTGCATCATACATCACTTACTTGAACTCCCAAAATGTAATAGGTAGGAAGGGTTGTTCCATTCCTCTTCTAACCTTACCCTACCCCTCACTTCTGCATGCTTGTTTATTCTAAAGTGAAATTAATTAGGAAAGGGGTTGATCACTTTTCATTTAGAATGTTTTTATATTGCATTCATCTTCCCACACCACAAGATACATGGCCCCACACTACCAAGATGGCCAATTATGAAATGACATGTGGCATTTAGTTAGTGAGGTCTTTAAAAATGTTTAATGTGATCCTTCAAAGAGTTTCATAAACCTCCATATTCCATAGGCACCATAACTATTTCCAATTGACTAGATAATATTTTTTCAAATTCGGTTTACCTCCTTGCCATAGTAACTTTTGTTGTAACTCGTCAATTTGGTTGGATACCCCTGTCGATGCTAGAATAATTGAATTATGATATATCTAGAGACATGGATGATAACATTGATTTTAAAAGCACCACTCAATCTGTTGGATTTAGCCACTAGCAGCCCCATTGGCTCATTCTTGTTTTAAGTTTTTCAGTAACTCCCCTCCAATTTGAGGCCTTATGTCGACCTTGATATATTGGAATTCCTTAAATAAACAAAAGAATTCCATTCCTCTTTAACAAAAAATTCTTATTAGCAATGTTCTGGGTGTAGATGGGAGAGGAATGCCATCCATAAACTCCATTAGGGTTTAAGTGTTTAAGGTTCGATGGCTTAGGGGATAGGGGATTTAGGGATTTTGTGTTAAGGGATTAGTGATTAAATAGAGTTGAGGGCTTAAGGGTTTAGGGATTAGCGCTTAAGGCTTTAAGGGTCAATGGATTATCGGTTGGAGGATTTAGGGGTTTTTCATAACTCTCTTGAAATTTCATGGAACGTCTTCTAACACGCCCATCACCAATGTCATCCACTGATGTCGCACGATGAGCAATGAATGGGGCCAACATTGAAATTTCTTCAAACTATTCTTGTATGCGTTGGAATTTGACATGGTTAGACTAGGCACATGCCTTAATTATATGTGAGGTTTTCAAGACTCAAGGATGCCTAATTTCCCCACATAATCTTTGAGATCATCCATGTTTGCATCAACGTTCATCATGCAGTCTCATTATCATCATTCGTCATCTATGGAATGTTTGTCAAAACTCTCTTGAAATTTCATGGAACATCTTACAACATGCCCATCACCATGCAGTCTCATTATCATCATTCGTCATTCCCATTGAAATTTCATGGAATGGCTTCCAACACGCCCATCACCAATGTTATCCACAGACGCTGCATCGTGAGCATTGAATGGGGACAACGTTGAAATTTCTTCAAATTGTTCTTGTATGCATTGAGATTTGACATGGTTACACTAGAAACATGCCTTGACAGTATGTGATGGTTTCAAGACTCAAGGATACTTGATGTCCTCGCATAATCTTTGAGATCGCCCACATTTGCATCACTGTTCATCATGTAGTCTCATTGTCATAATTTGTCAAATTACCATCTATGGAATCTTCGTTGAAAATCTCTTCAAATGTCATGGAACGTCTTCCAACACGCCCATCACCAATGTCATCCACTGACGTCGCATGGTGAGCAGTGAATGGGGCCAACGTTGAAATTTCTTCAAACCGTGCATGTATGCGTCAAAATTTGGCATGGTTAGACGAGACATTTGCCTTGACGGTATGTGAGGGTTTAAAAACTCAAGGATGTCTGATGTCCCCACATAATCTTCAACATTCTCCATGTTTTCATGAACCTTCATTATCTAGTCTCATTTTCATCATTTGTCATTCTCAATTCTTCACCAATTTCCAAGATAGATTCAATATAAATTCTTCATTAATGGAAAATGAAGAGCCCTTGATCATTAGGAAAAATGGAAATCCCTTTAGGGATACCAAAACCTAAAAAAAAGTGTTTTTGAGGACAATGAGCTAAATATTTTGAAGCAATGCAAATTAATCACTATCTAACATGTAAATAACAACTACACAAAAGCTATGGATTTAGCTAGATTGCATGCACTTTTGAACTAGTATTAGAAAGAGCTACTTGAGATAGATATAACCTATATACAAAAGGGGAACATTCATGACATATAGCAAAATCCATCAATCCTCATCTATATCCTTAGATTCAACAACACCACAATGACATGTATAAAACTCATTTGGTCTCCATCTATAACCTTAGATTCAATGTTACTTTGGAAAACAACCTACAATTTCCCTTATGGAAAATCCATAATTAAGTACTCCATATACACAAACCAAGAGATGATGATGAAAATGTTCAATGAAAATTTGAAATTGAACATGAAATTGAAATTTGAAATTGAACATGAAATTGAAATTTGAAATTTGAAATTGGAATTGAATTTGGCATTTAAATTTTAAATTTGAAACTGAATTTGAATTTGAATTTGAAATAGTATTTGAAATTTGAATTGAATTTGAAATTTGAATTTGAATTTGAAATGTGAAATTTGAAATTTGAATTTGAATTTGAAATGTGAAATTTGAAATAGAATTTGAAATTTGAATTTGAATTTGAATTTTAAATGTGCAATGTGGAAGAGAATTACAATTAGAAATTGAAATGTGATGCAGAGAGTTCTCAAGAGAGAACTTCATTGCTTCGTGCTCCGCGATGCACGACAGGATTTGACGTCACCCAACAGGGTGGCCATCGACAGCGCTCCTGCTCACCGAGGAGTGAGGCCACGCCAGGGTCGGCTGCCACTGGTGGCAGCATCAGGAGAGCTAGTGTGTCGGTTCATCCCGACGAGATACATGTTGATCCCTAGGAGGGGGATATGCAGCAAGACACGAGTGCATTAGGTGCATATTTTTTGTTAGATACATTTTCAGTAAATTTTTAGTATATAATGCATTGAATTTTAGTTGCAAGTTATAATATATATATATTTAGTAACATTTGTGTTTTGGTTTGGATCGCAGATGACCTGTCAGGGGGATCGTACGACGATGAGGTCGCATGCATCACTCTCGCTAATATCACTACCCAGCGAGAGTGGGTGCACTCATGTGTATGCACATTGAGGGAGGATTCTCCCACACGATGATTTTTATTCATGATGTTATCAACAGTGGATGACATGTTGGACCTCTACAAGAGGGTGGGACCTCTTAGTGACATTTGGCGTTTTTCATGCCAGAGGAGGAGACGTGATGCCATTGGGCCCCACAAATGGGAGGATGTCAAAGTCGCCATAAAAGGGCATGATGTCAAGGGTACTTTGTTCGGCATCTCTCCTAACCGCCCTTCCGGTCAACCGCTTAGACTCAAGGAATTTAAGTTGGAGGCTGCTGCACCATATTTATATGATAGATTCGTCGGAGCGTGGGGCATGTTCCCCCACCATGAACAGGTCCCATTGTACTTTGCAAAACATATTTATGTAGAGTTTGTTTTGGATATGCACCCAGATTACACCAACATAGGGTCTGAGTTCTTTGGGGCTAGTAGGGGATGCTCCTACCAACGTCCTGGAGCTCGTAGAGACCCTACCTTCATGCCACCCCCTACGAGGTTGGTACCGATGCCAGATAGGACAGTTATAAGGTCGACGGACGTGGCACAGTCATCCCATATTGCTGCAGAGGCTAGACATGACATTGCAGAGTCATTGTTCACTGCCATGAACAATGTTGTTGTTGTTGTGCATGGAGAGGCATCTAGACCACCCCTTGCACCTGCAGAGCCAAAGATAGAGTATGTTGATAGTGACCTACTCAGGAGTTTGGATGGCAAGGCCATAATGCGGTATGCTGAGTCATCCCGAGATGCATACTTTCGGTTGTATAGTAGATACGCTGCTACAGGATAGGTATACTTTTGTACAACTATGTATATATGTTTTCATGTTACATCATATTATATGTCGTAAATTGAATGGTCAATAATACTTAAGGGAGTCGTATTCTATTGCTCCATGCAGAGGACCACATTCATGGATCAACACTTTGGTAGTGAGCCATCGGTTGGTCCATCCGCTCGTCCCAACCCACGGACGACAGTAGTCGTGGTAAGTTATAATTTATGTTCCAGTTTAATTTGTGTTTATTATTTTTCAGTTTAAATAATTTATGTTTTATTTCTTAATTTTCGAGATTTTCTGTTTTAGATCTTAACTTCAAATGAATTTCAAATTGTACAGGGAAAAGGAAAGGGCATTGCTCCTGATGATAGACATGAGGACCGCGAAGGTCATGACCAACTGGGTCTAGACACAGAGGTGAGTTTTAATTTATGTTCCAAATCATCTGGTTTAATCACTTTAGTAATTTATTTGTGTACTTTATGTTTCAATTTTTGAAGTTTAACTTAAATTATGTTTTAGTTTTAATTTTTAATAAATATAACTTATTACATGTAATGGAATCTTACATAAGCATCGCTACAAGCGGGTGTCAGTGCTGCAATGGCTTTCTCATATGCTTGGGATGCAACTCAAGCATGTGGTCCTGATGAAGGGCCATCTACCCATATTCCTACCTAGATGCCCGAGATCACCATTGACTCGACGGAGATCGAGGCATTCTTTCATAGTTTACCGCCTCATAGCCAACATCAATCTACTACACACGAAGGTAGTCATAGGGTCGATCAAGGGCCTTGTGGGGGTAGTGGCCAATGAGTGGATGATCTATACATTTCCATGTTTTGGATATTTTCATATTTTATATATTTTCATGTTTTGGATGATCTATGTATTCATTTTCATGTTTTGGATATGGATTTCTATCATTTATACATGGAATTTTATCATATATGGACTTTGGATATGGACTTTTGGATATGTTGTTACATATTTTGTATATTTTATCATATTGATGTCTTCATGTGTATTTTGTATCTGATTTTGTATCGATGTGTAGTTACAATTTAGTTCAATTTAAAATGCAAATTTTGACTACATTTAAGAACATCTTCCAAAATTTAGAATTGAATACATACATTACAATTTAAAATTGAAATTACAAAATTCCAATTCAATTACAATATAAAATTTCAAATTTAATGTGTAATTTCAATTCCAATTCAATTACAATTTAAAAGCTCATTTTCAACTACATTACAATTGCATAAATGAACTCAAAATTTAAAATTAGAATACATTTGAAATTAAAATTGAAATTGCAATTACATTATGTTGTCTACACATTACAATTTACACATTCCAATTCAATTACAATTTAAAATTAAAATTTCAAATTTAATGTGTAATTTCAATTGAAAATTCAATGTGTTGTTCCAATTTAAAAGTTCAATTTCAATTACATTATAATTGCATTTCAAATAATTTTTTTAAATTAAAATACATTGTATAATCTAATTAATTTGTAATGTGTACAATTCAATCTAATTAATGTGTAATGTGTAAAATTTTAAATTAGAATACATTGTACAATTCAATTACATGCAAAATTTAATGTGTAATTTCAATTGAAAATTCAATGTGTTGGTGTAATAACAAGTTCTATAGGATGTAGGTGATCTTTATGTTCTTTTCTTTTAAGTGTGTGCTCTAATCTAAAGTCATAAAAGTATGGTTTGTTTTCTTGGCAATGAGCATAACCACCTAGTTAATATAAGAAATGAAAATATGTTGATAGCAGATGCTTGTACAACTATGGTAGAAAGATTCAAAGAGAGGAAAGAAAATATTTTTGGCTATTATAGTACCTTTAATTTGCACGTAGATATAATTTTCGTTAGTGATTTGTGGGATTAAAAATGCAAGAGACAACAATTTTATTTTTTAGGTTGGAAAACAGTAAGTAGCATATTGTCTAGATGAAAAGAAAAAAAACACCAAATCTTATTTAAAACATAGGATACTTACTATTATGTTTCTTCCTTTTATTTAGAAATCATTTATGTATATTTCATATGGTTTTTATTATGTCAAAGTCTTGCCAACTTTCATTATTACTTTTCCATGTCTATCAAAAACAAAGGCATGTACAAGTTGTGTTTTGGTTTGATAATTGAGGTTTTTTTACACAAGCAAGTCCATATAATACTAACTAATTTCCCTCAAAGAGATTCCATGCCTATGCATGCAAAACTGCATGATAAAGATGGTTTTTGATGCATGCAATCCAAAAATTGAAAAGGTTTGATGGTTAGAAATTATAGTGAATGTTTGTGAGTTGTGCCAACAATGGGTATTGTTTGCATGAAAATATATTCAAGGATTATGTGTAAGTGCCCTTTAGTTGAATTGTACCCTCTATCTCCTATGTTATATTCCATGTAGCACCAAGTGCCAATATTTTTATTAAATGGAATGAGGAGACACAAAAAAAATTGGTCCTAACTTTGATATGTTCAATAACAAAACTAATTGATTATTGTTGAATGAAACCTTTTTTCATTACATTGGTATTTGATAACATTTTTATATAATTGATAATGAAATACAATGTAATTGATGATGAAATACAATGAATGGATTGTAATGTATATAATTTTGCATTTGAAATCAAAATTTAAAATTAGAATACATTGTACAATTTAAAATTTAAAATTTTACATTGTATAGATGTATCTTAAATTCTCAATTACATTACAATTGTATTTGAAATCAAAATTTAAATTTAGAATGTACATTACAATTTAAAATTGAAATTTTACAATTACATTAATATTGTCTAACAATACAATTCAATTACATTACAATTCAACTATCTAATAGACCTTTAATATTGTTTTTAAAGCATCTAAACAAATATATATATAACTATTATGGAGGAAGTTCATGGAGCACTGACCATACATTCAAATGTATTCACATTGGAGCACCATGACCCAATTTTCACAAAATCCTCCCATCTAGTATTTTTATTCTTGGCATTAAAGCATCTACAAAAATACATTTATAAAACAACCTCCACAAAAATATCCAAAAAAATATTACACAAGACAACATTAAATTAATATGTCAATGATGCAAGTGGCATACATGTAACTCATTCATCTGGCCAATGGGTTATAGGAATGCAAGTCTCCATAATACGATCATGGTCAGCTTCTGTCATCTTCCATCTCTTTGGCTCACCTTTCTTCACCTTGATTTCTGTTAGATGTATCTGAGTTGCCACCACCAAATGACTGTATTGACATGATATATATTCAGGCATAAAATCTTTGTAAATAATATGAGCACCCTATTTTTCACTCTTTCAAAAAAGTGTCCCATTAGAACCATGTCTCCAGTTTGGTATGTGAAGTCTTCATCTTGGTAGGGTCGCACCAACCTACTTTTTATTTGTGTGCATCGCATCAAATAATATGCCACATTTTCTTGGTTGTGGGGGGGTGCAATGACAACGAATACATCACCGGCAAGATACATTACAAATACTATTCAAATATCCTACGTGCATTTCTACAACATTTGTATATGTGTAATAAATAATGAACTAATTAACTTAATGAAGTCTCTTGTACCTTCCCTAACAATATCAGAAACTCGATCATGATCTAATGAGACCATTGCCTCTTCAGTGTGCATCTCTTGCCATGTTGGAATTGGATGTGGTCCCTTTCGATTAAGAGAGACATATTTCCATGGTTTCACATATACATCATTTTCACAGTGATCAAACCCGCATCCATTTGCATCAATTCAAAAATCACAAAAATAAGCATACTTCCTCGTTTCAATGGAAAATATGTCACCCATGTATTTACTTCCAATAGAATATAATTCCCTCGTACCAGGTATGGTCTCACAATACCATGGCATGGATCTATTCACATCTCCAAGGGAAACATCCCAAAAGAACCTGCATGGAATTCAATTTGTCATATATAAAATTCCTATCGAGTGTGTGTTCTTTTGGAAATGATGATATTGAATGTTATTAGCTTATTAATTGAGTTTGGAGTTTATTACCTGCACACTAACCTTGCTTGTTCGAGACCTTGATTTCCCAGATGACGTGTGCACCAATTAACTACTTCCATGGAGCATTTGAGTCAGGTTGCACCATGACTCATCTGGTACCTCCAAAGTGCTCGTTTCATACATGCACCTACGCCATCATGTTCACCCTTTCCATGCCTTATTTAAAAAAAGATCCAGGTGTGTCAGATTCCTGTCTCTTTGTGAATGCAACTCAACCAATAAAATGAGCGTGCCGATTTGAATTGCCCTGCACACCCATCTGACCAAATCCAGTGTTCAACAAATGATATGCCTCTTTGCCTAAATGAATCATAAATCAACCCAAAGCAATGCTGAACAAACAATGTGTCATGCTCACGATCATCACGAACATAAAAATGGTACTCCTTGATCACTTCACATGACTGAGGAGTGCTATCACAACCATCAATGCTTTCCTGAGCATGTCTGTACAATACATGTATGAAGATAGACACCTAGTCAGAGTAATAGTACTCACTCAGTATCTCTCTCTAAGGAGCAAAAGTGTAGTTCTCAACAAAGTCTACCACTGATAAGATTGTTCTCGGCTCAAATACCTCACGAGAATGTTTGAATTTTGAAGCTTGCCACCTGGACCTATGGGAGTGCTTTATGTATTTATAAATCTGACTTTGAAACTTCTCCATGAAATCTGAAACAAGAATGTCATCCTCGAGCAAGTTGATCCTCTTAGATGGCATAGATGAAGAAGATGATGGATTCATGGAGACATACTCGTACCTCTTCCACTTAACTGTGATATATGACAATCCATGGTGTGTTGAATCGATAGGAAAGTTCCTATGGAACAATGTCAAATCACCGCATTCATGGCATTTTCTCCCACCTACACACCTCTTATTGAAAAACACATGTTCAGGATTCCTGTTGCATAGTATCATACAAATAAAATATCGCATTGTGTGAGGAGCTAGTTCACCATTCCAGTGCCTTTTGCAAAAATCCAGAAATGTGCCATAGTATAGTTGAAATTCAACGTGGTACCGGCAGCAACAAATGTTGCGAATCGTATTCGGCCTAATATACCATGGTTTCAATTTGTTGAACATGCTAAATGATATTTGAACACCAGGATTGGTTTCTTGTAATTCCTCATAAAGTGCAACTCCCGTCATCTCTATCACATGCTTACATTGCTCCTGATAAATTCCTCTGGATAAACATTGTCGCAGGACATGCTTTCGATCTGGAATAGCACGAGAATGGCTATCCCAAAACTCTATCACCTTCTCTCTAATTCCTACTGCCATCCTGCCTCGATAGGGTTCCCTACAAATAAGAGCCCAGTAAGCAACTTCATCATTTTCATCTATCTGAACCCTGAATTTAGTATATTTGAACAATGTTCTTTTTGAAACATTGCGCAATGATGCCATTGTTGATACCATTCGATTTCTTGAGGTGCTTTGTCCCACAACAGCCATTGTAATTTCCCTATGAGCAGCTTGGATATCATTATTTCTTGATTTTCCAAATGAAGATAATGCAGTTCTTACATTTTCTATTGCATTCTTGCATGCCTTTTTTGTTTTAACATCTTGAAAACCCAACAACTTTGTGGCACGTTTCAATTTTTTGTGGTTTATCAACCCATGTAGGATTTGAGCTTGTGCCATCGTTGAATGTTGTTCAAAATGTGACTCGATTATGTTACTGACATGCTCTCTAACTCTCCGACTAGGGATCGATTTCCCAATCTCTTCTTGTGCAGAAACAATTGCACAATCCTCTAGACAATTTCCACCCCTTCCAACCCCAGTGCAACTCCCAATTATACTTTCAATGTGAAAGGGAAAGGTGTCATGTGATGGATGATCAAGATCATGAGGGTGAATAGGGTCATGTGATTCTTGATCACCATGATGTGATGTCTAACCATAATCTCTCCCTACATAATCAAAATTCATGTGAAGGGAATTTCAATTAGAAATGCATTATACAAGGAGGTTAATTTTAAAGTACCAAATTGAAGTGTTTTGAAATGCACTGGTACACGAATTGAAAATACTTTTAAAACAAAAAAATTATTTGTAACTTGAATTCAAAATAACTAAATATGTACACATTTAACTTGAAGTTGTACATTTAGCTTGATAATTGTTCTAAGTAAAGTTTGAAATTGCTAGTAACTTGAAATTTGAGTTTGAAATTGCTTGTAACTTAAAATTCCTTGTAACTTGAAATTGCTAGTAATTACTTTAGAATTGTTCTAAGTAAAGTTTGAAATTGTTAGTAACTTGTACATTTAACTTTAAAATTGCTAGTAACTTGAAATTTGATGTGGAAATTGAAAAATTGAAAATTGCATTTGAATTGAATTTTCCAACTAATACATTTAGCTTGAGAATTGTTCTAAGTAAAATTTGAAATTGCTAGTAACTTGAAATTTGAAATTGCTACTAAAGTTTGAAATTGCTTGTAACTTGAAATTGCTAGTAATTAGTTGAGAATGGTTCTAGAAGTAAAGTTTGAAATTGCTAGTAAAATTTGAAATTGCTTGTAACTTGAAATTGGTAGTAACTTGTACATTTAAATTTAAAATTGCTAGTAACTTGAAATTTGTTACATGTAAATTAACAAATTGAAAATTGCTAGTGACTTGAGAAAAATTCGGTACAAGTATTGAAAATACATTAAAAACAAGAAAATTGTTTGTAACTTAATTTCAAAATAACTAAATATGTACATGTAACTTGAAATTGTATATTTAGTTTGAGAATTGCTAATAAAGTTTGAAAATCAAGTATATATATTTAACTCAAGATAATTATTAATAACTTGATACTTGTGCATTGAACTTTAAAATTGCTAGTAACTTGAAATTTGATGTAGAAATTGACAAGTTGAAAATTGAGTGTGAATTGAATTTTTCAACTAATTATACATAACTATCAATTTAACTTGAAAATTGTTAAAAGTTTTGAAATATAAATGATATACCTACTATAGGAAAAAAAAGTTAATTTATCCCTACATTAATGCATAGAAAAAATTGGTACATGAATTGGAAATACATTAACTATGAAAATATTTCATTCATTTGTTTTCAAATATTCATAACTATGAAAATATTGCCAACCACCATAACTATGAAAATATTCACTCATTTGTTTTCAAATTGACTTTTCTAACTAATAGATAACTATCATAATGTTCATTTCAAATAAAATGAGGGTAAGTTAAAATTAGACATTAATAGTTATTTCAATCAACAAATGTTGAGACTTGAAGCTCACATTGAGGCTATACATTTATATTTTTTTAACCAATAACAAAACAAGAATTGAAATTACATTTAACTTGAAATTGTTAGTAACTTGGAAAATTGCAATTAGTTAAATATGTACATTTTCACTTGAAAATAGTGTCCAAGTGTACATTTAAGTTGAAAATTATTCTAATAACATTGAAAATTGTTAGTAACTTAGAAATTTGAAAATAGTTAATATGTACATACATTTTATCTTTTTTATAAGCAAAAAAAAGACCATCATTCTATTAAGGTAGGATCAACAGTACATTTTTCATCATTACGAAAAGATGGGTCCTGAAGCTGCCACCCCAGACATCAGACCGGAACTTATCAGCATAATCCCATAACCATAACCAAAGATCAGCAGCAGCAGCAAGATCCGCATAATCCCAAAACCACAACCAAAGAGCAGCAATATTACAAACCTTATCAACGGTAAAAGGCTAGATCCACTTACAGTTCATCATTGGAAATCTACCAGTAAACAGACAACTAAAAGTATTACCCCAAACCCCCATTACAAAAAGATGTCGAGAAGACAGACATCATATTGAGAAAAAGAAACCAACACCAGATAGCCATAAATAGGAAATACCGTAAAGACAGAAGCAAGCTACAACCAAGGAGAGCCGAAGCCGGAGCCAATCAAGAGTCAACAAGCCGAAATAGTAAAACCCACACAGGGAACCAGGCATAGAAGGAAAGAAATTAAGCAGACAGACCATCCTCGTCCTCAATAATCACCACCGGAGGCATGTCAGCAGCCTCCTCTTTGCCACAGAGGTTGATCTCCCGCGGGTTCTCCACTTTTTTTGGACTGGTAAGGAACGAAATCCCCATGTCAGCCACCATCGCGTCCAATTTCATATGTATCCACTTGGATTCTTCAGTGTGGTCCTTGCAAAGGTCCTCCAGTTGTGTCATCCTTATAGAACCAGACAAAATATCAACATGGGTTTCCATGACCTGAGAAATGAGAGTTTTTGTCACCCACAGCATCACTACAGCCCGATTTTAAAGAGCCATATGACCCCTAGTATTACCAGGGACGTGTACATTCACTCGGACATAGAAACCGCCTCTGTCGACAGTTCCTACACACCCACCCTGTGCCACAGAGTTTCTTCCACATTCTCCACCACCCTTTGCACGTCTTGAGGAAAGTAACGACGAAAAACAAAGAGCAGTTGCGGCAGCATTCCACTGATCTCGACTGGGATTGACCTGGGCTCCATTCCCCCTTTCCCCATAATCTGGCTCCCCATGAGCCTATCTACCTCTCCTGGTAGGTCTCCCTCTCAGAGGCATAATCTTGATACCCCTACTATCACTCGGCACCCCACAACTGGAATCAAAACAACTCCACCAAACACCAGCAAAATAAGGAATATCACCACAGTTACTATTATCATCCTGAAACTCAGAATTTAAAGGAAAGCCACCACCTCTATCTATTAAGTCCATCATAACTAGCCACACTTTGTAATAATTCATCCTGTCCTACGCTCTATTCATCGTAGCAGAAACCAGCTCCAAATGATCCATCAAAGACGTGAGAGACCGAGCGCCTTAACCTTCTCATGCGTCGTATCTCTATTAGGAACCCATGTCTTTACTTTGTTAGTATATTGTTGTTGGACGCATATGCTTTGTAAGTCGTCTCGTAGCATTTGTTGATCCATAGTTTGTGTTATTGTTGTTGGCGCATATGCTTTGTAAGTCGCCCGTAGTATTGTTGATCCATAGTTTGTAGTGGCCCATGGTTTTGACCCATAGTATTGGTGCCTAGACTTAGTATATAAGTGTGTGTTGAGGCCTATGAAGGCACCGTGAAGTTATTTTGTATTGAGCTTGCTCAAAGGAGGTTTCCCCCTCGAAGTGGCCTGCGATCAATAAAAGTATTCGGTGATCTGATATATTGTGTATTTTCATCAATTAATTGTTGCAGGTTCTTCACAATCTCCTAACATAACAATTATAGATGATAGGAGATCTACAGAAGGCCAAGCCACGGCACAGTTAATAAGGATACCAGAAAACCACCTGTCCTTACCATCCTGTGGATGGTGCCAGCTATTAAAGCCCATCGGGAGTAGTAATTCTCCTTCCACCTACTAAAGGTGCCACACCACCCCTATCACTTTCAGCAATCATTAAACAATGTTGACGACACCTAATCGACGGTATTTCCCGGGAAACCCCTTCCCAACCGTCATTATAGTTGCTAGCACCATGATTAGCCAATACTTCAACTGGACAGTTGGCACTTCTCCTTAGTTGGAAGGTGACAAATTTGAATGTAGTGATGAGTTTGCCAAGACACGTCAACCTCCATTCCAATCTCCACAACTGTGCCAACTTAGCATCCCAGGTCCCATTGTTAAGTTTTACGGCCATCTGTATCAGCATGTTTGAATCCCCTTCAACAATCACGTAGTTAAAGCCACGTCGGGCTTCCATGCATAAACCTTGCAGCATGGCTTCACACAGGGATAATTTTAAGAACCCATACTTATTTAAAAGTGTATAAACCTTGGCGAATCTTACCAATTCTTAAAATTTCAACTATAAAATATTTGGCAATATCTTTCTAAAATTATTTCAATTTCTAAGGATTATTATATAGTTTATATAATAATTTGGCGATTTTTAGAGTGAAAAAAGTTTACCCCATCAAAATTGGGTGAAATGGGGCTTCAAAAAATGCAAATTGGCGAATCTATTTTTGGAAAAAAACATGGAAAAATAGCCCATGGGCTTAATTTCACCCCTAAAATTATCCTTGGCTTCTCATTCTGCAACATTGTTGGTTTCGCATCCCAGGTGCTCGTAGTAACAGAACATAACCTTTCCATGATCATCACGAAGAACACCTCCATACCCGGCCTGCCCTGGGTTACCCTTAGACGCACCGTCGAAGTTCAGCTTAATCCATCCTTGTAATGGTGGAGACCATACCATCGAACTTTCAGGGGATCTACGACCAGACTGGATACGACCAATATGACGAGGGAGTGCAGTAATACCCCAGGTATTAATAATTTGTAACTCATTTTCAGGGATGTTCAAATCCTATTCGGTCCACAAAGTTAATTGTAGAGTTTCAATGATGCCATGTTGAATATGCCCCCACACCATCTTCCAGGTATTGGGCTTTCCAGTGAAAATTCGTTTATTTCGCTCCTTCCAGACTTCCCAAAGGAGAAATCCAGGAAAGAGTTGCCATACCCGATTTAGAAGTCTCCCTTGAAAGGGGTCTTCCCTCCACTGTTTCACAGTTTCTCCCGGTGCATTCCTGACTCTATTTGACATGCAGAATCTCGTTGCTCCTTCATCCCATAAAGCCGACGCAAAAATGCAACCATCCAACAGGTGCGCTATGGTTTCGTCGTTGCTGCCACATATGACACATAGAGAAGGTCCTTTGAAGCCCCGCTTCACGATATTATCCAAAGTTAAAATTTTTCCTTTCAAAACTAGCCAGAGGAAAAGGGTGATTTTGGGCCATAGTTTAGCTCCCCACAGTTGCTTCCAAGTGTTGTACCCTTGTTGATTCGTCGAAGCAGTTAGCAAGATATAAGCTTCCTTTATAGTGAACATACCTTTGGGGTGATGACCCCAATGAAGGATATCCTTACCCCTCTGAGTTTTAATAATATGCGTCGCCAAAATGTCATAGATTTGCCTTCCAGTATCAATCCCATAGGTGAACATACATTTTAACTTGAAAATAGAATCCAAGTGTACATTTCATTTGAAAATTGTTGGACAATAACATTGAAAATTGTTAGCAATTTTGAAATAATTTGAAAATAGTTAAAAATATGTACATTTTAACATTAAAATAGAATCCAAATGTACGTTTCATTTGAAAATTGTTCCAATAACATTTGTTAGCCACTTGAAAATTATTCATTTAACATAAAAATTGTTGCAAACTTGGAAATTTAAATAACAAATAGATGAAATAAATAAGAATATCATTACAAATAAATATTAAACAAATTAAATTATGAAATTTAGTTAAATTTTTTGGAAAATTGTTACTGATTTTGTAAATTATGTAGCATGTAATTCAAAAATTTACCTTGGTTGTCCTCCATTGGAATTTGTTGCACCAAATGTGCATCTTCTTCTTCTTTCAAGCTCGCTCTTTTTTGTCTCATTAGTTCTCTATTCCTCTCACACTCTTCATTGTCATTTTGTTGTCTAGCATGTTTTCTTTGTCTTTTTCTTTGACTCCCCATCAAACTACAATGAAAACAAACAAAGATTTCTTCAATTTTTTATAACAAACAACAATATGTTAGTATGAAATTTTGAAATATGTCTACAAAGAAATCTTACATGTCTAATGAGCTGTAATTGAACAACATCAAGTTGACAAAGCTCTAATTGAACAACATCAAAATGAAAAATCTCTAATTGAAAATAAACTAGCAATGAGTTAAATTAGTGTTGTTTATCAATTATTTGTTGAGTATATAGAGGTTGGTTGATATTTTTATGAGGGAATGGTGGTTGGAAACATTAATTGTCCAACTCCTTTCCCAGGTTCATTTTTATATTTTTTTTACACAGACAAACCCTCGATCGAGTTCATTTTACACACCCTCGATCGAGCAAATACCTCGATCGAAGGCTTGGACATACCTCGATCGAGTTCTAGTTAAAACTCTCGATCGGGGTCTTATTAAACCCTTGATCAAGGTATTTTAAATACCTCAATCGAGCAAATAGCTCGATCGAGGGCCTAAAAAACAAGCCGAGAGCCCTTTTCACTGCAGAATGAAATTTTTGTCTTCCTTCCAGAGGGTTAAACCATGTCATTAAATGCACAATAATGGGTGGACTTGATACCATTGGATTCGTCAATGAATCCTCTATCCAGATACATAAAATTTATGAATTTTTTATCTTTGTATGTCTTTTGTTTTTAAATTTCTACTAAAACTTGCCCTAAAAAACCTTGCCGACAACTTCGATTGAGCTCAAAGATAAATACACAACATTCAAAATACACATCCAAAAAATTTGAAAAAATACACAAGCACTAGATAAACGCGTCCTCTTCAAAATGGTATTTTTAGTTTGCAAATTATGTAAACAATCAAAAGATTTCATGCACACACACACATGTGTGTGCAAAATGCGACTGAAATATTCATTGGTCAGTTTTGAAAAATAATAATAAATATAATTTTTCGAGAAAAATTAAAAGAAAAATATGTAAGCACTAGTGCATTCTGTCTAGATCATGTTCACATATTTCATTTTTTTAAATTATTACTTTAACATTAAATTATTGTGCACACACACAAACTACTTGCTAATTGCTCTTCAAATTTTTAAGTACACACGTTTCATTAAATGAAAATTCCACACGATAAATGACATTGGTATGTTTCAAAAAAAAATATCATTGGAAAGCCAACATAATTTTCTACATTTCGTTTTTCAACCGCATGTCAAAATTCATGTGGCAAATATGAGTTTCGAGGGCTTCAATTTAATAAATGGGTAAATTTTCCATTTTTCACCGTCATATTTGGCCAAAAAGAGTTACCCATCTTCATGGAATCACCCCGTGGTCAGATTTGAACTAGTGGTCATAGTTTCGAATCCAGTGATTCTCTGAGGTTGCATTGGGGTTGATAGCTCTAATTTGTGGATCGAAAACATTATAGTAGTGATATATGAGACTTGATTGACCATCTTACCATGGTTTGACAATATACATCATGGGATGCACCATATTATTCATATTCTGGTAAATATGATAAAGCCACTGATTGGGGGAATTTGGGGATTAATTTACTCTCTATGGGAAATTTGGAGTTAATGTGCCTAAATTTTTAATTTGGTACATTACAAAGTGTCATTTTCGTCAATCCCTGAATAGTTTAACCAGGTCATGGTGTCTTTATAACAACCTCACTTGAATCATAGTTGGTCTTGATTGGATTTTAAAGCAATTTTAAGAATATGTCCCCCCTTGCTATTTTTCATGTTATTGTACATTAGATACCTAGTCATAGTGATGCTCCTAATGGGAGGCAAATCCATTTCTAAAATGAGAATATGGTAGAGTGTGTTGCTTTTAATTTTGAGGTTATACGAAACGCTCCATGATTTGTTCAATCTTCCTCCAGGATTCTCTAGAGATGTTGCAACCCCAAACTTCACAACAATACAAGATAATGGGAGTGATGGAGTGACAAGGTTTTTAAAAAGAAACTTGTTTTTATTCTAGGTGGCAAAGTTTTGCTCATTTACAATTGTTTTCAAAACTAAAATAAACTTTCCACCCTCCATTAATCATTTTCTCAATACTATAATTCTAATTGAGCTTGTGATATATATCAATTCCCATATATTTTTGGAAAGACACTTCGACCAAGTAAATAATAATGATCATAATTATAATTTTAATATAATAAACATATTTAATTAAAAATTAATTTTATATTTATAAATATATTCAATAAGTATAAACTAATTTCCATATTTTAGTGTTAACATAAATTTAAAAAAAACTAACATAAATTTTTATTATTTTATGAATATTATTTATAAATATTAATATTATTTGTGTACCAACCGAAAAAACTTGCGGATCTCGCTGTATATATATGGTACACCGCAGTCATGCCGCGAGACAACACCCAAAACGCGTAACATTATTGAACGTGCAAAACCACTTTGAGAATATGGTTTAAAAATTATAAATTATTTGAACATAACATTGAAAGCAATGTATCATTTATTGCACTCATGAGGTACTCTACAATTTGTTTGCAGTATGGGTAAATAAAAATTTATGAAAATTAATTAATCTATAAAATAAAATATTAAAATTTAAATCCATATTTATCAATAAAAGAAGAAGAGGAATCAAATTTTTTAAATTTAAGAATAAAAAGAACTTACATCTCAAAAAATTGGATTTCTTTTAGTACATCTCAAAAAATTGGATTCAAAATTATTACACCTATGTTGTTTAGATAGTATTTGAGATTTTAGACTTTTTTGAGCGGATCAACATGATTAACCGGAGTGTAACAAGTATACAATCCGGATTAATTTCATGGTAGTCTTGTTATGCTTAAATACATGTTGATTAAGATTTAAATAAGCTTCACTTAAGTGATGGTTAAAAAATGGATAGGCTTATTAAATAGTATTTGTTTTATGTTTGTATTAATTAGTTTAATGTTTATATTAATTCATTGCACTTAACTTGTGACCTATAAGTGGCCACAAATTAAATGGTCCTGCTAGTATATAAACTAGTATATGAAAATAAAAATAAAATTGTTTTGTAACAACCTAGGAAATTACAAAGAAAATATACAAGATACTCACTATACTCCGATCGAATTGTTTATTTTCAATTATCGTTTATCGTTAGAGTAATCATGATGTAATATATTCAAAATTCTTTCCAATTATCGTTTAAAATACAGACTAATTCCTTGCATGATTCGCAAAACACAACGTCAAATATTTAAACAACCAACCAATTTTGGACTGGAAGACTTTAAATTTTTTTATTCAATCAAATAGGAAATAAAAATTTGCAACGGATGCCATTACCAACAACAACTCGGCCAGTAATGGATTTTTCACTCTGGACTAATTTTCTGACTGTTATTTAATATCCAAACCTGCTTATTAATTACAATCACACAGTTGAAATGCTGGTCCAAGCAGTGAAATCAATGCTGCAACATGAATTATTTCATTGCTGCAACATCCATTATATTTAACTTTTCACTCTTAGGACTTATCTTCTCAAAGTAATTCAATATCCAAATTACCTGCTTATTAACAACCACACAACTGAAGAACTGGTCATTGATGCTGCAACATGCATTATTCCATTGCTGCAATACCCATTATTTACTGAAGTTCTATGACAGATTTCTGTACTCAGCAGCTTAAACAATCTGAATTTACATTTCAAATTTCGACAGCAATCTGACATCCCCAATTCAAATGATATGTGCTCGACTCATCCAAAAGAGCTTCCATACAGCGCTCACTGCAATCAGTTTTCAGAAAATCAATGAGAATATATTAGCACAGCTATTTAACTGGTAGTTTGTGAATATCAATCCATAGCTCACAAGTGAAGTCTCATAAATAAGTTATCTATTACTTGTTCGCTTATTCATGCATCCTCTTATTTATGTATCAGCCAAGAGTTATCTATGTACTAGTTATCCATGCTTCAACTACCATACCAGTTTCTTTTTTATAATGCTTATTTCTAATATGAAAGACTGTCATAAAATCAATTTGAACAATAAACTTATGTCATCTTCATATAATTGGGCGTCTAATATGACAGAGATCTTGTAGGGCATGTAACATGTAACGTTTGTCCATATATTATTGTGGGCCATTAATAAAATGTAATAATAAAAAGTCACCGCCCACGACTGAAACCAGCCTAGATCCAAATCCTAGGCTCTATCAAGCACTGAAACCAGCGAGAGGGATCAAATCTCCCAAAGTGCAAACCTCTTCTCAGATATTGCACCTCCAGAAATTTGATCCCTCTGAGCACTTGATAGAACCTAGAATTTAGATCCAGGCTGGTTTAAAAAAACCATAAATACTACTTCTCCCAACTTCTAAGATATAAACACCTTTAAATGTTACAATTAAAACTATTAAAAGTATACCATTGTTGAATTTCTTCACCTGGTGATCTCTAATTGATGACTTGAATCCAGGCTGCGTTACCCGGGATGCCCTGGGTCAATGGAAAAAGCATATAATAAGACGCTGGTGCAATATTTCCATTGGGAGGAGCCGTAACAGCGACGGAGTACCTATTGGTTGCCACGCGAACGGCCGCCGCTAATTTCAGCCTCAGCATCCGCTGGCCCTGAGAATACGAATGCGTTGAGTATGGCGAACTCAGAAGATTAATTTCCAAGGCTGTGAGCGGACCAGGAAGGGTAAAAAACACAGTAAACGTGTATCCATGGCGAACACGAGCAGGAACATTCGTGATCTGCGGGCGTCTAGCGTTAAAAACCTTGTCGAGATACGGAGGCAAGAAAGCTTCCACTCTTAACTCCGTGGGAAAGGCCCCGGTGAAAGTATAGAACAGATGAGTATTACTCCCAGCAACCATCACACGACCATCCGGCAGCAAATTAGCAGTGGAATGATACACGCGGGGAATCGTGGTGGGTGCGAGAACAGCAAATCTGCGCCGTCCTGGATTGTAAATGATGGGATGCAAGATGGGTTCAGAAGCAAAGCCGTAGCCCTGAGATCCTCGTAACGCGCCGTTGATTATAAGAACTTCGCCTGAAGGAAGAATAATCATGTCGCCCATGCATCTCCTCATGGGCATATTCGACATGGCCCAAACAGGCGCCTTGGCTGTGATTACCATTCTCCCGCATGAAGGAGCGGCCAGAAACTGTTTGGTAGGTTGCCTAAAGGCCCCGAACTGAGCCCCTCCGCATACAAGGACTTCGGCAGCCTGGTAACCGCTCGGACCATCGAGCGGGAGAAGCACGGAGCTTCCCCCGGAAGGATAATTTCTTGGCTCGCCGGGTATGCGAGGGAAATTGCGGACAACGGTCCGGGTATTGTAATTGAATTCAATGGAATCTCTGTTTGCAAAGATATAGAGATTTCCATTGGGAAGAAGATGCACAAAGGGATAATAGTTATCGTTCTGCGCATCATTTGTGGCTTTCAAAAAAGCCAGAGGGAAGCTACCTTGCCCAGTCGCCTTCGGGACGAACTCGTACGTGAAAACCGTTCTGCCTCCCACAACGATTACTCTGCCGTCGGGCAGGAGCTGATCAGTGGAGTACCACCGCGGTTCGGCTAACGCTGCGTTGGGATCCTCGACCCAGTCGCAGGTTCCAGCTGCCGGACACGGTACGATTCTCCTTATCTTAAGGGCACCGTCAAGGTTTCCTCCCGTTTGAAGGAGCGTTCCGTCGGGCAGAAACTGACCCGAAGAGCACCAGGTATCGGTCTGAATGAACAGCGGGCGGATACCATTGTTGGCAAGGTTGAGCATAACGCTGTGCGCCGTGCAGTCACGCTTGAGAATCTGGTCCAGAGGATTAACTCTGCATCTTCCGTTAGGTAAATTTATACGAGACGGGCCGATGTTGGTCCGGTCAAGCATGATTACCGTGTTGAAACGGGTAACTGCAGTGTGCATTGATGCTATTCCCGCATTCTTTACAAGCAACTGCCAGGTCCCAATAGGCGTAGCTGCTTGACCTAATGGCCAAACCCATGAATTCACCAACACTAGCAGAAATATCCATCGCACATTATTTGTTTTCAACATTTTGAACTTCGCTCTCACACATTCGTTTGGAGCTCTGAAGCCACTGAACAAACCAACAGATTGGAGTCTTAAGTAGAAATTGGAACAGAGCCTGTTAACCTAATTTTCACGCGGCAATTACAAGGGATTGGATAGGCAGTTTGAACTGATCAAAGGCAGATTTCACAAGGATCTAAAATTAGAGATCCATCGCAAGAAACCTAGCTGGAAGGACATTTAATAATGTCTGCCAGTGCACATGAATTGAGACCCTGTGGGTGCCATGACGATCTCAGACGTGAACAGCATGAACTGTGCTAAACTGTGGTCCGAGTTGATTACCATATATATTTTAATGAAATTGCCCTCAAAACAAAATCTCGAGGCTCAATAATTAAAACACAGATTCCATATGCACTAGGGCCACATATCTGGTCGCTATATATTCTTATCTGAGATGGTATCTAGGTTTTAAATGCCGTACAGATTTTGACATCGTCTCCATTGACATGTGAAGTAATTCCAATTTTTTTGGATTGCTTATAAGATTCATTCTGTTTATTCAAAATTTGAAGGTCGTCCCATGACGGTTGGACGAACCGTGCACGATTTGAAATATTCATCAACGGCCAAGCCGGAGGGCAGATTTTAATAGATACAAGTTGTTCTGTCCTTATCCAAGGGTTTAAGTGAGGAAAACTCCAGAGTCGCATTAGCTTATTGGATTCGGCAACTAATCATGCAGGCTGATAATTGTCCAATTTACCATTGCAAAGTTTAAAACAAAAATATATTGCCATTTAATTACATAAATTAATAACAAGTACATTAAATAATATTAATGTATATATTAGTTACAATTTGAACATTATGAACAATAGTTGACGATGGATATCATTTATAATGATGATTCTAATGTTTTATCATAATTATCCATAAAAATTTAAAAATATATTTTTAAAATTTAATAAATCACAAAAAAATTATATTTATTTTTTAAATTTGAATTATATTTAATCTTCAATCCTTGTGTTTTTTTAAGTTGAATTATAAATTAAAATTATGATGATGATGATAACAATTAACGTTCATAGATCAACTTTGGTTTAAGAGACTTCTAGAAGTAAAAAAGAAATTACTTTGTTCGTTCTAGAATTTTATTTTTATACTCAAAAAGCTTAAAAAGAAAGCTTAGAAAGAAGGATAAGGTCACCATAATTTTGACAAGTTAGACAAGTTAGAATATTATGGAGGATAGTATTATTAATAAATCACAAAAAAATTATATTTATTTTTTAAATTTGAATTATATTTAATCTTCAATCCTTGTGTTTTTTTAAGTTGAATTATAAATTAAAATTATGATGATGATGATAACAATTAACGTTCATAGATCAACTTTGGTTTAAGAGACTTCTAGAAGTAAAAAAGAAATTACTTTGTTCGTTCTAGAATTTTATTTTTATACTCAAAAAGCTTAAAAAGAAAGCTTAGAAAGAAGGATAAGGTCACCATAATTTTGACAAGTTAGACAAGTTAGAATATTATGGAGGATAGTATTATTATAAAGGTTGTAAAATTGTAATCTAAGGTGGGTGTAAGCAAGACACTTTAAGAGAAATTGACTTTCATTCTCAATGCTCTTAGTCTCATATAGATGACAAGTTCTTTCTTCCCACTATATTTAGGAATTGTCCAGTGCCCTATTTCACTACAAAGCTCATGAGATTTACTTCTTATTTTGGCTATATTAGTTTTCTTCTTCGACTTAGTTAAAATAGAGATATACTTTTGGTCTTCTAGGAGCTCATGAGAGTTAGTCCTTTTTGGCTATATTAGTTTTCTTCTTTGAGTTAGTTAAAATAGAGAGATACTTTTGATCTTCTAGATTAGTGTTAATGATCATTTTCACCCCACATTTTCTATTTAAACTTACATGTAATAATATTTTTAATGAACTATTGATATTTTGCAGTGGCATTTTTGTGGATCCCCCAATGGTTTAACCAAACCATGGTGTCTTTATATACTAACCTTGCTAAATTGTACATTAGGTACCTAGTCATAACTATGCTCTCTATGGAGAAAACCCGGCTTCTATTTTTCATAGACATTTATAAGAGGTTTGTTGACTCTTGAGATGGGTTAGTAATAACCCTTTGCACAATCAATGGCATTGGAGAAAAGGTGATTGTTATTAAAGTTTGAATAGTTTTTATTCTATTTAGTTAATAATTATTTAAATTATTTAATTTTTAGTTTTGATTCACTACAAAGGTTTTGGATGTTTTTTTTGGTTTACACTTGAGGAAGAATTTGAGTTTCTTTTAAGTTTCCAAATGACCATATTAAAATAATAAATTATTGAGTATTTGGCTAATTCACTTTGGTTTTTATGAATTAACACTTTATAAATATCATTGGTAGCATACAAATGTTTTTAAAAATGAAGTCTAATATTTTCCCGCTTCTTATTATTTTCTTACCTAATAAGTGTGAGGAACCTGCAACAATTAATTGATAAAACGAACAATATATTGGATCACAGAATATTTTTATTGATCACGGGCCACTTCGAGGGGGCAACCTCCTTTGAGCAAGCTAAATACAAATAACTTCACGGTGCCTTCATTGGCCTCAACACACACTTATATACTAAATCTAGGTGCCAATACTATGGGTCAAAACCATGGACCAATACAAACTATGGATCAACAAATACTATGAGCGGCTTACAAAGCATATGTGCCCAACAACAATAACACAAACTATGGATCAACAATTACTACGGGATGACTTACAACTTGCATATGCGTCCAACAACAATATACTGACAAAGTAAAGAGAAAGGTTGACATGGGTTCCTAACATCCCCTCCCCCTTAGAAAAAGCTTTGTCCTCAAAGCTTTAGATGTGGAAATTGTTGCTGAATCTAAAGGAGTGGTTCCCATGTAGCATCCTCTGGTTGCATGCCGTGCCATTGAATTAAGACCTCTGGGATAGAGCGAGAGCGAAACTGACAAGTGCACTTATTGAGGATGGCCTCCGGCTCCAAAAAGATGGATCCTTCATTATCCAGTTCTAGTAAAATAGTTTGTCCTCTGATGTTGGTGCCAAGAACTTTCTTCAAACAAGAGACATGAAATACTGGATGAATGCGGGAAGAAGGATGAAGTTCCAATTTATAAGCAATGGACCCAATCTTCTGAAGAATCCTATATGGCCCATAGAACTTTGGAGCGAGCTTATGACACCCTTTGAGTTTCAGGGAGGATTGCTTGTAAGGCTGGAGACGAAGAATAACCATATCACCTGCTTCAAAAGTGCGCTAAGAACGGTGCTGATCGACTTATTGCTTCATGCAATTTCTTTCCATATGAATATTTTCCCGCAAAATGTGAAGAATCTGATCGTGGTTTTGAAGGACCGTGTCAACTGCCTGAACTGGAGAACTGTCGGGGGTATATGGAAGAAGAACTGGCGGTGCCTGACCATAAACTGCTTCATATGGAGTCATTTTAGAGGCAGTGTGGTAAGAGGTATTGTACCATCATTTAGCGAGAGGGAGCCACTTTTCCCACTGATGTTGTTGTTCAGAGGTGAAGCAATGAAGATAAGTTTCCAAGCATTTATTGATAATTTCAGTCTGAACATTTGTTTGTGGGTGATACCCTGAACTCATCTTCAGTTTGGTGCCAGTGTGGCGAAATAGTTCTGTCCAAAAATGACTAGTGAAAGTCACATCACGATCCGAGATAATGGAAGGGATTCCATGAAGACGAAATATCTGGTCCAGGAAAATTTGAGTGCCTGAGGAGGCTGTATAGGGATGGCTGAGAGCACAAAAATGACTATATTTGGAGAGGCGATCAACCACAACCAAAATCACTGTCTTCCCTCCAAATTTAGGGAGCCCTTCAATGAAATCCATAGAAATATCTGTCCAAATCCAAGTAGGTATGGGAAAGGGTTCGAGCAATCCTGGAATGAGTGTCGTTTCACCCTTATTGTGCTAGAAGGTATCACATTCAGCCACCATCTGTTGAATTGTCCTTTTCATGCCCTGCTAAAAGAAGTTATGTTGTGCCCATTCATAAGTTTTGAGGAACTCAGAGTGCTCTGCCGATGGAGAAGCATGGAGTTCATAGAAGACAGCCTGTTGAAGATCTGTGCTCTGGGGAAGCACCAGACAACCCTTGTATCTTAGGGAAGCACCATCCCAAGAGTAATGTGGTACAACAGAAGGGTTGTTGGACAAGTGTTGGATGATTTGAGATAATGAAGAGTCATTGACATAGCCCTATTGAACAGATTGCAACCAATTTGGAACAGGAATAGAAATAGCTGAAAGAGAAACTTGGTTATCAAATGTGCGAGAAAGAGCATCTGCCACAATATTGTCCTTACCCTTCTTGTAAGTGATCTCATAGTCATAACCCATGAGTTTTCTAACCCATTTTTGTTGTGTTGGGGAGGATACACGCTGTTCCGAGAAATATTTCAAACTCTGGTGATCAACCTTGATGCAAAAATGATTCCCTAAGAGGTAGGGTCGCCACTTCTGTATTGCATGCAAAACAACCATCATTTCCTTCTCATATGTAGAGGCAGCTAAATTCTTACCTAAAAGGGATTTGCTGGTAAACGCAATGGTGTGTTCATCTTGAAGGAGAACAACACCAAGTCCATTACCGCGAGTATCACTCTCAATAGTGAAGGGCTTGGAAAAATCAGGCATAGCTAGAATAGGTATAATACACATAGCTTGTTTTAGTTTGTCAAATGCACACTCAGTAGCATGTGTCCATGTAAAAGAATCCTTTTTCAATAGAGCAGTTAATGGAGCTGCAATCTTCCCATAATCCTTGAAAAAATTGCGGTAGTAGTGAGTCAACCCCAAAAAACCACGAAGAATGTTGAGTGTCTTAGGAGGCGGCCAATTGTTCATGGCAGCGATTTTGGCAGGATCCATGTGAACCCTTGTGATGAGATAATGTGCCCAAGATACTCAACTTCCTTCTATCCAAAAACACATTTAGACTGTTTGGCGTGGAGATGATGGTCAAAGAAAAGTTGCATTACCAGATCCATATGTTGGAGATGTTCAGCCCATGTTTTACCGTAGATGAGGATATCATCAAATAATACCAGAATGAATTTCCGCAAGTAGGGATGGAATATTTTATTCATCAAGGCCTGGAATGTGGAAGGAGCATTAGTGAGGCCAAAGGGCATGACCATAAACTCATAGTGGCCATCATGTGTGCGGAAAGCTGTTTTAGGGATATCATCCTCATGAACCCGAATTTGATGATACCCAGAATGAAGATCAAACTTGGTGAAAAATTGAACACCATGAAGCTCATCAAGAAGCTCATCAACAACAGGAATTGGAAAATTATCCTTGATGGTGAGGTGATTAAGTGCTCAGAAGTCAATGCAAAGGTGCCATGACCCATCTTTTTTGTGCACAAGAAGAACTGGTGAAGAAAAGGAACTAGTGCTTGGGTGAATAATACCTTGCTTCAGTAAGTCCCGAACGAGCATTTCAATCTCTATTTTTTGGTGAAATGGGTAGCGATAGGGCCTGATGTTGGGAGGAACACTTCCAGGAAGGAGCTGAATACAATGGTCAACTGGCCTTGAAGGTGGCAATCCCATTGGTTCAGCAAAGACACCTATATATCGATCCAAAATTTGTTGTAGATCTAAAGGAGTAGTGGAGACCGCTGATGGTTGCATCTAAATGGAATGGATCTGAGCGATGACACCATGTGAATTCTTCTTAAGGAGTTTTTCCATGCGATGTGAACTGATGATGCTGAGAGACCCTGGTTGTAAGCCTGTCAATGTGCGTTTTTTTCCATTGGGAGAGAAGTGCATCCAAATTTCAGCAAAATCCCATAAGATGGGGCCAAGTGTGCATAGCCATTGAGTGCCCAAAACCACATCACATCTGCGTAAGGTCAAGGAAAACATGTCAGAGCGCAGGTTATAATCTCCCATAGAGATACACACATTACTACACTTCCCTTTGCAAGGTAAGGTGCCCCCATTGGAAATCATGACTTCAAAGTTGGAGCAAGGATGGACAAAACAATCAGCTTGTTTGGTGATCTGAGGGTCAATGAAATTATGAGTGCTACCAGAATCAATGGGTATTGTAAGAGGAAGCTTCTTGAAGTAACCTTGGACCCGCATTGTTTGGGGGGTGGTGATTCCAGCTAAAGCATGGAGAGATATCTCTGGCTGGTTGTTTTGAGAGGGAGGGTCAATAGGAGGCTCCTGAATGTCGACCGGAGCATCCATTGTATTTGGAGCTTCTTCACCAATTTCAGAGGCAGGTGGGAAATCCACATCCAAGAGATAGAGCTTTTGTTGAACACATCTATGTCCCCAAGTGAATTTCTCATCACAATTATAACAAAGCCCTTTTTCTCTGCGTGCCTACATCTTTGTTTCAGACAAATGCTTGATAGGAGTTGATCGAGGAGCTGGTGGGATGGGAGGTCGTTGAGAACCCAAATTTTGGAAGGGAACAAAAGTGGATTTGGAGCATTATTGAGTTGCAATCTTGTCTTCTACCAACTTAGACAACCCCAGAGATTCCATCATTGTGTTGGGACAGAACATTTTGACCTCAGAGCAGATTGCATCCTTTAAACCACTGATAAAACAACTCCGGTAGAAGTCATCAGGAAATCCTTCGATGTGGTTGGCTAGTTTCTCAAATTCAGTTTGATACTCATTCACAGTGCCAATTTGGAAAAGTTTAGTGAGGGCTCTTGTGAAGTCATCAAAAGAACTAGGAACAAATCATTGCAAAAGGAGCTGGTAGAAATCTGGCCATTTTGGCTCTTCATGAGCCTTGATGTACCAACGGTACCATTGAAGAGCTTCCTGTTCCAAATGAAAGGATGCAAGTGGAACTTTGTTGACTTCAAAAGTATTATGCGGATTGAAATACTGTTCTGCATGATATATCCATCCAGCCGGATTAGTACCATTGAAGCAAGGAAAATCAAGCTTTGGACCATGAAAATTGTTGGAAGAAGAGAACCCATTGTCTGATGAAGACTTGGACTAGCATTTGTTGTTCATGGTTGAATGCTCAAGATGGAGGCCGAGAAAATTTTCATCAAGATCCTAGAGTTTGGCATGGATGGCTGCAAGTGCTTCCTCCATGGTTTTTGCTCCTGTGCGGGTGACAACCATAACCAAGAGTTTTTTTTGTTTTTTTTTTGGAGTGGGTAGAAAAACAAAAACAGAAACTGTTTCAGTAAATGAAAATCTGGATTTGGGAAAAAATATTAAGGGTAATTTGGGTTTTACTAGGTTTTGGACACTGTCGAATGGAGAGGGATGCAGAAAAGGAGGATTTCAGAAGCGGGGTGAAAGAATGAGAAAATTTGGCAGAGAGGGACAAAGAAGTAGAATTAGGAAAGGTACTCTGTGGTAAAATTTGAAGGCAATTGGGTGAAAATCGAAGAAGTTATGGCAAACCCTAAAAATAGACAAATGTGAGATTTCTAGCTTTGGGAAGTGGAATTTGGGATAGCGTCCTTAGGAATGAAATATGAAGAATGGGATTACATGGGTGTCTGGAAAGTTTCAAGGGAAATAAAGTGAAAACAAGGGAGATCTGCAACGACGTGAAACTGATCGGCAATAGATGAATCTGCAACGGCGTAGAACTGACCGGCAACAATTCTGGACAGAGGAAATCTGCGATTTTGCAGTTGAGAATAGATATGGACCCCAGGTATGCTCGTCTTCCTAACAGTTCAAAGGATTCACTCGGCCACCAATGTTGTCTGATGGCTTGCGTATTGGGGAAGTACCCCTTACTCCATGGATCAAGTAAAACTGAGAACCGCTTTGCTACAAACGACAGCTCTTGGTTTACCTCACGGGTGGGAACTAGTCAATCAGGTAGGGGTCATTTTCCTTTTCACTGGAAGGTTCTCTCAATGGTCCAGCTACTTCAGGGTTCCTGTGGTACTCCTCACAATGAGTTTTAGGGCTTATGCCCAAGTACTTCCCATAGTTAAGCGGATAGGGACTTTTCCCAGATTCGAACCTGCAACAGATGCGAAAACAAAATTTGGCAAAAATTTCACCCAACGAGCCCAAGAAAGTGCTATGATACCAAATGTGAGGAACCTACAAAAATTAATTGATCAAATGCACAATTTATTGGATCACATAATATTTTTATTGATCACGGGCCACTTTGAGGGGGCAACCTCCTTTGAGCAAGCTCAATACAAATAACTTCATGGTGCCTTCATTGGCCTCAACACACACTTATATACTAAATCTAGGCGCCAATACTATGGGTCAAAACGATGGGCCAATACAAACTATGGATAAGCAAATACTACAAGCGTCTTACAAAGCATATACGCCCAACAAAAATAACACAAACTATGGATCAACAATTACTACAGGACGACTTACAAAGCATATGCGTCCAAAAACAATATACTAACAAAGTAAAGAGAAGGATTGACATGGGTTCCTAACAATAAGCAAGCTTGGAAAACCTCCATACCTACTAAATGAAGTGTGCATGAAGCTCATAGCACTCAATTGTTCCCATTGGATGTGTGCGTGTGCGTTCGCACACGTGCTTGCATGTGCGCGCGCGCTTTGATCTTCGTGCAGGAGGTCTCGAGTTTGATTTCTTGAGATACCTATGTCCATTACATACCTTTCTTGATATATTATAACTTGCACTTATAGGTTTGTGCTAAGTATCATCTACAAATGTGGGAAAGCATTCAATATTTTTCTCCTAATGTTTTCCATGATCCACCTTGTGGTAATTAAAAGTCTAGTTAAATTTTTTATATTACACACTTTATATTTTATACATTTTAATTTATAAGTGCTACATTGTGCCTCATCTTTGTCCTTCCAATGAAACACTGGAGCATAGCCCCTTGTTGTGGTAGGTTCAACATGATCTTCATTTATGTATGAGTTCCTATATCTATGACTAAATTGCTTGGGATGGGATATTTTATTGAAGTACTTGCATGGTTTCCTTTAGATACATGAATAAAGTCACCTGGTTGTGAGTCTCTTCCAGTCTTTCAACCATATTGGTTTATTAGTCAAGCTCCTTTTAACATGAGATGACATCACCTTGAAATAATAAGATTCGATGTGTCAATGCTAAAAAAGGAGAATAACATAATGTCATATTTTCATAGTCCAAAAATTGTATCCAGCTATTATTCTCACACTCCAAAACAATTTTGTCTAGATGACTTATGGGGGCTTGCAGGAGGTTTCTTCCCCTTTTCGATGCAATAGGAACATGTTCTCTTTGATAAAACAACAATTTGGTGCATTATAAGAAACGCTCTTGCATTCTTATTTAAATAGTTTCATGTCCCTTCCAAACCTCCACACAACAATGCTACATTTTAAGTTTGAAGACTCATATGTGCAAAAACACACACATTCTTGAGTGTGTAAGTGATCAAAAGTACACACACATTCCTAAGCATGCAAGCATAGGAATGCATGCACGTTCTTATTTGTGTTTAAAAGAAAAGGTTGGATGATTCACATTTATGTGAATCGACTGAGCCTCCTAGAGAATGATGAACCCCTAGGAGAAAATGTGAGCATGTTCCATCTTGGAGAAGCCACCCACACATCCATTGCCATTGTCATCTACTACAGGTAAGCTCAATTTTTTTCATTAATTTTTTTTTTTTCATTTAATTTTTTTCTTTTCGTTTAAATTTTTTTTTATTCTTTAATTGTAGTTATTATTCGACAAATATGGTGGAAAAATTGAGCCCAAATTTCTTAACCAAAACCCTAACTCACCACAAGACCCAAACAATGAATTAAATCAATGTTTAGATTAGTTGAGAAACCTAATTGGTGAAATTTGAAATGCAAGAGAACAATCATGCTAGTCATTAGCTACATCCCTTGACTCCATTGTAACTTCCATTGACCATGCTTAAGGGAAATTATCAGATATATCTGACTATAGGGCCAAGATGAGGAAATTCTACTCAACATGAATTAGCAAGGGAGAAGTTAAGGAATTAAATATAACCAAACAATCCATATTCCAGTTGTTCACTGACCCAAGAACCAACCAACCACCTAGTCCAAGAAAGAGTCATCTCTACATGGATTGGTGCACATTCTAACCATGAGAGACCATTGGATGGATCAATGGTTTGTGGTGTTTGATAAACCTTCCTACAATAATAGGTAGGTTCCCTTGCATTTTCTTAGGAAAGTATGTGTTGAGTTCTTTCTTGGTCTCCATGTCAATTATTTTGACATTGGTGATATCCAGGGGGTTGTTCTTGGTTTGTCTCAGGATTGAACAAATGTTGGCAAAACCCCATTGAGAGGGCCACCTGCTCCCATACACATGCCCAACGCCCCTCCCCCCCAACCACCTTAGCTTAAAGATAGCATCTGAACCACTAGTAGTACAATATCATTTGTGACATGCAATCTAGTGCATCATAGTGCATTTGTAGTAGAATCTCATCGAGAGACATCCTGTGATGATGTTATATCACCTGGTTTCAAGCCGTCATCTAGCTAGGCTAGATTTTCTGTTTTTTGGCCAATTGTTCCTCATTGATGCTTGCATTACGAACATACTTGCTATGGCCAAAGAGAGAATCCTATTCGGGACAATTTCTTGGATGAGGTTAGTATGCCATAATCTTTATATATCCATTGTTTTTTTATTTAATGTTGCATTTGACAAATATTTGGTAGACCTAACTTTAAAGTAATTTTAAATGTTTTTTTTCTTTTTGCATGTTGTCACAACCCATCCTCATTACTAACCATTTACACTAAAAAGGAAATGTCCATTTCGACATAGAGTTGTAGCATTTTCATAACCATATTTCAAGTCCATTGGACAAAGCTTACAATCACAATTCATTATCTCATTTTATTTCAAGATTTAGCCACTTTAGGCATCACATCAAATAGCCATAACATGAGGATTTATTTGGATTGGCTTCATGCTCGTTCATTACAATATCCTTGCAATTGGATAAGCTATAGGAAGTCAAAGGTCAAGCATCTAACCATTATATAAAGGATGGAAACAAATCATATTCTAGTCCGGTACAACTTTTTTTTCCTTCACACATAAATATTTGCTATTGTAAATACACTACAGGTTTATCGACCAAGCCCCAATATGTCAACTACGAACAAGTCTAGTCATTAAGCACATGCATTTACAACACTATTTTACACCCATAATATGTAGGATATATGCATGTGCAAACTTTAGAATTATGCAAAAGGAAATAATCATGTGATATTAAAGACAAAGGGAAATTTATATATGGCACTAGTTTGTCCATATTAATCCACTCACTCACACCTAGAAGGATTTCCCAACAAATGTTTTATACAATCATACAATTATTGACTGTTCATTAAAAGAAAATAAAACATACAAATCAATTCCCTAACACCAATGGAAATTTCATGTAGGTTCCAATATACCATTCAATATGTGAAATAAAAGGTCTATTTGTATGGTTTCAACATGTGATTTTATTACTTAAACAAGAGTTGTTCATTCAGATCCCAACATACTAATTAACTTCACCAACATAAGTGTTGTCCAAGAAATTCAATTCACTTACACATTTGTAAATAAAATGGATTTCCTTATTGGACATTAATTTTCATCTACAAATCATTTTAATCCATCAGCAAAACAATACAAAATAACTTTCTCAATCCAGGAATCAAATTGCCAATGCAAATATTTTTCATCTTCTTACTCAATGCAAATAGACTTGCCAATGATGGGTAGAAACCCTTCCAAACTAATGGGTTTACAAACTCAAGTTTGTAATGGAAATGGGATACACTAGCTTGGAAATGTTTTTCCGCTTCAAACATTTTAATCTATGACAAATTCAATGGAAAAATAAATCCACATAAAGCCTTTGATTTTCTTATCCCAAATTGTTCCAGTCAAGCACAATTCAATGGAAAGAGAGAGAGGCAAACATGGAAAATTTTAGGGGCTAATATTATCCCATGGGCTAAATTTAGGGGTTTTAAATTTTTAATGGGCTATTTTTTTTATTAAACACCTATTTGTATGACTAGCCCACATTTTATATATTTATTTTAATGAATGGGAGGTTAGCCCCATCAAATTTAAAAATGGTATCCAAGAGAAAACAATTTCACCCCTCTAAAAATGGATTTAAATCTCTCTTTGCCCACGAAAATTGCTAGGAAGCTCCCATTTTCCCCCAGTTTCCAAAAATGGAAGTTGCTAGGGGCACTTTAGCATGCTATTGATCTTGTAAATTGAAGTCGAAGTTACATTTGTCGATATTTTAAGCGTTGAATCTCATTTTGCAAGTTGCTTAATTTCAACATCACTCAGGGAAGTTGATATTTACCACCAGGTCTTATAGTGACCCACTTTTAACTAGGATACTTGTAAATCCCATCACTTCAAATCCAAAATTTCCCCAAGAAACATGGGTATTTTGAATCTTGCGATTGACGATGTGGAATAACGTTTTTATGGGTGTTTGGGGAAGCATGCTTGGGGGATGAGACTTCATTCATAACTGTGTATTTGGGCATGCAGGGTACCATGAATTTTCGAGAAACTTGCCGAAATATTCGCAAGACTTCACAAGGTTTTATAATTTAGTGAAAGATTCACCAATATTTTGCAAGGTTTTATAGTTTAGTGAAATATTTGCCAAGATTTTACAATATTATATAATTCAACGAGAGATTCGCCAAAACATTATATATACAAAATATAACATTGATCAAATAGCCTTCATATTTTCCTATATATCATGGGGATTAGCCCAATTATTATACATAGAAATTCAGGGGGGGCTCTTAAAATTTTCCCTGGAGACAAATTGATTTGCACATATATATGTCTAAAGTAAGAGGATTATAAATCTAGAAATATTCTCGCCTTTTCCAAAAAGTCTTAATCATGCATAATTGTAATGGAAATAAATTCCCTTATGGGAAATTATTTTCCCATTCAAATTATTATTCTCTCCACGGTTATAATGCAAAGGAAACGCCAAAGTAGAGCGTCACTTTCCCATTTTTCTGCATATAAATTAATGAGCTTAGCTCCTTCATCTAGTTTCCACCATCAAACTAAGACTACCCACCAAAGCAAAAATTTTCCTAAGGATGACCTACCTTCAGTCTGGAACTCTCCTTTCCCTTAACAGAGTGTGTCCACTAGACCAAGTTTTCCTCTCCGTAGTTTTCCCATGACCCGCCATCCTTGTACCCCGTAAGATTTTAAAATTAGACTACATGAAACATGGGCACCACGTGCCACCTCTGAAATGACAACATTTCCCATTACATTACCTTTCAAAACCCTATTACATAAGGCTACAAGCCAAGGTTGTAAACTTAGGCTTAATTAAGACATTCAATTTAACATAATGAATGGTTCCACTAAGGTTTATATATTTAGCAAATATAACTCAAAAGGGTCCACCACCACGGGGGATTCACTAGTGAGGCAATATCATATCACGTCCATTCATATTGGGGGTTTGAATACTCTTAAAAACCTCAAAAATATATTGCCCTGTATTAAGGGGTCAAGGGGGGGTTTAATTTGACATAGTAATATAAATATTGGGGGTTATTTTATTTGGGTGAGATGAGAAATAACCTCCAAATCATGGGATGGATTCATCCCTCCAAATCATGGGATAAATTCACACCCATCTAAAACTTAAGGACCCCCCATTTTTATTTGATATTGCTTAGGATCCTAAGTTTTGCATAAATCTAATAATATTGTACCAATGATAATATCGATGGAAGTCTCTTTGGATTACTGGAATTAAGCAATGCTCAATTAATATCTTATTTAGTCTTGTTTTGAATTGATGTTATATTTTTTTTCATCTTTAAGTTAAGATGTGTAGCTAATTGGGAGTTCTGGAGTTGAACAATTGTATTGTATTTTTTGTAAGCATTCGGGTAAAAGATCCAACTCTTCATTTTTTAGGTTGGGGTTTAGATGGGTATTGTGATTTAATAAAACCTTGCTCCATGACAACCAAGAAAAATGAGATCAATCCTTTTTAGCTCACTGTAACCAAGAAAAGTTAGATCAATCTTTCTCAACTAATTATTTCTTTCAACTTTTTGTATTCTTCTTTAACATTTTCACATTGCCAGTTATGTAGAGTTGTTAAATTGAGTTATATTTGGCACATTCATAATTATAATTTCAATTCTTATATGCAAGGCATATGTCTTAATATTGTATTGGAACTGACATGAACACAGGTAAAAAACTAAATCTTTATTTACATACCCTATGTGTTGTTGTTACCATGAAATGGTATCATATAAGTTTCACCATCTGTGTATCTTTATAAATATTGCATGCTTGAAAGCTAACAATGGATATTTTTACCTCTCTTGTAAACATAAAAAAAGAAGATATATCCTAAGAAAAGGAAACTAAATGTTGTTAATTCCCTTGATTGCAAGAATAATTGTAGAGGGAGTGGAGGAAATTCATTGCATCTTGTGAATGAACCAAATCCAAGCTATGCACAAGATCATATGGTGTTATTGGAAAGTAAGAGGAATTTTTCTATGTTCATTTGGGTTCAAACATCAATAATGTTTGTTTTGATAGGAAGGTAGGGAATTCCATCCATGAAAGGGTTCAAATTTTCATTTTTATGGATTTTAATTTATTAAGCTTATAGAAAACATGAGCTCTATGGCTATGCTTATATTTACATGATATAAAATTGGTAGATTGGTAGGTTGTGGTGTGAAACATCTGCAATTCTCATATTTTTTAAGCATTGCACTAACTATTAGACTATCGTGCTTTTACATTCTTTGTTATGTTGATCTCTTGATTGGGTTTCCTTTTATGCATTGTGCCTTTCCTACTACTATTTTGTTGGGTCTTTTACTATCCAATGCTACAAATTGATCAATCACCCCTACAATCTTGGTGGGATTATTTATAGCATTATAATATTATTTTATTTAGCATCGTGTTTGCTTATACTAATATGTGTTAGGGATCTTCTTTGTTACAAATTGATAATATGATATAAAGGGGGTATTAAAAATGGTTTGATAAAAATGGATATCTACAATATCTGGTGAAACTAGGGGTTTTGTTAATTGGAAAGGCATATTGGGAGGGGGGATTAACAATAAAATTTTAGGAGAAATTTTCCAATATTTAGTGAAATTAGGGATATTCTTTAATATCATGTGAACGATCGTGCTATGTAACAAGTTCACTGAGTGAACGTCCACCACATAGATTAAATGGTGTCAAATCTCCTAGGGTTTTCTTAGGTTTTTTCCCCATCATTTAGCTATGGTGGATTCATAGTCCCCCAACCTCTCAACATTCTCTTATCCACAACCAAAAGTTATCTATTAATATTAAATCATTCTAATTACATTTCCATCATGAGGTTGTTGGCCATAGTGTCATCTTGACTTATATTTCAAGATCGGGAAAACATGGGTATTACACATGTGCAACTCTTCCTAGATGACACCCATCCATCCAGGTAGCAAATTGCCTAATCCGTTGGACTTGATGCAATGATTGTTGTAGCTTGTTCACTTGGGGCTCCTTACACCCAGGTATTTAGATGACTTTATGTCCCCTCGCCATATATGTGTGTATATATGTTTTCATCAACTTGATTTCCATATTAAATGAAAATTGAACCTTAATTCTTTTTCTTTTATAATTTTTATTGGATGACCTATTAATCAAGCTCTAAAGATATAATAAATCCTTAATAATCCTCAATATATTGTGTAAATCCATAATTTGGCATTAAATATAGATCCCTATATTCCTTGTACAATGTATGTGGCATGGTCTAGATCCTTAAACATGGACTATAATCCCTAAAGTAATAGTTATGATAGAAACCCCATGGTTTTGGTCCTAAACCATAAATTGGGTGATTGAACCCATCACTAATATTCCTAATTGTTAAAATATCATCTCGTGGTCCAAAGTTTCTTTATTTAATTCCTATTTTATGATTAGAATCCATATGCATGATTGGCCAGGGCTATAAATAATTGGTTGTGCACGAATCCATAGTTTTAATCCCAAAACACAATTGGGACCATGCAACCCATCCTTGTTGTGTCAATCCTAGAAATTAGGCCCATACTCTTCTTCTAGGACAAAATTCAATTTTATAAGTAACATGTCATGGTGTAGGGCACAAATCCTTGATCTTTTCCCTCAAACCATGGATTAGTCCATGTGACCCATACCTAATACATCTAATCCTCAAATTTGTATTTATATTCCCCTTGTTATCCAAACTTCCATTATATAGGGTTTATTGCATGGTGGCCTTATGCATTACTTATGAACCTTGAAAGCAATGGTTAGGGCAAGAATCCATGGTTTTTTTCTGAGAAACCATGGCTGAGATAGTGCAACCCACCCTTTTTGTCCAACTCTCAAAATTATGTCCTTATTCCTCTTGCAAAGAAAATATTTCTTTTATAAGTTATGTGTCATGGAATGAGGTCATATTCATTGATTATGAGTCCTAAGAATGATAGTTAAGTCCTAAGTCATTATTTTTTATCCCAAAATTATGAATTGGGACACAAAATACAATCTTTGGGTGTCCAATCCCCAAAACTAAGGCCACATTCCTCTAACAGGCTCATGATTTCTTATACAGGGCAAGTGTTTTTGTCTAGGGAACCATGTATGACTTGTAAGTCTTAAAAGAAATGGTTTAGGCATAAATCCCTAATTTTTGGACCAAAACCAAGGCTTGAGCCATGTGAACCATCCCTTTTTTCATATTATCATCATAATCATTCTCATCAGCCAAAAATTCCATCTTGAATGCTTATGTCATAGTTACGGCTACATGTAAATATTACGAGACTTGAAAGTAAAAGTGAGACTTTGAAACACTAAATTTTAACTTTGACCATTGCTTGGGCTCTAAGACCCATCCATTATATACAAAATCCTTGAAATTAGGCCAATATTCCTCTAATATGCTAAATTTCTCCTCTATAGTTCTTCTAAATATGAAAATACCTACTTTGAACCATCTACCATGCATGGGACTTTGAACCACAATATGACACCTATATAAGTAATATTTGGTATGTGGGAATGGAATCCAATGCACACTAGCCCCTCCAAACCTTTACATTCTACAATCCCTAGCCTATAAGACTCCTCACATCAAAATAAACCTCCTAAGACCCTAATTCTTTAACCAATACGATCTTAGGAACACATTTCACATTACTATAATGACCCTCTCTCACATGTACACCCTTTGACACTTTGGGCCTATATCTATTATGTCCCCATATACAATAAACCCTCCATATCATTACACACTATATTTTATAAACCGTAGGGTCCCTCACATGACAATCAACCCATCAAACACCTTAGCTCTTGACCCCTTTTTCATAAGCACACATTACCCCATAATGGGAATCAAATCCTCACACTTACTCAACTCCACACACTTGGCCTCCACCACTTATGACCTTGGACACATTATGCCCAAATTCACGCTAATCCCTCATAATCATCACACATTAAACCTCATAATCATTGGGGCCCCTCACATGTCATTTTAACCCTCAAACACCTTAACCCTTGAATCTGATAACCTTGAGCTTACCTCTCATATCCCTATACACCTATATATTACACATCATGACCCTAGGCACTACACCCTAATGCACATTAACCTCTTCAACTCTTTATACAATACACTCCTTAGCCCGAGGATGGCTCACACCATAGTGGACACTAGAATAATCTTAACCCTCAACTAATACAACCTCAAGCAAAAAATGTTATTTTATTGTAGTGACACTCTCACACACTTATCCACACACATGCACTTGGATCCCATACATTATGGACCTACACACACTACCCACTATTTCACACTAAGTGTTCCCACCCATTAATGAATACATCCCCCAAATCTAGAGACCTCAATAATGACAATAACCCCCTAAAATACCTTATCGCCTCCCCAACACAACCCCAAACAAACATTGCCCCATAACCACAATGATGTCCTCACACATTTACACACACTCATGAACCTAGTACACACACATTGTAGCCTTAGAACTGTCTATGCTCTAATACACACCAAATCCTCCAACCAATTACACATTATTCCCCCTAAACCCTTTAAACCATCACATGACAATTAACTCCTCAATCACCTTAATCCTTGATTCCTTCGAGTGTAAGTACACATTGTTTCATAACTACAATGAAACCCTCACACACTTAATCACTTCCATGCATATGTACTACACCCTTTATGGCCCTAGAAACATGACACTTCAATGCACACTAATCCATCCAACGCCTTACACACCACGACCCCTCACACTTTGAGCCCCTCACTTGATAATCGATTCTTTGAATATATATTAACCCTTAAACCCTATGACCCCACCCATTAATTTCCTTATAACCACCATGGAATTCATAATTACACCTTCCCACCAATGCATTTGGCCTTTACCCATAATGACACTTGAAACAACTACTCCCCAATGCACACAAACTTGCCCAAACCATTGAAATACAACAACAATTTCCCAAAAATCACCCAAAACCATCCAAATTCATGCAAAATCACATATATAACTTTCTTATGTTATTGATGTCAAATATGTTGGATTGAATCTTTAGTTGCGACACTTGAACATTTAATTTTTTTAAGTAGTATGTGAAAGCCCAAAAAATGTTTTAGTTTCTCAATCCTTCAATCAAATGAGTCGAATAAAAAAGAAAGGAGATTATAATTGGAACTTAAAACACATTTTTAAGACATATTTTGGGAATATCTTAAGAGCTAATTTTTTATGGATACAATCTACTTTGAGTACAACGAACATCTCCTGAAAGAAGCTTAAGGGGTTTGAAGAAGTCAATAAAAGGAATTATTAAGCCTGTTCATGCACACTTGAGGGGATTATTGAGGGGGACCTTACCATTTCAATAGGAGCTCTAAGAATCCATTTCAAATTCAAAAATGATATTTTCCCTCATTTGCTTCATTTGAGCATGCAACAAAGTGTTTAGAAGAGGAGAAAAGATAAGAAAATCAGAGGATGTGAAGAGGGAAGTGCATTGAGTGATAATTTGAAGAGTGCGTATTCCTTCTTTTAACTTTAGAATCATTACCAACCTCTAATACATTCACACTACATATGCTTTATTATTCACATACCTCTTATATTTTAGGGTGAAGAAAACCCCCCATATTTCTCTAGGGTTAATATGGATTTATGCTAGTTTAGGATTGGATTTGCAAAAAACCCCATTATAATTTGCACAAAATAAAATGAACTTATTACATTTTTTTCCTATTATGCATTTTAATTGTTGACTAGTGTGATGGCATTGATGCTACTCTTACGTTTGAGGTAATTCCCTTCTTTGTTAGATGGAGGGTTTCTTGTGAGGGTTAATAACTTGAATCTCCAAAGAAAAAGTAGGTATTGTAAATATGATAAATTTCCCAAAATCCTAATACAGTGATATGTGAATATAGTAAAATAGTTTCTAACATTACACATATTGAGAGCATGAAACTGGTGATGAAAGTATGATATTCTATGCACATGTGCCTTATTTTTTTAGGACCATAACAACTGGTGATGAATAAGCGCTAGTATTGGAATGTATGACACTTGCCTCATATAGATGATGAATAATCCTTTCCATTTCATTATTTTGTGCAAAAGGGTGTTGATAATGATGCACATTTGGTGGTTGAATACAATTGATCAATACAATACCATGATCAATCTCTTTTCATGAAAATGGTAAACCAATAAATGTCTCAAATATATGTTGATGTTTGTTCAAAACTTGCTACAAGTTAGGTTGGATTGTGTGGGACATTCCATAGCTATCATGTCATTGAATTGGGCAATATGCTATAATGTGTGGGACTTTCTCTAATATTTGTAGGTTGAATGGAATATAAATCATCAATTAGGAGGGATTTAAACACAATTATTTTGCCTTTATCTAAAGGCTTTGGATGATATTCTTTTTAGCTAGGGTATTTTAGGTCTATGTATGGTGGGATAAAATAATAAATTTGGGAAATTTTTCTTGATGGGATATGAAATTAACCAACGCTATTTCCGTTACTTCTTGAAGTCCAAAGAGTCTTTCATCAACATACTCATGCTTTTCTTTATTATTTTCAATTTTTTATCGGGTATGTTGCAAAACTTTTACCTTTTCCAATGGTGTTGATGATGGTTATTAATGTCCATTGAGACCAACTTTGGTCTATTAGACCTTAAAAAAAGATGAGAAATCACTTGGTTTTTTTTAGAATTTCATTTTTGTGCTCAAAAAGCTTTAAGAGGAGCATTCCAAGATCACCATAGTTGTGCTGAGTTAAAAGGTTATAAATGTCAGTATTCTATCAAATATTTTGAAATTGTGCTCTATTGTGGGTGTATTTGATGTAGCAAATAAACTTTAATCTGATATTTTTGAAAATTGCTAATTTTAGAAAATTCTCACATGACTCTAAAACTAACCACTAACTTAAAACTAAATAGAGCGACACTAGCTGTCAACTCACTTTTCTAATTACGTGCATAAACTAATAGATAACTGATAATTACAAATTTAAAAATTTCCGCAAAAATACTAAAACCCCAATTTGAGGCACTATTTGAAGGAATTAGGCCTCGAAAAAGTGTCAAAAAAAGATCTGATCAAAAGAAAATCGGTCACTACAGTGAACTCTTCGAAACACAACTTCCTGTTAAATTTGAGTCCAAACAGATGAACGAGTCAAAATTTATGACTCTCATAAATCCCTGCATTATTTTTTATTTATTTATTTATTTTATTTCATCCCACGGAAATCCCTACATCAATATGCAAGAGATTCTTTGAGAAAACGATTTTCATATTCAACCCTTTTAGTGTAAAAAAGATGATAAATTATTTCATGCCACGACGTTTTAGGAATTCTAGTGCCCTATTACACTATGGAGATAGTGATAGTTTGTTCTTATTTTAGCAATTTTGATTTTCTTCTTTCCACCAGTTAAAACAATGAGATACTTTTGATATTTTATTTTAAGGTTTATCACCTCATAATATCTTAATTTTCTCTTATCCTCTAATTCTTTATTGCACCACAACTTCTCCTTAAATTTGGATGTAATTATACTTTTAATACTATCACTATTTTACAGAATGAGGTCTCTTCCTTAACTCCACAATAGTTCAACTAAGACTTGGAATTTGAAGAAATCTTAGGAAGTCTCTTGTCTCCCATAATATTTGTGTTGTTTTTGGAAATGAGTTACTTGATAAGTGGGTGACAAGAATCACTAAAAGATATTGCTGATAAAAAATCACTTTTAGTGAAATTATGAAAACACCATAAATATTATGAAAAAATGAATCTTCTCCAAGAAAGTGAAAAGAATCACTAAATGATATGCATTTTAGATATGTCTTTATTCCTGTAATTTTTGTGTCATTTGCATATATATTCTTGAAAATGTCATTAGAACATGCATCCTAAATACCTATTTTTTGTATTGTATCATGAGTATCTAGAAAAAACATATGACTAGTTTCTTCAATAAACATACATTATGATTTTTAAAAATAAACAACAAAACTTAAAAAAAAAAATGTGACAAATAACTGATTCATAAGAATCTCTACTACATTTTACAATTATTTCATAATAACTTAAAAATACAAATATCATAAAAAATAAAACCATAATGTATGGATAGTGTATATTCTTTGTATAATTAACATTAAATTATAAAAATATTAAAGAAATATTCCACGTTATTTAAAAATATTGTTTTCAAGCTATCTATATATTAAAAAATACATTTCTAATTTAATTAAGTATTTTACATATGACGAGTCACTATCACTTCACTTATCTTAATACAACAATTATATAAAATCACTAACAATTATGTAAGCGTAATCCAATCCATTGCCACAACATATGTTTCTCATTGAGCCATGATCACATCAATATATAAGTTTTAATAAATAAGTATTTTATATAATTAAAATAACAACTAATAAATTAGTCAACTACAATTAGCTATGTCATTTTGATGGTTCATTGTTTCAAGAGTGGGAATATAGATTTAACATTTTTCATTATCATATAAAATGAAAGTCATTTAATTCCAAATTTTAAATTAAAAATGGTTTTTATATTTATATATAAAAACGTGGAGAAAGATTAAGTCGTACTTAATAGTGTACTAGTTGTGGGGGAAATTGAAAACGAGTTCAACTTGAGGTCACACTTAGAAATAGTTTCCTTAATTGTGCAAATTGCCTAAATTATATATCATATATGTGAAGTCGCTTAAGACACAATCAACTATTGCGATGTTGCTATTTCAAAACTAAATATGGTCAACATTATGATTTAAATATGTGTATACTTTTATTATTATAATTGATTAGATACTCCCACCTAACCATATATGTACATTGTGGAATGATTAATTAAAAACATTTTTAAAAAATAAAGAAGCTTCCACATGATGTATAAGTAATTTTAATAATACAACATTATATTAAAAAACTTATTATTTTTAAATTTAATTTTAAGATTATCTATTTAAATTTATATTTATAATGTTGAAAAAGTAATTTTGATTAATAAAATTAATATTTTGTTTTTTAAGAAATACAAGTTTTAGAAATATTATTAATTTAGTTGTTTTATTAGATTTTAATTATTATGCCAAGCCATAAAATCTTTAGCCTAACTATTTTTAAGCATATCTTCAAACAATTTAGTAGTGAAGCATATCTTCTTTTCAAATAAGCTTTGGATCTGGATAAAGGAGTCATTTATTATAAGGAAATAATTGGTTCTAATATGTTATTTAAGGGTAACATTTTTATATTTTGATTTTATGTTGTTATATATAGTTTTATATTTATCAAAAAAAGTTGTTTAAGCTTTTTAGTTCTAAAATGTTATTTAAAGGTAATATGTTATTAGGTTTTATATCTTTAATTTGTTTATGTGAAGTTAAGATTTCAAATTAAAGCAACATTTTATATGAGTAAAGTTTGATACATAAATACCATAGGAGTTTAGTGATTGCTTATATTTTTTTTTGTGGAGGAGACACAAATACTTGCTATATAAAAATTTATATAAAAATTTAATGAAGTTGTTAATCTTATTTTATATATTATTTATAAAAATAAAATATTTTTTAGGTAGTGTAAAAGAAAAACAACAATCATCACAATATGTAAAAACAAATATCTTAATATTTATCATACTTTTAATTGAGTATTTTATGTTCATATCCAATATATTTAATCATAATTTTATATTTTAGTATTAATTAAAAAAACGACATCAAAGGTCTTTGCATATAATTTCTACATTATACAAATACCTTAATGTTTATCATAGTTTTAGTTGAGTATTTTATGTTCATATCCAATATATTTAATCATAATTTTATATTTTAATATTAATTAAAAGAACGAGATCAAAGATCTTTGCATATAATTTTTACATTATATACTATGAAATAATTATGAATGGATTCAAATTTACTTTGCATTATTATCACATATATAACTAAAATGTTAGAAAATAAATATTGCTTTATACCACTCTTAAAGTTCATGATTTTTACCTATTTTTTCAATAGTATAATAATATTCACCATTAATTTTTCCATTTGAAAAGAACTATGTTGCCATTTTAAATAGCATTTGAAAATTGTACTTGGACTTCTTCAATGGTGTTGTTTTTCAAAGAATTGTTTTTAGATTTAATTATTGTAATTTTGGTTTTATAATGTAAATGATAAGTTCATAATAATATTATAGAAAATTTATAAAAAAAAATTATTTATTTATTTTAAAGTTAGAACTTTATATTATATGATACAAAATTTACAAGTATAAATATTGATGTGGTCCTAGGAATTTAAGAAGGAGAATTTACGCTATGTAGAAAACAAGAGGAGATTGAAATCTGTTACACAGAGTTCTACTAAAGTTTTCTACAAAAGGAGACTGACTCAAAACTTCCTTTATCAGGCTACATAAACAATGCTTACTCGTTGTCTTTGTAGAGCTACAATAATGAACATTTAACCATTTTGGAATATCCCATAGATTGGCAGAAAGACAATAAAAAGCATTAAGATGACAAACAAAAAGACAAAAAGGAGTAAAGAGATACTTTGCATTACAAGTCGTCCAATTTGGGAGGCACGCATCTCGAACCATTGTTGTTTTTTCTCGGATAGATCGGTGTCCAAACATTGACATCACAAGGGAGGATCCACATCCTTGTCTAGCCTCTTCTAAGTAATAAGAGGGGCTACACTTTACTGCACTAGTAGAAAATGAGAGATAAATGACCAGGCAACCAAAAAAATTGGTCACCGTAGTTTTTTCAAGGTATAAATGATCAGATTTGAGTGAGTCAACTAAAAATGACCAAAGGAATGACCAATTGGGTCACGGGATAAAATATATGACCAAATAACAAGTAACTAAACTAAAAATGACCACATAACAATAACATTAAGAATATGAATTCGTCATTTATTTGGTCATTGTTAGTTGTGTCACTCCGACAATGGAAACTTGCAATTTTGACAATGAATTTGTACAATTTACTAAATTCTAACACTGCGGATCCATCTATAGTGTTATAATTTAGCAAATTGTAGACCCTCTCATGTGTCAGAGCTCAACATTAATGCATGAAGCAGATTTGCATTGCTTACTATATTATAGGGGCTCTCATTTCGCTTTCAGGACCCAAGGGTGGTGAGATGACCATTGATGAACTCGTTGATCAGTATTGTCCTCCTAGGACTCAAACACAAAATGGAAATATTTCCATCAATCATGTACGAGACCGCCCATTGAGGACCGTTTTGTTCACTGTCGAGAGGATAGAGGGTAGCAGAGCCACTCATCAGACTACAAGGGTTCACATGCTCTATGCTATCGAATGCATGGCTCCCACAGTTTTTAATTGGTGTGAGGGTGTCTTGGTAAACTTGAAATAACAATTGACGAAGTGTAGGAGAGGGGAGCTAAAACAATTTGGCTACGGATCGTTCGTATTGTCCTTCTTCCTAGAGTAGGTACCTCTCCTTCATCCGCGGGTAGATATCACCGAGATTGAACCACAATATCCACATATGTTGAGGTGGGTAGAGGTGATGGCTCACCATGGTGGCAGTGGACCCATTATCACTTATGGGCTTTCATTTTTCATATGGTTGCGCAGTTAACTACTTATAGTGGAAGACTATGCGTATGCAGGCATGGATTTCAGGGGAGATACAAATCTAACGCTTCTAGAGGGAGAGCAGTGGAGTGATATAGGTAAAAAGGATTTTTTTTTGTGTTTTTTAAGTTTTTTATGTATTTTATCATATTTGATTTGTTTGTTGTACTGAGGCCTCATTTACTTCTTCACAGATGTTGGGAATTCGAGACCAGTTGGATATTCACCTATTGAAAGGCAATGAGTAGTCAGGGAGATAAAAACGGTTAACTGAGAGGATATAGAGTATCTTGATGAGATCGTGGAGAAACTTCAGCGACTGACCATGGAAATTCCTGATATACCTATAGATGACTTTCCATAGAACTATCAACGCCGTATAGCCGAGGTTTCTAGTTGTTTCGATCGGCTACTCCATCGAGTGGCAAGGGTCATCATATGTTATCACGAGCATCACTAGTGATAGCATTTATATGCAGTTATGTACTGAAATCCATGGGATTTAGATTTTGTCGTGATGATATACTGAAAGCTATGAGCTTCAAATTTTTGTCTCAGTACTTTCCATGAAACGTTTATCATAATTAATATAAAAACTATTCCCATGGTTTTATATATAATGTGTCTATGGTGAATATAAATCTCATGGGGATTGCTTATTTATGCACAAATGATTTACATGTTATGTTTATTTACACATTCCACTAATGAAATGTTTAAGAATGTGAGATGTACCAATTTATAATAAAATTGGCTGACGAATCGACAACCGTATTCATGTGTTTAGGTATGTGTTGGTATTGAACAAATTCAAACAATCTCTCCAAGGGACGTATGCGTCCGAAAAGATAGAGTAGTATAGGATCGTGAATGGCATAGAATTGGTTTAATTGAGAGACCAAAAGTTGAGAATCCAAATACACAATCATGTGGTCTACACCATAGGAAGAGGCAGTGGTTAATAATCCAATTACCGCATGATACTCAGTGGAATTATTGGTTGCAGGACCAAGGAAAACTCCTCTAGACGCAATGAGTTCACCGATAGGGGAATAGAGTACCCAAGCCACTGAAGCAAGGTTCTGAGTGTGTCAGCTAGCACCATTTATGAATCCAGAATAGGTTTCCATTTGCACATTCAAGAAGAACATGGTATAAGCAACTGCTATGAAAATGACTAGACCATAACCTATAAAAGAAAAAGTCACACTGTATCAGACACACACCATATACACAATGTACAAGGCACTTATGCAGGATTTACCTAAGCATAGTACCTCTTGAGGTAGATCCCGTTTCTAGGCTCCTCGAAAGGTATCCCATCATAATCAACTAACTCGTAGGCCCCTTTTTCTAAAATATGTTTCACGATGTAGGGCCCATGCTACATGAACTCGAACATACTTGCCCCCAGTTGATAGTGCTTTTAGTCATATGTCAAAACCAAATCACTTTCATTGAATATGCAAGGTTCGAAGGACTTATCATACTGGGATTTGATGCATTTATTATGTGCTTCATTAGCGAGAGTAGCATCACGATGGTTTTCGTCCAATTTGGCTAAATATAGGAAGCGTTCCTCTTCAACCGTGGTGTTTGGAAAGAGTTCGACGACCAGTTTCAAAGGCCGGATCTCGCACTCCATAGGAAATACCGCTTCCATTCCATATACCAATTGAAAAGGTGTGAATCTGGTAGTAGGTTTGATGAAGGTTCTATATGCCCAAAGTGATAAAAATAACATTAAGTGCCAATTTGATGTATGAGTCCCTACCATGCATTTCCTCATGGTTTTCAAGACCTTATTAATGGCCTCTACTTGAACATTTGCTGGGGGTTAGTAGGGGGTTGAGTGTTGATGGTGAAATCCCAATTTGGCGCTCAATTTAGTTACCATTTGGATATAGAAATTTGAGCCATGGTCCATGACAATGGCTTGTGGAACCCCGAATCTAGCGATTACATGATTGAACATGAAGAGTGCGATAGTTTTGTTGTCTTCTTTATATGTAGGCATAGCCTCGACCCATTTTGTGAAGTAATCAACAGTTACAATAGCATATCCATGCCCCCTGCCGAGGTAGGCTTACAGTGATGAAACCAATGCCCTATTTTGCAAAGGGGCTGACGTCAATAACTGTGTGTAAAGGGGCCGGGTGAGTGCACTTTTTGGAATGAAAAAACTGGTAGGGAGGACACTTCTTAACGACTTCTATGCAATCTTTAAAAATGGAGGGCCAGAATTATCCAGTGCGTAAGATATTCTGGGATGTAGCCATCACAAAGAGGTGACTGCCACATGCCCTTGAGTGGCAATGATTCTAAACATGCTAGACCTCCTCGTGAGTCAAACATCGTTGTAAGATCGAATCAATACCATGGTGATATAGGGTGTTGTTGATGATTAGATAGTATTTTGCATGATGGTGGAATATACGACGACATTCATCATGGGATAAGTGAGGCCCAAAGAATTGGGTTTAGAGATACAAGGTGATATCTCCGTACCATGGATTGGAGGTACTGAGTAGGAACATTGACTCATCGAGAAGAGAGTCAATGGGCTCAAAATCTTTATCAATACGAGGAATATCACAGATTGAATCCGCAAATACTAATGATTTTTAGATTTTTCCTTTTCAAACTGTAAATTGAATTCTTGAGGAATTATGATCTAGCGCGAGTATTCCCCCCCTAGTACTTGACGATTTAAGAAGTGGTACATAGGGTTTGAATCAGAAATGATAGGAGTTGTACGAAGCAAAATGTAATTACAGAACTTCTAGATGGCGATGACAGCTACCAGAGCCAACTTCTCGACATGTGAATAGCGAGTTTTGGAGTCGATGAGACCCTTGCTAAGGTAATAAATCACATGTTCTTACGTGTTTTTATCTTCCTACACTAAAAAGACACCAATAGTTGAGGTAGAGGTAGCAAGATAAAGGATATAATCCCTGGTATAATCAGGTGGTTGTAACATAGGTGCATGGGTAATGGTGTGTTTGATATTGTCAAATTCACTTTGGGCGTAGTCATCCCAGACAAAAGGGACGTCCTTTTTTAATAGCCGCATGTAACCCCGTGTCTTCTCCACATAATTGCACACGAAACGGCGCAAGTAGTTTTACTTCCCCTGAAAAATTTGAAGTTCAGTGATATTTGTGGGTGGGGGTAAGGTGAGAATAGCCTCTACCTTCAGGAGATCGATGCAAATCCCATCTTTTGAGACAATGAATCCAAGGAGGAATCCAGACTCCACACAGAATATGCACTTGTGAGGATTTAGGCAGATGTTATAATGTCGACATCTGAGGAAAACCACCATCAAATGATTGATGTGAAACTCACGATGATTTGAATGATCTAGCAAATCATCGAGGTAGGGATCCAAAAAATCCTTAATATCGTGAAAGGCATATGACATGGCCCACTGGAATGTAGCACCGACATTTTTAAGGCCAGAAGGTAATTTGTGGTATGAAAATGTACCCGATGGGAAAATGAACATAGTCTTGTGCTGGTATGCTGGGTGGATCTCAATCTAATTGTATCTAGAGAACCCATCCATAAATGAGAATATGACACTACCGACATAGGTTTTGATGATCTGGTTGATAAACGAGGCAGGGTAATTATCCTTGGGACAAGCCTTATTGAGATCATGGTAATCGACACAGACTCTGATGGTTCCTTGATTTTTTGTAACAAGAAGGATATTAGAGACTTAATCTGTCAAGGGGATAGGATAAATGAAACCATCTTTCAACAACTTTTCAATTTCCACTTTAATAGCTACAGTCTTTCGAGGGTGCACTGGACAAAGTTTTTGCTGGACAGGTTTTGCGTCGGGATAAGTTTTGATCTCATGAACAATGATAGAAGGATCAATCCAAGAAATTTCTTCATAGATCCTTGCGAATACATCCAAGAATTGTTTAAACAAGGCCGTATAATTTTTTTATTTCTTCATAAGAACAATTTTGTCCAATATGGATATGATTCATGACACCGGGTTTCGCCGAGATGTCAATGGCAGTGGTAGGCGTAATGTTTTCCAAATTGCCTTCGGTTACCGTATCCTGAGTGAGAATAGGAGACTGAGGATTGGAAATGACATCTGGTGAAATAATAATTTGAATATCATTCTCTGCCATGTCTAAAGGTGGGAGGAAGGACGATCAATGATGATGGTCCTCCCATGGGAGTTCATCCAAGCTCATAATCTCCATAATGGATTCATCGGAGGGAAATGTATGGAGGAGATGATCCAGCAATGGCAAGGACGAGTTCAACCAAGATGGCAGAGAATATGGGTCTGATGCCACCAAGTGATGGTCATCATTTGAATCAAACCCTGATTGGATGGCATTATAAGTAGCCTCAACTGGGCCAATAGGTATTTGATTTCCAATCAAATCAACACCAATAAAATTGGGAAAAAACCAAGGGTCCGCTGAGTTGGAGGAAGATGGGGTCATGGACGAGATCATGTTCACTGTGGCAAGTTGTGATGAGGGATAAGGTGTTGGAAACACTCCCATCAAGGAGGATTCCTACCCCCACACTCACATATATTTGCAAAGAGTGCCTTAGAAGAGGGAAATTATCTGCGGGATGAGTTATGGTGTCCGGTGTACAAAAATCTAATTGGTCGATAGTGACAATTTTCCCTTGACGGGGAAATTGCACAATGCGGAAGACAGAAGATGCGACCGCAGTCATAACATACAACCAATTTTGACCAAACAATAAGTTGTAATCCAATGGAGTTGCGACTACTTCCACATTAATGGAAACAATCTTACCTCATAATTGAACGACTAAGGATTGTAAAATCCTGTGTGGTTGGTATCTGCATCCGTCAAACGATTTCATAGTGGTAGGAGAACGGTTCATTTCAGGAGATCCAATGGCTCTCCAACAGGACAAGGACATGATGAAAGTACAAGCTCCTTCGTCTAAAATAGTACAATAGATATTTTTACCAATGACGTTAGTAATGATTTGGAATGCCAATTGGTTGGAAATCCTCGGCCTAAAGTATTCTAGTCTAAACATGATAGTGTTAGATGATTCTAGATCCACTTATCCAATAGAAAATAAAAAAATTGCTACGCTAATTTGGACAGTTTTGTAATACTTCGAGGGTCGACATAACACATGGTGCTTGGGATAGATCTTCAACAATGTTGTAGTTCTGAGCGGCCCAAGCGTTGGGGTTTAAAATCAATTTTCGGATTGTGCTTTTAGGTGGACGCAAGGCTGCATCTGATATTGGTTTGTCTATGGTCAAAGGACCTTGTGTAGGAGGGGTAATGGATGTGGATGTGGAGGAATTTTTAGCATGACCTCTATTAGATTCTTTATCTGGAACATAATCGTACATATGTGCCCTGGTAGATAAGTTAACCATTTCACTATGCATCATGAGAACATGAGCAGTTGTGGATGTTTCTCCTTGCAAAGGAGTTGGTTGTTGTGCCACCATCTACTGTTGTTGTGTGGGGAAGGGTTTCGTTGAAACTACGGGTTGAGGGTTTCCTTTTAGGAAATTTTGGACTTCTTCACAATGTGAGAATTCTTTCGTGAAGTGGTCATCACCACATAGTGTTAGTGTTATTATTTAATTCCCGATGCATTCATCCTGGGGTGAGTTAAGCTCACATTGGCAACCATATCACTTGGTTATTTTTAGCAAGTGGCATGGCCTCTCCATCAATATAAATGGAGACTCTTCCTCATGTATTCATCATCTGATATCAATAGATCAATTTTAGTTTTCTCTCATTGTGGAAGGTGTGCTGGGCTTGTAGTATGATCCTGGATGTTCTCTTGAACATTTTCATGGTATCAAATCTTATTATGTAGGCCCCTTCTATTTTTTGTGAGAGATTGTGATATGATCCGTGAGAGGTGTTTCCTTCATTTAAAAAAAAAAGTTGTCCGGGCTTCATTCAACCTATTTCCCTTGATGCTTGATAGGGATTCTTTTTGTCTGGATCTGGCATGCATCAAGAATTTGTTTACCTAAATATTGCCACCTCACGTGATTTCATAGAGTTTTGTGGGGTGGTCCAACTGCTATTATTTTTTTCCTCAAGGTGTCAAGGAAAAAGGTACACTGTTTAAATAGATATATGTCTCTATCAACAACATTGTCCCATATGCGTGGAATTGATGTCATTCCTCTTAGCCCGTGATATTTTTTTATCGCAGTGTAGCATTTCATGATGGGATATTGTTTCTTTTTCCATTTTTTGGCCTTGTAGAGGTTATGGGAATTTGTTTTCTCCATACTGGCTATTTTATTGGAGCTTCCTTTTAGATCTAAGAAGTTGTGAGAACGGATCTTGACAGATTCCATAGGATAATGTTGTACCTAGTGGGAGAGCGCTTGTTAAAGATTTATGCCATTAGTCGAGTAGGAATTCTCAATTGCCTTTGTTTCTATGGATAGGAAAATGATGCATGAGATTTGGTGTTGGTATTTTCCAACACACTCCAGTTGTGCTCTCATGACTAGTTTCATCATCAATGATCAAATATTTGAGCAGTCCTTTTGTTTTTTCCCCTTAATGGAATTTATGGTCACTCGCCTTCGATGGTCCAATTCTCCTTTCTAAAGAAGAAATGCAACCTTGGCATTCGTTTCATCTTCTTTTTAGAAGGCATTTCTAAAACATTTCTCATTGGATCCATGCCTTATCCGATCAACTGCACGTGCCTTCTCTTTGGCTCGAATTTCAACAAGTTGTTTATGATATTCCTTGGCTCATGGATTGTATCGACATGAAGGCATGAAGCACTGAATTTAGGCATCGACCGCACTCATTTTGGTCAGATCTGGTATGTAGAGCAGGTTGTGCTCTCATTCCTTTTTTTCGCATGGAAATTACCTTCTTCTTCTTTTTTTTCAGTTTAAGAAACCAGATCCAGTTTTTTGTGTGTATTTATAATATGGCGGAGTCAAGGGATGTTGAGCTCTGTTAAGATTTAATATGCTAAGACAGAAAATAGCAGCATTACATTCCATTTCATAATAATAGCATATACAGGATCACTGAAGAAACAACAAGCACAGCATAAACACAAGAGACACAGATTTATCCTGGGAAACCCTCATGGGGTAGAAAACCCAGCAAAGCTTCCTCAATATAGATGACCAGAAAATACAAAAGATGTAACCCTGAGCATAAGCTCCTCCTTCTCCATAGCAAACCTCTCTCTCATAAGTGCGCCACTCTCAAGTGAGTGAGTGTGTGTTAAATGAGGAATACACCTCCTCTATTTATACACTACTCCGACTTGTCTTTTACACAAATCTGTAGGCTCATATTTAACCATTGGGTTAAATACCCCATTACAACTAACTGGGCCGACCCCACTAGGGTGGTCTAACAACCCTTTGACCCACATAACACATACAGGGCCGACCCCCACTAGGGAAGTCTAATAACCCAAGTTACCATATTCCGACGGAGGAATAAACATCTCCGGATATACAATAATATCTTCACGGAGGAATGAAACATCTCCGGAATAATAAAGTACAAATATAATATTCTTAGAAGTTACAATATCTCAACAAGCTCATCACTCCCCATAATTACCACACTTGGAAGCTAAAGATGCAACAACTATTGCAATCAAAAGGCTTATGGTATATTTTGGTTGAGGAGCAACCAAGGTTCACCAAGGAGATTCAAAATTTTGTCTATCAAAATAAGCTGGAAGAGGAAATGGGATTGATCAGGATTCATGTTTATGATAGCTTGTTGTTTCATCTTGATGGATGAAAAACACCAAAGGAAATTTGAGACAAATTGGCCTCCCTATTTGGGAAATTCAGTGAATTTTCGGCTTTGGAATTAGAGATGAAGTTGTCATCTCTTATACCTGATGAGCATGCTTCCATTGAAGACTATCTTACCAAATTCATGTCACTACTCGCACAACTGAAAGCTTGTGGTGAGACTAAGTTGGATAGTGAATGCATCTTCTTGATTCTATCCAAGATTAACCCATATCAGGTATTTTATTCAACAATGGACGCACTTGCTAACAATTTTAAAATTCCCACTTTTGAGTTATTTTGTGAGCGTCTAACAAGAGATCAATCCAAGCTTCAGCAACTAGATGCACTTTCTAGCTCTTAGGCACTTGTATAAAATACCTCAAAAGGTAAATCCAAAGCTCGTTCTCAAAAGAAGAAGAATTGTGCTCAAGATAGTGAGCCTCCCTCCAAATTTCATTAGAAACCAATGACTTCTCCACCCACTTCTAATCCGAATAAGTCTTCCTCCAAGACATGGAAGAAGAGATCAAATGAAACCTGCAACTTTTGTGGAAAAGAAGGGCATTCAAAATCCAAGTGCTTCCAGAAGCTTGAAGCATTGAATGAAGATATGAAGAAGCATAATATTTCAGTGTCCAAACCCTCTTCATCTGGTAAAGGGCTTAGCTTATCTACTCGAGCTTCACATGCATCCTTTGACAACTGGATATTTGACTCAGGAGCATCTCATCATATGACGCATTCTAATGAGTTGCTTCCATCTCCATCTGATTGTAGCATTTCACATATTGCAGTGGGATATTCTTCACAGCTTGATGTTCAAGGATCAAGCATTATGTAGTTAGATGATGATTGTATCAACATTGTTTTGTTTGTACCTGAAATCTCTGCTAATTTTCTCTCCAATTATCATCTCTGCCATTCTGGTGATGGGAAAAAAATCACATTTTATCCCAATGGTGTGGTCATTCATGAACTACATGATTCAGAAACTGTTGTTGCATATGGGTAGGCTGATCATAGATATCACTTATACAAATTTGTTGGTTTCGAGACTTATTCTAGTAAATATTTCATTGCTCATGCTGATTCATTAAGTAGGATTTGGCATGAAAGATTTGGACACCTTAATTATAGGTATATGTAGCAAATGAATTCACAAAAACTTGTTCTTGGGATTCCTAAGGTTTCATGCACAGATGGAGTTTGTCCAAGATGTGTTCTTGGAAAACAACATCAAGGTCCCTTTCCGAAAGGGAGAGCATTGCGTGCTATTGTTACTCTTGAGTTGGTGCATAGTGATCTTGTGATATTTCCAACTTGTTCTTTTTCTGGAGCTAAGTATGCACTCACCTTTATTGATGATTTCTCACATCGATATTGGGTGTACTTTCTTAAGTACAAAAGTGAAGTCTTCGCCACTTTCAAGAATTTCATGGTTTTTGATGAGAATAAATTATCTCTTTCTATCAAGAATTTGCGCAAATATAATGGGAGGAGTATGTCAATCAGACATTCAAAGACTTTTGTAGAGAACAAGTCATTTTGCATCAACACTCTGTTCCTTACACTCCTCGGAAAAATGGCGTTGTTGAAAGAAAGAACATGACATTGAAAGAAATGGAGAATTGCATGATTCAATCTAAGAACATGTCATCACCCTTCTATGCCGAAACAATGGACTGTGCAAATTACATTTAGAATCAAATGCCTCACAAAGAAGTGTTGCATATGACTCCAAAGGAAGCTTGGAGTCATGTCAAGACTGACGTCTCTATTTTCAGAGTATTTGGCTATGCAGCATGGGAAATCATTCCACATGAAAAACGCAAAGCTATGGAGAAGAAGATCCAACCACTCATTTTTGTTGGATATTGTGAATACATGAAAGGATATTGGTTATTTGATCCTATCACTAAGGATGTCTTGTTTCGTAGGGGTGTTCGTTTTGATGAGCACTTCAAACACCCATATGAACTTTCTCTCTCCATAGATTTCCATGTTGGTGTTGATCATGATGACAGTTTTTTTTTTGAAGACCAAGAGGATGATGAGAATACCCCTCCTGAGGATGGAAATCAACAAGAAGAACATCATCCTCCTGCAGTTGAACAACCTACACAAGAAAATATTGATCAGGAACAGAAAAGGAGAATCCTCCGTAAAAGGAAGGCACCTGAAAGGTTTGGCTATGATGCATCCAATTTCAATTATTTAGCTCCCGATGTTAACAATATTCAGCCAAAGATAGTTGGTATATCCCTTATCAGTCATGCCATTTCAGAGGATCCCCAACAAAATCTTGATGTTGTTGGGATACCTGAATGGGAAGCTTCCATGACCGAGGAGTATTCTTCTTTGATGAAGAATCATACATGGGATCTCATTCCTCTTCCCAATGGACGAAAAATAGTTCGTTGCAAATGGTTTTATAGGACCAAGTATGCTGCATATGGTTCTATTGGCAAGTATAAGGCATGACTAGTGGCCAAGGGATTTTCACAAGTTGAAGGTATTGATTACTTTGAGAATTTTTCCCCTATTTCCAAGATGAATTCCATACGTCTTGTGTTGTCCCTTGTTTCCTCACAACACTGGTTAGTCTACCAGATGGATGTGAAGAGTGCTTTTTTGCATGGAGATTTGCAGGAAGAAATCTACATGGAGCAACCTCCTGGTTTTGTGCAAGACTCTTCTCTTGTTTCCAGGCTTCGTCGTTCATTATATGGTCTCAAACAAGCTCCTCAAGCTTGGTATGAGAAGATGGAATTTTTTTTTCTCTCTTCAGGATTCCAACGTTGTCATTCTAATCCTACTGTTTACACTAGAAGACAGGGCACTGATCTCTTGATTCTAGCTTTGTATGTGGATGACTTAATTGTCACAGGGAGTTCTTCATCCTTGATTCCGAATGTTCAACATGCATTGATGGAACAATTTGATATGATAGATCTTGGACGTTTGCACTATTTTCTTGGCCTGCAAGTTCTTCAGTCTCTAGAAGGGATCGTCATTTTTCACCAGAAGTATGCACTTGACCTACTTCAGAGATTTGGCATGTCTGATTGTAAGTCAGCACCCACTCCTTTTCAGTCAAGTGTTACACTTACTGCTAGCTACTCATCACCTAGTGTTGATCCATCCTTGTACCGAAAATTGGTTAGGAGTTTGTTGTATTTGACTCATACAAGACCTGACATCTCCTTTGTAGTTGGTCTTGTATCTCAGTTCTCTTAGGATCCTCATGAGAGTCACTGGAAGGAAGCTAAGCACATTCTTAGGTATATGCGGGGCACTTCCAAGTTTGACATTCAGTACACCGCTAGTTCTTCTCAGCTTGAGGGTTTCACTGATTCTGATTGGGTTGGTTCTGTTGATGATCAGAAGTGCACATCAGGCTTTGTCTACCGCCTTGGTTCTGCTCCTATTTCCTAGTCCTATAAGAAACAATCGACAATTACATTATCTTTTGTTGAGGCTGAGTACCGTGTTGCAGTTCTTTCCAGTCAAGAATTCCTTTGGCTTTGACAGCTATTGACAGAGTTTGGAATTCCACAAGATCATCCCACTACTCTTTGGTGTGATAACCAGAGTGCCATACATATCTCTCGCAACCCAGTTGCGCATCAAAGGACCAAGCACATCGAGATCCACATGTAGCTCATCCAGGATGGTGTTCTTAGCTTGGAGTACTCGCCTACTGAAGTGCAAGTGGTGGATATCTTTACTAAACCTATTGCATATCCTCGGTTTCTTCAACTCCGTTCGATGCTTGGGGTGAAGGAAGTTGTCCTTGGGGGGTCATCTTGAGTCCTCCTACCTTCACTTTTGTTTATGTTGTGTTCTCTCTTTTGGGGAGACATTTTTTTCCCTACGAGTTTTTCTCCTTTTCTCCAATTATGAGAGGTTGTACATGGGTACCTTATCAGGCCTAGTTTCTAGGACCCATATTTTTTTCTTTTTGTTTCCTCCCTACGTTTCGCTTATGGGGGGTGTTAGTGTTATTATTTATTCCCGATGCATCCAACCTCAAGTGAGTTAAGCTCACGTTGGCAACCATATCACTTGGCTATTTTTAGCAAGTGGCATTGCCTCTCCATCAGTATAAATGGAGGCGCTTCCTCACGTATTCATCATCTAAGATCAATAGATCAATTCTTAGTTTTCTCTCATTGTGGAAGGTTTGTTGACCTTGCAGTCTTGAACACTTTCACATAATCCTCTACTTTAAATTTAAAATCACATTATTTTCAAAGGCCCAATCGATACCTAACAATGCAATATGTATATTTAAAACTAAAAGTCATGAACATATCCATTTAATATATATATATATATAAAGCTAAAATGTTTGCAACATAATTTTTATAATGAGTTAGATATTCTCACCCAACAATTTGTACATTATGGATTCATTAATTGAAAATATATTAGATAGTCTCACTTGAAAATTTGTATATTGTAGAATGTTTTATGAAATATTTTTTAACGTATTGGAGCTTTCACATGATGTATTGACCATAATATATTTTAATAAAAAACGCCATCGCCACCTCAGCTCGTCCGAATCATGATTAGGTGGGATTGTTAAGTGCCGACTATCTTAATTAATTGATTAAAATAGTTTTATTAGGTCATGCAAGTTCAAGTGTCAATTAACTTAATTATATAAGTCCATGGGAGTTCGAGAGTCAATTACCTTAATTAAGTGACTAAAATAATTTTACAAGGTCATGAGAGCGTTTCAATAAAAGAGGATCATTTCTAAAATAAAGCGAAAATGTGGATATTAAATTACATATTGTTAATAAACATTATTTTTTTTTCAAAATATTTTCTAAAACATTTGAGATATAAATATGGATTTTTTATGAGAAAAATAATATATATATATATATATATATAAATTTTCAATCATATTGTGATAGAAGGAATTTAACTTCTCTTTTGTTAATTATATTCTTTATTTTTTTAGTGTGGATATGTATAATGTTGGATATCTTGGAACTTTTTTAGTACTAAGTGGTATGATAAATTATGGTATGTCTTTTAATTGATACTAACTACATGTATTAGAACACCATTTATATGAAAAATAACTAAGGATTTATTTAGAAAAATGGTGGAAATGTTGTGGAAACTTTGTTTGGGGATTAGGTAATTTAAGACTAATAATCAAACTAAATGGTACATACTTCTATAGGGAGCGAAGCTAATTGACTCCTTAAAGCTATCAAAAGTATTAATTCTAGAAGACTCCTTGATTATCATTTGATAAGCTCATAAAAGCTTAAGGAATCAGGATCCAAAGAATGAATGGTTGAAGCACAGAGTGTTGAGCTTTCTCCAAGTCCCCCATAGTCTACGTCTCTTTCATATTCGAAGGCACAACAAAGAAATAGAAAATCAGTTGGTAAATCAAGGTGTTAGCTTGGAGCAAGGCATGATTATGCAAAATGGGGCCCCACCCCATAGGAAATGATGCCATAGTTATGTGAATCATGAAGCCAAACTATTGGAATCAAGGTGGCAGAAGAGGAAGGAAGAAATGGCACATAGCTCATGAATATAATACATCCCTCAACTGGGTGATAAATTCCCCCTCAAGTGATCCCATAGGTTCATTCCTGCCCTGTCTTGTTTGCACTTGGGAAATTATGGTGATGCTTATTGAAATGGCGGGTGACTATGGGTTAATTTTGGTGAAGGGAGTTGGTTCAAATCCACATTTATGACTTTCTCCTAAATTAATGTCAATCTAGAATGAGGAAGGGAGCTCTGATGTCAGTTTGAATCGAAGGAAAAGAATCTGTGTTCTATGCTGAGTTAGTTCCCCTCTGATGGGTTTGTTGTGGTTTCCATCTCTGTATTGGGAAGTTGTTAAGCTCTATCATCTCTTGGGTGTGTTTGATTCCCCATCTTCTTATGGGAAAGGGCCCTCCTTGGACGAGTATTATAGAGGTAAAGGGGGATATTATTTCTTGTCAAGTTGGGGAAGTGAATTCTTGGAAGGCTATAGAGCTTTGTCATTACCAGTGATCGATGTGTCTACGAACGTGAACTTTTGTGGTGAAGGAACCTCCTCGGACGGGGGTCTCAGGGGGCGAGGGGGCTGTGGGATCCTGACTTGTTGGGAACACATATTTTTAGACTAATTGCAAGTAGCCAACAACAATGCCGTCGTGGATGGATATTTTCAATGGAGTGTAGAACGACATTGGGGATTTAAATCACATTATGAGGATTGTCAATGGCCGATTTGAATCAATGGTGGATGGATTAAGGTAAATTTCCTACCATATTTCCATCCTAAACTCTAAATTTGAAGATATTGAAAGCACCCTAAGGGAGTGAGATGGCCAAGTTGAGGGATTGAGAGCTGACTTAGACAATATGTTGACCATAGGAAACCATAATTAGATTTAACTCCATCAGAGGAGGAGAAATCCATGGAGGAAGATTCTGTTCATCGACTTATACATGAGCATCCAAAGGAGAATTCATCTAAGCATGGATAGCGAAGAATTTGAAGTTCTAGTTTCGTGTGCTATATGTCTTTTGACTATGTGTTTTTGATACATTTACTTATTAGGCCAATTTATTCCTATTTATAGTGCTAGTAGTTTTATAAGTACATACTTTGTAACTGAAAGTTATTTTCTTTAGCACTTTAATATAAAAAAAAAGTACTCATTTTTGTTTTAAAAAAAATACTTGTTGTACGTTATAAATAGATAGAAAATAGATATCATTTGATTCACTATTTTTTATTTATTAAAGTTGTATTCTCACTCACATACTACCATATTATTCAATAAACAATCTATTAAAAAGAAATCAAAACATTTTCCCAATAATATAATTTTATAAGTATGTTGTTGTGAATGATGAGGGATTTGAGTTAATGTCTATGTGAGTTAAACCAGGAATGATTAGGATGATGTTGAGATAAGTTCCAAGGATGGGATGGGGTAGGGTGATGGTGAGAATGAAGGTCAAGAGTAAAGCCATAACATGTTATGAGGGTTTAGAGGTCCATGATTCTAGGTTTCCTAAGTTTATATAACCATATTAACATGAAGATAATTTTTATTTTATTATTTTTAATAATTCCTCTTCTTAGATTAATTTAAGATTAAAATATTTAAAAATTGATTAATATTTAATTTAGCATATTTATAAGTCGGCAGACATTATTATTTCAGAATTGGGTGGGGTGATATATTAAACAATTTTTTGAATATGAGTTTAGATTGTGCAGACAAAATTCAACAAAATAGGTATATTCTTCGTCACATCCATTAATGAAGGGATGGTATTTAATGTGATAATGTACTTACAAGTTATAATATGGGCATTAATAAAAAAAATGGGTGACCACATTCCCCATCTTCCCCAATTGCTTCACTCTTGATCTCACTTTATCGGTTCAACTACCTAGAAGGCCTTGATCAAATGTAGAAATGAGACCAAAGACTTGTTGTTGTATCCTAGCTCTAGTGCATGAGGTAAGTGGTTAGCTGGGAAAAAAATTGTCGGTGCATCCTAGCTCTGAGTTCATACATAAAGTAATTGTTTTATGTGGTTTACTGGTTTTTGTGACCACTTCATTATCTGGATAGGGAATTAGCGAAATTCTTATACTTTTTTGGGTGTATGCATGGATTCCAAATGGAAATATTCAGTGGATCTTCTAGAGTGGGGGTGAATATGGGTGAGGAGCTAGTAAAATAAGATGGGCAAGGAGCTAGTATATGGGATACATATTCTCATAAATTTGGTACTGCTTAACCCATGTTTTCATCCTTCAATGTTTAACATGTAGCTATATAATGTGAACACCATTTCTTTTACAAGGCATGTACTGGATTTCAACAACAAAGATGTTGTAGAGGACTAATATCATAACTACAAGATGAGGTTCCCTACAACTTGATCCAAATAAACCAATGTTAGAAGGAATGTAATGTGTATAATCATGCGATCAATAACATGTGCATGGTGATATATCCAGCTTATGGTGGACATGGGGATGGATTCCTATAGATTTTCCATCTTTTGGTTCTGTATATTTTCCTGTAAGATTATAAATAGTTCTCTACCGTCACTCTTTCAGATCTATTGCTCATTGTATTTTTATATTTAGAAGAAAATTGATACTTTGAGGGATAAATGTATTCGAGAGCATATATAGATGGAAGTGGCACTAGTATAAAATGTAATATAATTGACTAAAAAACTACTGAAAGTTGCTTATAAATGACTAAATTTAGTAACGTGACTGATAGTCATTTATTGTCAGTCACTTATAATGCAACTAAATATGTGACTAAATTTTTTTAGTAATTTATTGGTTGCTCTGATTGATCAATTTGGTCATATATTTAGTCATTGTTTTAGTCATTGATTGCTGTTAACTAGTCATTTATTTAGTCATTGATTTTTGTTATGGTCATTTTTTTAGTCATTGAGTGCTATTAACTAGTCATTTACCTAGTCATTGATTTTTTTTAACTAGCCATTTATTTAGTCATTGATTGCAATTAGCTGGTCATTTAGTTAGTCATTAAGTGCAGTTAATTGATCATTTATTTAGTCATTGATTGTTGTTAACTGGTCATTTATTTAGTCATTGTTTTCTATAGATAGGGCACAGAGGAATTAAACCACCAACCTCCTTCTTGTAAAGCAAGTTCTCTTCCATTGACCTAGAACCCTTAAATAGAATCAAAATCAATGCCACATCATCAAGAGGTGGTGTCACTTTAGTGACATTCAGGCGATTTAGTGATTTCTAGACTAGTCCAAGAGCATCTCTTTTAACTAGTGCATTTGCACTAAATTATGACCATTCTAGAAACATTCTAAAGAATGATGGTGGTTGATGCTAACATGTTCCTTAATAACTTGTACAGACATACATAAATACATAATCACCTTCTACATATGCATATATTTTGATGTAATTTACCAAAATACTAAATTGCACATAGAAAAGTGGACTTAATGCACTTCTACCATGCCTAACATTATATGAGTGTGCCCATGGAAACAAAGGGCATTTTCAAGTGCATGAAGAACCCAACAAATAAATCCTTACACTTGAAATCTCAATTTTTAACAAAGCAATTCAAGAGGGTAGAAAAATCATATAACAAAACGTTCACATACCCATCATACTTATATTTATTTTCTCCATCCATCCATTCAAGTGCAATAAAATGATCTGGTGCATCCTCCAAAGACACCCCATCTCCTTGAATTTCAACATTAAGATCCATCATATTCTCATATCGATTTGAAACACGGAGGCATTGTGTACATTTCACCCATGAAAGAAAAATAATGCAAATTTATTATCTAAACGAACAATTCCCCTGATTTGGGATTGAGACACAATGAATAGATAGTCATAAGACATTCATATACATTACAAAACTTACCTGGGACTGAATATGCCCCCCCAAAATATGATATATAATTGTGGTCTCACGGGTATTAGGATCTACTTCCTTCTCTCCTCTAACTTCATCAAGACATATATATTGCAGTGAATCAATTGCAAACCTACAAGAAGTTCAAACAATCAGGTAAATTCAAAAGGAACTCACACCTAAGAACCCACCCAAGAAGTCAAATGGCCAAAATTTGCAAACTAGCTCATTCAATTGTAAATTAGTTGAGTAAATGAATTACATCAGGCCCACTTTACCTTCCAACATGAATGCATTTCACAACTTCATTTTGAGACAGAAATAGACAAGCTATTACAAATGAACAATGCACTAAAGGTTCAAATACATACCACTGATCTAAGAGATTTGGCCTAATGAAAGTATAATAATGACCACCATACATGGCTCCATTATGAACCAAAACACTGCTTTACATAAAATAGTGCAAGAACAAATTAATCATGTAATAATTTACCTCTTACAACATTTCATTGCCAGCCAAAAGGTTCTCTCGACAGTATAAAATTTAAATAGATAACAACTAGAAAAATATAAATGTATACTCCAACAAAAAGAGGAGCACAATGAAAAACGAAACAATAGCATTTTTTAACTAAGTGCATTATGTTTCCACAATATCATATCATAAAACAATGGCTAAGTTGAAATAATCATATAAAATAGAGATCATGTGATACGAAATTTCAACAAAGTAGAAGCAAGGAGTCCCTAAAACATTTATATTCAAGATAATGTTCCATGGATATCAAAATTAATAACAACACACATGAAAAAGATCTTATGCAGTCACATAAATTTTAGACCAAAATAAAATTCCATGACATAGTTGTTATGGTGTAATATAAAAATTTCTATAATAAAATTTCTGCCACTAGAAATGGCCCTAGAAGCAAAACGATTCCACATGTCAAGAGTTAAAAGGATATGACACTTGTACATGTCCACTAACCAAGTCGCCTAGGAATGAATGTTGACAATGAAAAAGAGTTGCTTGGTATCATCAATTATTGCATGTTCTCATCTTCCACCTGTTCATGAAATCTACATGGACTTTAATACATTGTCCCAGTAACCTTAGACTTTGTCATTGTTGAAAGGTCATCTTATGTGGTTGGATTCCCACAATTAAGTCAATGAGAACCCACATATACAAACTACACTTTACATCAAAGTGTATAACAATGCAGAAATGTAATGATAAATACTATTACTTGCCTATGAAGAGTATATAAATTTTGCATGCTTCTATCTACATCTGGAGAAAGATATTTTCCATTGTCTCTCTCCAAATCATCAAGTTGAAGTTGAAATTGATACCGATCATTTATCTGCAAAATGAAAGCACATAATCATTGACTAGACCCATGGAAATATGTTTTGAATATCATTTCAAACATTCATCACCACACAATGAATTCTAAATTCCCAAAACAAGATTCTCCCACATAGCTAAGGTCTCAATTATTAAAAATAGTATTAAGAATGTGCATTATATCTTATTCAAATCTAATAGACATTTCAAACTATGACTTAAAACAAGGCTTTTGTGACAAAATCAACAATCAAATAAAGATATATAAAATTGGTATTTTAATTCCCAAAAGCTACTTGGGAACAAGGCTTCTTTAGAGCCCATAAAGTATATTGTGCTCATCACAAAAATTCTCTCAACCTAAAACAAGTTACATCAAATGTAAACAAAGAGATATTTCACACTATAATAATATTCAAGAGAACCACAATCTGCGCACATCATTTCCAGGAACATTTCTAAAAATCTCAAGCGGACCCTCCAGCTTTCCATGTGCCCTAAATCCGTGCAAACCTCTACCCAAATGGTCATGATGTCCTACAATATTAAAACTTTGTAATGCATTGTCGTCATATATTATGTGATTTAAATCAGAAGACCTTCCCATTGAGCTACTCTCACTAGCTATGCATTTATGTCCACTACTCATTGGACTACAAGGTAGCCTCTGACCAAGAATAGAAATGCATATCAGAAATGCAGAAATAAGAGTTTTAATCACTGAATAATCATTTCAATTATGAATTTCAAAATCACTATTTGGAAGTAACACATCACTTTCATAGAACAAACATTATCCTTACCTACTCTAGCACTTGAGAAAACAGAAGTGAAGCAATTACTCTTGTAATTTTCTCAATCCAATCCGTATGATTGTCTCATTTCACAAAGATTATAGAATAGTGTGCGCTAAAGTCACATACCTTGGATTTATGATATGCACCAAGAAGGGGACCATCACCAAAAAGAAGCACATGCCTCCAACAATCAAGTAAGCTATCCCAAGAAATTTGTTCTTTCCCCTAAGAACACTGGTGATAGAAAGCACCAACTTCTTGCCATTAAAAGTGTAAGTATTATAATTATTTCACAAATTCACTATAATGGTATCATTTCCTCCCATATCCTCCTCAATCCTTCCATACAACTTTCTGAAAGTTGGAAGTGTTGATGTTTGCATCCACACATTAACATCCTCTTTCCTAATAGTAAATCCAATCCTTTCATAACCCTATAAAAATATAAAAATATAAAAAAAAGTTAAACAAAAGGAAGGGGAGCTAGACATGGCAGTACTAAACCCTAAGCGCCATGGTAGATGGCCGCAGGCATAGGTACGACTTGGAGGGAGTAGCCACAACACAAGAAACAACTGGACAAGGTGCCAACCGGACAGCCAACAGAAGACATCCAGCATGACATACATGGATGGCAAGAAACATAGAGAAGATGACATGGGAAAAGAAAGGATAGTTACACCACAAGACAACACTCAACACAAAACCCTAGCATAAACAATTGACCTGAAACAAGGACATTGTGGGCAATGCATATAATCTTACATTGGCATGAGGATACTTACACATAGCAGCAAACAAGTATTCAAGCCCGGAGTGATAGACGCCTGCCATAACAACACACAAACCCTATCATAGTGGCTCATTCCAAAGAGTGATTATCACTCCACACCTACAGAGTGAGAAAGATGGCAAGTGCATAGGACTAAGGAGTCCAACTCGTTGATTCTCCATGATGTTTCTTTCGAATCATTTGTGGGAATACGTTTAGGCTAACCTCATCGATTAAGTATATCACGACGTAAAAAACAGACCAAGGGATGGTTCCTGTTTCAGAACATTCGCCATGAGGGGCAAATCATCATCACTCATTTTGGTGTTAGATAAAGTCTTCCTTTCTGGGGATTTGAACGATTATCCAATGTTGTTAGATGTGCTTGTCTCGAGGTCCTCTTGAAGTTCAAATACATAGCAATCCCCGTAGTTTGTAAAGATACCTATTCTTAATGAACTTGTGGACTGCGTCGAGGTTTTAACGATAGCTTGTTTACTCTACATGCTGTTCGCCTCCAAAAATAAAAGGGTGGAAACCAATGGCAAGGATGAAGCATTTGTGGGATTCCCTTGCAACATTATTTCAAGAAGAGTGGTTTTCGGAATCCATTGATTTTTAAGGTGCAATGGAAGTTTTCAAATGATCTGTGTTGGATGGGAATGCCATCATCTTGAAGAATCAAAAGTTGCCCTTCTAGCAAAAGGAAGGTTTGTAGTCGTTTTAATTTGGAATCCACGCTTTGTGCACATGGCTCATTTCCTCTTGACAGATGTAGAGGACGCGTTATATCTCGGATGTGCTCAAAGGCTTTGCATTCAAGCCGGTAAGCAAGCTTGGTTGAATATGGTTGAAAGTGAATTGCCCAACACCACTATTCTCAATTGCTTGTCACACTTTTCCATGGCTCCTTGGATAGTATTATGGTTGCATACCAGTGCTCTTTTCTGGACAATATTAATTGTGTATATCATTTGCTATGATGCTTTTGGACGAACTATATGTAAGAAAAAGAAACACTTGATAATGGATAACTATTAGCAAGTTTTAGAAAATATGTCTCTAATATAAGATGTATAACATCAACATGCTTGTAGCCCGCAGGGGTGTAGTTCAACGGATGATTCACTTGATATGAAGGAAATGTTGTAAATGGAGGTCATGCGTTCAAATCACTCCGGCTTACCCATGCCCCATGCTTGCGGGTTGTGTGGGGTGCACCTAGTGGTATAGTGGTAGCGGATGGGATTGGACCCCTGGACCCCGTGTCATGCAAGTACCGGCTCCATCCCAGTTTCGAATTTCCCTAGTTAAAAAAAACTTCAACATGCTTGCTTCCAAGTACAACTGCATATCAAATGAGGCAAAAAATTGCAAATTCCCTATTTTTTTTCATTGACAATTTGACCCAGGCCATACGTATCCGATATGTCCCAACTATCAAAAATCCACCAGGAGGTTTCACATAATATAACTCATGGATAACTTAAGGTATCATTCATCACATAAGCAAATGCTTCGAAGTTGTGATGTGATTGTCCCCCTCCAAAATAATGCACTAATTTCCAACACCATTTACAGAAATGTTATGCCCAAGAGCAAATAATGCATTAGGATTCCACTCGCAAGCATATACTAGTTTTTCACTAGCTTTTAAGAGGATGGAAAGAATAAAATATCCAACTCCAACAAATAAATCCACCACTATTTGATTTTTGCAGTCTAGTTTGGCCATGAGAAGATTCTCCAATACATTTCCAGAGGGAAACATACACTTTGTTGCAACAAAACAATAGAGTATTCCACTTTCCCTGTGTTCCACCAAGCCACTATCACCAAAAAGGATTTCTAACATGTTGTTCCTTGTCCATGTTGGAGCAATTCAACCCTAGAGAGCTAGACAGCGCACACCAAATGATAATGAAACAATGACCCAAAGCTCATTATCAAGGGAACACCAACTGTCATCCTTGAATGAAGTAATCAGTAACATTGCCATATGCCCAAGTTCCTCCCATCAACTCGACATTTCTTCTAGTTAGATTGAGAGAAATACCTTTCTACTTTGTTAACAAAGATATTGCTTCTTGCAATGATTCCTGGGGAGCTTTCAATTCTTAACTTCTACTAAAATTGTCCCCTTTGCCATGACAAGAAGTCAATATAGACAATACCAGAGGGTTCTGGAAATATTGGAAAAAAACATGGAGGCAATTAGCATAATTCCTGGTCCAAAATTTTCTCACTCCTTTATTTTCTTTTGACAAATACCTTGCTATACTTGGTGGTTTCCCTATTGCCCAACAATTTGAAGAGCTTGCTTTGTTGGACCTTTAGCATTTGGTTTGGAGGCATGTGTCTATTTCATCTAAATCAATCATTGACATTTGGTACACAATACTGTAATGTAGTTTGACATAACTTTATTATTATTGGTGGAGGATATTCATGTTATGCTTTTGGGACAAAGTTCATTGAGCCCCTTACATAAGGCTTCGGCTCATTGATATTTTTAGAGGAGATTTTTAGAGCATGAGAACTAGCATGATAGAAAGAAAGAAATTGCACAACATGTTAAAATTTTGCAAACAAGTGCCATAATTGGATGGAAAAATGTTGTTGTACATTCTGATGGTATAGAAGAAGGAATGATCTTACCAACAAATAAAGAGTTTCTTGCATCTAGATTTGAAAATACAAGCACTGGAAACAATGCAATTCAGGATAAAGGTGAACCTTTAGATAGAAATAACAATTGGATTTCAAAACTTGACAAAATATCTGCAAAGCTTGGAAATGATGCAATGAAAAAGTTAGGTTGGTTTAACATAAGTAGGAAAGCTACGGCGATTGAGAACTAGATTCAACATGGTTCCTTATAGAAGATTTTCATTCATTCTATTCAGTACAAATTTCAGGACTCCACATGAATAATATGGCATCTAATCATAAATCATAGTGCTCGAGCGACTCGATTTGGGCATTGAATTTAGAAGACATGCTTATTTCATCGAGATGAACGAGGTTCTCTATAGACCAGTATAAGGGAGATGTTGTAACGTAACATAATGTTACCATAATTAAAAAATTCATGTCGACACATAAAATAATTAAAAAAATCCAGCACATAAAATAATTTTTTTTATGAAAAGTAATTAAAAAATCCATGTCCAAAATAGAAAATTAAAACTTAAACCCGGACCTATCAAGTAAGAAAGGAATTGAATTTTTTGAGTTTAATATTTAAAAAAAGACTACAACTCAAGAAATTGGATCCCTCTTGGTGCTTAATAGATCCGGATTTAAGATGGATCTATGCTAAATGATATACACTCTGACCGATGAGGAGTTTGTTTGATCAACAGAAAGTACTCAAGGAAAAATACTGCTCGAAAACAATGTGAGATTGTAAACAAGATATCCCTCTTTTCATTTTGTAATTGTTTGCTCGTTATGTCAAATGAGAAAGGGTTTTATACGAAGAACTAGAGTGTTGAGATTTATGGGATGATTTCTTTACTTTTGCAAGGATTATAAGATATCAAGATGGACTCATGGTTAAACATATTTGTTAGATCCATTCTAAATATTTTTTTTTCAATGTAAATGGAGGATCGCTCCATTATGATTACAAAGATAGACTATTACTTGGAAGTAATCATCAGATTTTTATTGATAATAATAAGAAGAACAGTTCACTTAGATTCCATAATACCTGATATCATAAACAGAGAAACCCTAATACCTTTATAAGCTAGACCTATGCATAAATTTATAAGAAACGTTGACATTATTCATTTGTAGGTAAAAATAAAACAAAAGGTTCATACCAGTATACAGACAAAAATGAGGAAAGACACTGTTACCAACTTATTTGTAGCATAGTTGGATTATTTGAAGAGCCGCCATTTGACAAACATGGTGAATGTTTGTACTCCAGTGTATCAGATGATCCAGCATTTATGCCTAGCCAGTTTTGGCTAGTCAGTTTTGTTTTTCAGTTGACATGACCATGGCCCCATGGGGTTTGTAATAAAGTGTGCTAGTAGGATTTGAGTGTCTCGGTCCCCCATGACTTGACTAAGCAACTAAGGTATTCCAGGGAGTTTTTTTCCCTGTCAATTATACTTTGCCTACAGCCGAGCTATAATCGATGAGGTTTTCTCCCGCTTCCTCCAAAGCTGAAATGCCCGATTTTGAAAATTTTAGCCATGGGGGGTTATTAGAGTCCAACTGATGTATATAAGCCTACTAGACATTGTTAGAATAGTTGTCGGTCATGTCCTAGGTCTCTAGGACACCCAGAAAAAATTTCGAAAAATTTTTACCGGGTCCTTTGGCTTGGGGTTTTTAATTATTTTTTAAATTTTAATAAATTTCTCTATAGTTTAAATAGAGAAATTTCAATTTGTAATATGTTAGTCATCCGAGATCCGAATTCAATGATTGAAGGCTCCAGACTTAAGCCAAAAATCGTTCATAATCCCTGGACCAGTTTATCCTAAGTTTCGGATGTCAATTAGGCCTCATAATTAATAATTTCTCAAAAAACCCAGCTATAGAGAAATTATTAATTAAAATAATAAAAATGATTATTTTGGAGATAATCCAAATCTCTCCAAAATAATCCAAATGGAATAAAGTAAAAGGCTAATTGACATGGCACTAGACATTAATGAAGATTCCAATCATCTCAGTCATCATTCAGTTGAGTATACAGTCCGCACAAGAGATCTCCATCAAGTGAATTCGCCCTCTCTCATGCAAAAGTTGAGTTTATGATGTGGCAGAGGTTTGGTGGGTTGCTTGGATTGAAATAAATGCTAAAGTGGGCGCCCTCCTCAATTAGGGGCCACCTCATGCATTGGCTTCCATTGAAACTCAAGTTGACACATCCACTACACTCCAAGCTTGTTCCATCACAAGCATTCACGCCCTCCATGCTAACTCACGTCAACCTTGGCTTGGAGCTCGAGTTTACACATGGCACATGTCTATTCGCTTGGTGATTTTTCCTATGGAGAGTGGGGGGCTCCTTTCCTAGGTGGAGGAAACCTCCCCACTCCCAACCACTGAGATTCGACTTGTTTGGTGGTTAACTCCAAAAGCTTGGCTCTCAAACTTGGTGTTGATTGGGATTTTGACATAGAATTCGAATTGCGTCTAAAGCCATTGGCTCTCCTTCATGCCAATTTGACCTAGGTGTTAGGTAGCTACTTTTTGCTATAAAGAGGATGCCTTTTGGCCATTCTCTCATGGAGATTTTGAGCATGAACACTCTGCCAAAATACCATTGTAATATTTGTTTGAAACATTGAATAAAGTTGAGACTTTGGAGGTCCATGCTAGAGCATTTGGGGTGTTCTTCACACTAATTGGTGATATCTCTTTCATCTTGTTTTTTGTTTATGCAAATTCAATATTAAATGTATGTTCTAGCTTTCTTTAGAAATATGTTTTTCGGTCTTTGTATATTTCATAACAAGGTTTTTGCAGGGGTTTCTCAAGGTGGAGAAAGGCTTAGAGATTAAGTCTTTCTTTACTCAACAGTGGTTCTCGACACCTAATCATTATCTCTTGCAGGTATTCAAGGTTATCTCCTCATTTCAAGAGAAGAAACGAGTAGGAGAGTTTGGCCTCTTCCTCCATCAACAAACATTTTCAAAACAAGTTGTCTTGGTTACCCTAGCTTCCATCTTCTAGCTATCTGGTTTTCTCCATTGTCTCCCTTTTTGACTTGATTTGCTAAACCTTTTCATCTCTAGTTTTTCCCTAGTTCGTCTTTCCTTAGCCTAGATTCGTCCTACTAGCCCTAGATCCCCTTCATCCTCTCGTTTTTTCCCCAGAAAACCTTCTTCCTAGCTTCGTTTTTTGCCTCTTCTTTTGCTCACTGTTTTGGGTCACCTAGCAACCTATCTTTTTGCTGCTGCTATCTCCCCACTGCTGGCTTTTTCCCACTGTTTGGGTATTTTTTCCATCCTGCTTTAGCCCACTATTGTGGTTTTCTCCTTACCACACAGTTCGGTATATTTTTACTCACTGTTTGGTTGCTTTTTTTTTCACAGTTTGGTATTCCTTTTACCCACTGTTTAGGGCTTCTTCCAGCCTGCTTTTTCTCTCACTGTTTTGGTTTTCTTCTTACCACTATTCGCAACCATTTGTTGGTTGTCCTATCCTTTCTTTGCTGCCCCTTTTTCTCTTTCCACTTGACTGTATTTTTCTCTCTTGGTTGGCCTTTCGTCCATCTCCACAAAGAGCCCTAAAAACAACAAAAACGAATTTAAAGTTTGTTAAAAGAGTTAGTGAGTAGATTTCAATCTTTGCATTTTGTTAGTAGGTATATGCTTTTAAAAGAGTTAGTAGCTAGGCATTGTTAGATCTAGTACTTCTACTTTTATTAGTTTGCATCTCATATTTATATCTTGCTTCTAGCCGTTTTCTCATTCTAGATCTCTTTGAAAGATAGAATTGCACATTCAATTAGCTTTCATTAAAAAATTAAATCACGCACTTGAACAAAAAACGAATGAGCATATAGAGTAGCTCATTTAATTGCATCTAGTTTCCATTATTGCTCTTAGATCTTAAGTTTGTTTTTATCTTGCTAATAACTAAAGGGTGTTCCAAGTGGATCTCTTGTGTAGGTACTTTTGAAGAGGAAAAAGGCTTGAGAAAGTTTTGAAGTGAAGAAATCCAAGCAAAGCAAAACTTTAACAAACCATGAGGATGATCCAAAAACATGACATTGTCTTCTATTATCCTTTGTAATAGCTTATAAGAGTTAGTTGTATTTTCCAAGTCTCTATTTTCTGCTAAGACCTTGCAAAGATCTCATTCCCAAGGCATTTGTAATCAAATTAATAAAAGGCTAAGTGGAGGAGTCCTCCACTTTTTTGGGTTTTCTTCCCCATTTGGGGAAGAGTGTTGTGCTTGGTTAGTTTAGATTTTTCTCTTCTATATGCTTTAGATTAGCTTGTTATTTCATTTCTGTATTCCATTTCCAAGTTTTGACTAGAGTAAGAAAACTTTGGGATTTGCATCCCAAAGGCCACATAGCTTTGTGGTAGCTTCTCGTTCCCCATTAGCCTCCTTGCCGAAGTTCCAGCTAGCTAGAAAGTCTCAAGGACTAGTGGTTCTAGTGATCAACCTCGTTCAGAGGTAGATCCCACCTTTAGATTAAATCTTGTTTGGTAGAACACTAAGTCTTTTACGGTTATTCTTATAGCAATCATCTCATCTCTTTCAATTATCTGTCATTTCACTTTCAGTTTCTTGAGCTTAATTTTGTTCTTCGAGTTACAACCGCTTTTATTTTTCATAAAAGGAACTAAAGTCTCTTGAAATTGGCCAAATCCAAGTCAAGAGCACTCTCTGTCAGAGAGCATAGTAGTTGTTGCATTAGGCATTTAGATTAATTAAAGTCTCTTGAACTTTGGTCTTAAGACTAAGTCAAGAGCGCTCTCTATCGAAGAGTTGAACTGTGCTCTAATAATAAAAAATTTCAACTCACACTCCCATAATTCATTTATCTTGGTTGCTAATCCAACACCCGTATGCTCTACCAACCTGAAAGGGTTGGGCTAGTGCTCAGAAAGGTGTTGGACTTGTTAATTTCACAAGTGATAATCTAATAAAATTTTACCCTAAACAACGGACCGGCGTTGCTCTCGATAGTCACTGAGGAAGTTTCCTGAAACAAGTGGTGCCAAACTCCTGCTGTCAGACTCAAGGGTGGTCAAGCCAATTGAACACTTACCCTTTTGCAATCTGGGTGGCTTCGACCTATCATCTAATAGGTTACCAGTACTATTTCCGGACTTTTGATATCCTTGTTCTTAACCTAATAATCAAGACCATTAAAACTTATAATTTACCAAGATAATTTGCACAACGATCTCACAAACAATACCTTTCAAGACCCACACATTCAGCATCACATCATTATTATCTTTGACTCCATAAGGCACTGGTTATTTAAAGCTTATATTTTGATCAGGACCATTTGTCCTTGTGTTTATTTTATTTTGTGAATGCTTTATCTAATTATCAAGTCTTGAAGAAAACTATAATCTTGTTATCTCATTTAGAAATGTGGATTGCATTTTTATCTTGTGTTTATCTCATTTATAAATTGGTCTCATCACAATAACTCCTAAACAACACTCATCCACATCATTTCACCAAAAACATTAAAACATAAGAGCCTTAGTGAAACTCTTTGTATGGACTACCCCCCTTGGCTTCGTTAGGAGTTAGCCTAAACGGAGGATCTGGGATTTAGGTGACAGTGCCTAGATCATTGATTTCCCACAAGGCCACACCTCTCCCCACTTCCAGTGAGGGAGACAGCTTTCAAAAGATTTATGCTGCTAGTGTACAATTTGGCAGACAACATCTTTGGCGCCGTTGCCGGGGACAAATCTTTTTGTTCCTGGACGACCTTAATTTTTTCTAGTTTGTTTTACCTTCTTTGATAGATTCTAAATCTATCTAGCGACTCCACTGCCCCTTTAGGTTTTTTCTCTTTTTTGGTATATTTTTAGTTTAATCACTCTCTGAAATTAGACTTGGATCCATCTAGCAACTCCACTGTCAGTTAACACCTCAAGGTATTCGACTAGAAGAAATTCTAAAGGCTTGCTTAGTTTTATCCTTGAGACTGAAAAGGTTTATAGGAGAAGACTAAACAATCTTGCTTCTCGTAAAATCCTTGAAGAACTTAGATCTGATTCTATTTTAGACATCCATTCTTTGTTCCCAGAAAACTTAGAAAGTCTTAAAAATATAATAAATTATCCTTCCAATACAATGGGTGAGTATTTTACTCAACTCAATATTTCTCAGATAGCAGGTCAACCCCATCAACTTGCAGACAAAGCTGTTGAAAAGCTTCCAACATATACTGGCACTGATGCCACTACTGCTGCTCAACATCTCAGAAACTTCTCCAGATGTGTTAATGCCTATATCAATGACCCTGCAAACCAGCATGACAAAGTTTATATGAAACTGTTTGCTCTTTCCTTGGATGGAAAAGTTGGTGATTGGTATAGAAACTTACCAAACAACTCATTTGCCACCTTGGCTACCTTCAAAACTGCCTTCACCAACAAGTTTGGTGAGAAAAAAGAACCAAGGCATCAATTGAATGCTTTGACCAACATCAAGAAGAAGGACACTGAAACGATGGATGAGTTCAACACTAGGTTCACCGAGTTATCAAATGTTATTCCTGTTACCTATGCACCTCCTGCACCTTCCATTCTGGTTTACTACATTGAGGCACTTAGTGGAAAGATGCAGTATCAGATAAGAGATAAGGAACCCACTACTTTGCTTGAAGCTCAAAATATGGCTCTCAAAATTGATTTAAATATGCAATCATCTGGTGAGTCCAATATTCAAGGTTACTCAAGATATTCGATACCTTTGAAAAGTAATGAACAAAAAGATAAAGATCCTTTATCAATTATGAAAGAAACTCATGAAAAACAGATGTTGGAAATGAGGAATGAAAAGAAACATGGGAGAAGATGAAGCAAAACACCTTGCACAGCTAAAAGACATTCAAAATCGAGTCATCAATGTTGAAAGAACTCAACCTCAACCACCTCCTAGGGTCTTTGTTGCAAAACTGACTTGGCACAAAAAAATACCCAACCATGAACAGAGGCCTCCCAACCAATTAGAGGTTGCTAACATGGTTGAAACATATAGGCCATTTTGTAGGACATGTAAAGATTTCCACAAGGAATCTCATTGTTACTATGCATGCTATGTTCAAGAATATGGTTATCCTAAGGGTTGTGCTCCTAGCACTTCTACAGACGAGCCTGTTTTCATCAACCATGTGGGGAAAAACTATGAAAATCCTAGAGATATTGGGACTCAAGCCAACCAGGGCCATCAAGGGGTTGATTACTTAACTAATATCTATGGTGAGATGCCACCTAATATCAACAACAGCCAAAATTTCAAAGGGATAACATATCAAAGAAAACTGAAGGAGGGACCCTCTACTCAAATTGCTCCTAAGGTAACAATTCCTAACATTACTCAAGAAATTAATAATGAAAAGGAGTCTGCTGCTTTAAATTTTGATTTAAGTAGTTGGTTGGCCAATACTAAAGTTCCAGTCCCAGTACTTGAACTATGTAAGATTCCTGGTCAGAAAGAAAAGCTTTTGAAAATGTTAGAGCCTCAAGTTGATGACGTTCCTCCCCCTACTCTAAAACTCATAACATCTGAAAAGCCTCCTCCACCTACAAAGCATCCCACCCGTAAGAAGGTAATTTTCTTAGAGACTAAAGAACAACCTTCAACAAGTTGTGAAAATTATTTTGGGGATCCTCCCATAATCCTACATACGAGGGAAACGAGAAAAGAAGCTCACCCGCTTTTCTACATATCATTGATGATAGGTGACCTTCTTCTACACAATTGTATGTTGGATTCGGGATCTGGTGCAAGCATAATGACCAAAACAGTTATGCAACAGCTCAATATAAAAACCACTAGACCTTATCAGAATGTGTGTTCCATGGATTCTAGACCTGTTGAAGTTGAGGGAATGATTGAAAATCAAATCGTCAAGTTGGCCAAGTATTCAGACATCTATGTCACTATGGATATCCTTGTCATAGATGTTCCTGACAAGTGGGGGATGGACCTCTCTAGAAAGTGGGGTGCTACTTTGGGTGGGTCAATACAATTAGACTTATCTTATGCAACTGTTACAGCATCCAAAAATTCTCTCGTCAAACTACACTCAGAAAAAGAAAGAAGGTACCATGTTGAAAATCCCTATAAACCATCAAATGAATACATCTACAATACGGATGAAATAGGAACCTACTAGGTCAATTCCACCTTTTTGGATCCTATTCATGAGAAAATGAAAGATAAAAAAGTTGATGCATTATGGAAAATGGAGTTTGACGGTGCTTTTTCTAGAGCTGGAAAAGGTGCTGGCATAGTCTTGATATCACCCAAAGGGAAGGTTTTCAACTTTGCATTCAGACTTGAATTTGAAGCCACAAACAACGTTGTAGAATATGAAGAACTTCTGCTAGGCATAGAGATTGCTAAAGACATGAAAATAAAAATGCTTAGTATTAAAGGAGATTCTGACTTAGTAGTGCAACAGATTAAAGGTAATTTTGCATGTCACTATAAAAGGCTTAAAAGGTATAGAAATGCAATATGGGACACCATGGAGTACTTTGATGCACTAAACATAAAAGTAGTCCATAGGGAAGAGAACAGTATGGCAGATAGGTTGGAAGTTGCAGCATCTACCCTCCAGCCTTCAGAAGAAATGTTGAATGGAGACTGTACCCTTGAAATAAATTATAGGCCATCAGTCCCAGACAACATAAACCACTGGCAAATTTTCAAAGATGATGAACAGATTCTGAAATTTATACATAACCTGGATGAGTTCTCAGACTTCAAGATAAGTAGGTAGGAGGAAGGCAAGCAGTATCCAGAAGATAGCCAAAACCTGAACCCTGTGTCACATGGATCTACTAAGCTGGAGAACATTTTTGACATACATGATGGAAAGAAAAATAACATTGACCAATTTAAACCTAGTGATTATATTGAGGTGAACATTGGATCGGAAACAAACCCGAAAATCATAAAAATAGGAAAAGGAACTTCTGAAAAAGAAAGGAATGCTCTAATAAGCTTGGTAAAAGAATATAGAGACATTTTTGCATTTACATATGATGAGATAAAAGCTTATAGGGAGGATGTTTTCCAACATACCATCCCTCTAAAACCAGAAATGCTAAATGTGAAACCTTTTCGCCAAAAAACAAACAAATGAATCCTAAGTTGGCTCCTATTGTCAAGCAGGAATTAGAAAAAATGCTAACAGCAGGTATTATAGCACCTACCCGACATACATCATGGTGCTCCAACTTAGTTGTGGTGAGGAAGAAGAATGGGAGTATCAGGATATGCATTGATTTTAGGAATCTGAACATATCCTGCTAGAAAGACAATTATCCTCTCCCCAACATGGAGACCCTCCTCCAACGGGTCACTGGATCTACGATGATGTCCATGCTTGATGGATTTTCAAGTTACAACCAAGTTGTTATCAAAGAGGAAGATAGGCACAAAACAACATTCACAGCCCCTTGGGGAACTTTCGAATATCTGAGAATGCCCTTCGATCTCACAAATGCTGGGGCCACTTTCCAGAGGGCCATGGATTATGCCTTTAATGAATTAATAGGAAAAATTATTGAAATATATCAGGATGATCTGACTATTTTTTCCAAAGAAAGATCCAGCCATGTTGACCACCTTAGGAAAGTTTTTCAGTGATGTAGAGAGTATGGCATTTCTCTAAATCCGGCTAAGCCAGTATTGGGTATTGAGGAAGGAAAGCTTTTGGGTCGCATCATTAACAAATACGAGGTCAAGATTGACCCCGAAAGAATCGAGGCTATACAAAATATTCCCTTTCCGAGAAATGTCCAAGGTCTCCAATCATTTAATGGTCACATAAACTTTATAAGGAGATTCATTCCCAACCTTGTTGAACTCATGAAACCTATGCAAGCTCTCCTAAAAAAGGATGCTAAGTTCATATGGACAGATGAAGGAAAGAGTGCTTTTGAAACCATAAAAGATTCAATTACTAGATCACCTGTCTTAGTCATCCCGGATTATACGAAAGATTTCATGATCTTTTCCTTTGCCTCAGAAGACACCATTGCTGGTGTATTACTCTAGAAGAACTTCGAAGGGTTCGAGCAACCGATTGCCTTCATGAGTAGAGCCTTGCAACATTCCGAGCTAAAGTACACAATCATGAAGAAACAGGCTTATTCCTTAGTCAAGTCTTTGAAGCACTTCAGAACATATATCGGCTATTCCAAGGTTATAGGGTATGTTCCCCATGCTGCAGTAAAAGACATCCTATCTCAACAAGATTGCTTAGAAATAAGAGGCACATGGGTTTCCAAAATCTAGGAATATGACCTTGAGATAAAACCCACCAAATTAATCAAAGGACAAGGGCTTGCTAAAATGCTCACTCAAAAGAATGAAGAAGCCATTGAAATGATTGTTGAAAACAACATTCCTCGACCTTCCATGACTCCTACACTCCAAGAGCTTGACAACATCTGGTATTCCGACATCATCTACTCCCTCCTCCACTTCAATTATCCTGATCACCTCAAAGGTCACAAGCGAAGGGCTTTAAGACTCAAAACTGCTAGGTATTTCCTTACCCAAGAAGGTTTGGGTTGGAGAAACCCAGATGGCATCATACTTAGGTGTGTAAATGAACAAGACTCCAAAAGAATCTTAACTGATTTTCACTCAGGATTTTGTGGAGGCCATTATGCAGCAAATACAACTGCTCACAAAATCTTAAGAGATGGATACTATTGGCCCACCATCTTCGCAGATGTTCACAAACATGTCAAGTGTTTCTAGGAGTGTCAGCTTTTTACTGGTAAGCAGAAATTGGCTGCGCTCCCCCTCACGCCTGTTGTTGTCCTTGCCCCTTTTCAACAATGGGGGATTAACTTTATCGGCAAGTTAAAAGATAACTCTAGCAATGGATTTTTCTAGATTCTTACAACAACTGATTACTTCACTAAATGGGTAGAGGCCATACCTACTAAAAAAGCCGATGAAAAGGTTGTTATAAGCTTTATTGAAGAAAGAATCATCACTAGATTTGGAATCCCTTTGAAAATAACAACTGATAATGCCAAGGCCTTCAGTTCGGGAGAAGTCAATGACTTTTGTTTCAAATACGACATTGTCCTATCTCACTCCTAGGATTATTACCCACAAGGAAATGGACTTGCTGAGTCTACAAATAAAAATCTAATGAGTATCCTTAAGAAAAATGTGGATGATAATAAGAGAGCATGGGACAGCAGGATTAAGTATGCCATGTGGGCTGATAGAATAACCAAGAAGAACTCCACAGGGAAATCCCCTTTTGAGTTAGTGTATGGTCTTACAGCCACCCTTCCGGTTAGCATGCAGATTCCAATTTTCAGACTAATAAGTGAGTATGGAACAAAAAAATTGGAAATGGAACAGAGGATAAATCAGATCATAGAGTTAGATGAAGCCAGAAGAGCTTCCCTTGATCAGTCCCTAAGACATCAAGAAAGTATGAAGGGTACATTTGACAAATCAACCAAGCCAAGACCTTTCCAAGTGGGAGATACTGTTATCCTATGGGACAAAAGAAGGAAGAAGCCTGGGAAACATGGAAAATTCGACAGCCTTTGGAAAGGCCCATTTATCATCCATGCCATTGTTGGCACTAATTATTTCTTGCTAAATACCGTGGAAGGAGAAGAACTGAGCCTACCCAGAAATGGGCAACACTTGAAGCCTTTTTATCGAAGCAACCTCCAAGATGACCAAGGGGTCATCTCAGGGCATCTCTAAACCCATCCTTGTTGATTCTTATGCATTTTTACTTATGTACCATATTGATGTATCATAATTTTCATATGTTAGCTTTTTGTATCATATTTCATATATATATGCTGGAAAAGAAAAGATTTTATTTTTTCATGTACCTTTGATTATTGGAAAAAGCAAAAAATATTATGTTGGTATTTCATTTTGGCATATTTTATCATGTATGCGTGGACTAAGACACTTTTGTTTCCATGCAGGAAACTGATATTCTGGGCCCTTCTCGAGTACTCTTTTTGATACATAAATCAAACGAGCACCCGTCCCACAGTTGGAGCCAGATGTTATCAACTTATTTGTACCATAGTTGGATTATCTGAAGAGCCGCCATTTGACAAACATGGTGAATGTTTGTACTCCAGTGTATCAGATGATCCAGGATTTATGCCTAGCCAGTTTTGGCTAGTCAGTTTTGTTTTTCAGTTGACATGACCATGGCCCCATGGGGTTGTAATAAAGTGTGCTAGTAGGATTTGAGTGTCTCGGTCCCCCATGAATTGATTAAGCAACTAAGGTATTCCAAGGAGTTTTTTCCCTTGTCAATTATACTTTGCCTACAACCGAGCTATAATCGATGAGGTTTTCTCCCGCTTCCTCCAAAGCCGGAATGCCCGATTTTGAAAATTTAAGCCATGGGGGGTTATTAGAGTCCAATTGATATATATAAGCCTACTAGACACTGTTAGAATAGTTGTCGGTTATGTCCTAGGTCTCTAGGACCCCTAGAAAAAATTTCGAAAAAATTTTACCGGGTCCTCCGGTTTGGGGTTTTTAATTATTTTTTAAATTTTAATAAATTTCTCTATAGTTTAAATAGAGAAATTTCAATTTGTAATATGTCAGTCATCCAGGATCCGAATTCAATGATTGAAGGCTCCAGACTTAAGCCAAAAATCGTTCATGATCCTTGGACCAATTTATCCTAAGTTTGGGATGTCAATTAGGCCTCATAATTAATAATTTCTCAAAAAACCCAGTTATAGAGAAATTATTAATTAAAATAATAAAAAAGATTATTTTGGAGATAATCCAAATCTCTCCAAAATAATCCAAATGGAATAAAGTAAAAGGCTAATTGACATGGCACTAGACATTAATGAATATTCCAATCATCTCAGTCATCATTCAGTTGAGTATATAGTCAGCACAAGAGATCTCCATCAAGTGAATTCGCCCTCTCTCATGCAAAAGTCGAGTTTATGATGTGGCAGAGGTTTGGTGGGTTGATTGGATTGAAATAAATGCTAAAGTGGGAGCCCTCCTCAATTAGGGGCCACCTCATGCATTGGCTCCCATTGAAACTCAAGTTGACACATCCACTACACTCCAAGCTTGTTCCATCACAAGCATTCATGCCCTCCAAGCTAACTCACGTCAACCTTGGCTTGGAGCTCGAGTTTACACATGGCACATGTCTATTCACTTGGTGATTTTTCCTATGGAGAGTGGGGGGCGCCTTGCCTTGGTGGAGGCCACCTCCCCACTCCCAACCACTAAGATTCGACTTGTTTGGTGTTTAACTCCAAAAGCTTGGCTCTCAAACTTGGTGTTGATTGGGATTTTGACATAGAATTCAAATTGTGTCTAAAGCCATTGGCTCTCCTTCATGCCAATTCGACCTAGGTGTTAGGTAGCTACTTTTTGCTATAAAGAGGATGCCTTTTGGCCATTCTCTCATGGAGATTTTGAGCATGAGCACTCTGCCAAAATACTGTTGTAATATTTGTTTGAAACATTGAATAAAGTTGAGACTTTGGAGGTCCATGCTGGAGCATTTGGGGTGTTCTTCACACTAATTGGTGATATCTCTTTCATCTTGTTTTTTGTTTATGCAAATTCAATATTAAATGTATGTTCTAGCTTTGTTTAGAAATACATTTTTCGGTCTTTGTATATTTCATAACAAGGTTTTTGCAGGGGTTTCTCAAGGTGGAGAAAGGCTTAGAGATTAAGTCTTTCTTTACTCAACAGTGGTTCTCGGCACCTAATAATTATCTCTTGCAGGTATTCAAGGTTCTCTCCTCATTTCAAGAGAAGAAAAGAGTAGGAGAGTTTGGCCTCTTCCTCCATCAACAAACATTTTCAAAACAAGTTGTCTTGGTTACCCTAGCTTCCATCTTCTAGCTATCTGGTTTTCTCCATTGTCTCCCTTTTTGACTTGATTTGCTAAACCTTTTCATCTCTATTTTTTCCCTAGTTCATCTTTCCTTGCCCTAGATTTGTCCTACTAGCCCTAGATCCCCTTCATCCTCTCGTTTTTTCCCTAGAAAACCTTCTTCCTAGCTTTGTTTTTTGCCTCTTCTTTTGCTCACTGTTTTGGGTCACCTAGCAACCTATCATTTTGTTGCGTCTAACTCCCCACTGTTGGATTTTTCCCACTATTTGGGTATTTTTTCCAACCTGCTTTAGCCCACTATTGTGGCTTGCTCCTTACCCCACAGTTTGGTATATTTTTACTCACTGTTTGGTTGTTTTTTTCTTTCACAGTTTGGTATTTCTTTTACCCACTGTTTAGGGCTTCTTCCACCCTGCTTTTTCTCTCACTATTTTGGTTTTCTTCTTACCACTGTTCGCAACCATCTGTTGGATTTCCTATCATTTATTTGTTGCCCCTTTTTCTCTTTCCACTTGACTGTCTTTTTCTCTCTTGGTTGGCCTTTCGTCCATCTCCACAAAGAGCCCTAAAAACAACAAAAACGAATTTAAAGTTTGTTAAAAGAGTTAGTGAGTAGATTTCAATCTTTGCATTTTGTTAGTAGGTATATGCTTTTTAAAAAGTTAGTAGTTAGGCATTGTTAGATCTAGTACTTCTACTTTTATTTGTTTGCATCTCATATTTAGATCTTGCTTCTAGCCGTTTTCTCATTCTAGATCTCTTTGAAATATAGACTTGCACATTCAATTAGCTTTCATTAAAAAATTAAATCTTGCACTTGAACAAAAAACAAATGAGCATATAGAGTAGCTCATTTAATTGCATCTAGTTTCCATTATTGCTCTTAGATCTTAAGTTTTTTTTTATCTTGCTAATAACTAAAGGGTGTTCCAAGTGGATCTCTTGTGTAGGTACTTTTGAAGAGGAAAAAGGCTTGAGAAAGTTTTGAAGTGAAGAAATCCAAGCAAAGCAAAACTTTAACAAATCATGAGGATGATCCAAAAACATGACATTGTCTTCTATTATCCTTTGTAATAGCTTATAAGAGTTAGTTGGATTTTCCAAGTCTCTATTTTCTGCTAAGACCTTACAAGGATCTCATTCCCAAGGCATTTGTAATCAAATTAATAAAAGTGGAGGAGTTTTCCACTTTTTTGGGTTTGCTTTCCCATTTGGGGAAGAGAGTTGTGCTTGGTTAGTTTAGATTTTTCTCTTCTATATGCTTTAGATTAGCTTGTTATTTCATTTCTGTATTCCATTTCCAAGTTTTGACTAGATTAAGCAAACTTTGGGATTTGCATCCCAAAGGCCACATAGCTTTGTGGTAGTTTCTCGTTCCCCATTAGCCTCCTTGCCGAAGTTCCAATTAGCTGGAAAGTCTCAAGGACTGGTGGTTCTAGCTATCAACCTCATTCGAAGGTAGATCCCACCTTTAGATTAAATCTTGTTTGGTAGAACACTAAGTCTTTTACGGTTATTCTTATAGCAATCATCTCATCTCTTTCAATTATCTGTCATTTCACTCTCAGTTTCTTGAGCTTAATTTTGTTCTTCAAGTTACAACCGCTTTTATTTTTCATAAGAGGAACTAAAGTCTCTTGAACTTGGCCAAATCCAAGTCAAGAGCACTCTCTGTCGGAGAGCATAATAGTTGTTGCATTAGGCATTTAGATTAATTAAAGTCTCTTGAACTTTGGTCTTAAGACTAAGTCAAGAGCGCTCTCTATCGGAGAGTTGAACTGTGCTCTAATAATAAAATTTTCCAACTCACACTCCCATAATTAATTTATCTTGGTTTCTAATCCAACACCCATATTCTCTGCCAACCTGAAAGGGTTGGGCTAGTACTCAGAAACGTGTTGGACTTGTTAATTTCACAAGTGATAATCTAATAAAATTTTACCCCAAACAATGGACCGACGTTGCTCTCGATAGTCACTGAGGAAGTTTCCTGAAATAGGTGGTGCCGAACTCCCGCTGTCAGACTCAAGGGTGGTCAAGCCAATTGAACACTTACCATTTCGCAATCTGGGTGGCTTGGACCTATCATCTAAGAGGTTACCAGTACTATTTCCGGACTTTTGATATCCTTGTTCTTAACCTAATAATCAAGACCATTAAAACTTATAATTTACCAAGATAATTTGCACAACAATCTCACGAACAATACCTTTCAAGACCCACACATTCAGCATCACATCTTTATTATTGTTTGACTCCATAAGGCACTTGTTATTTAAAGCTTATATTTTGATCAGGACCATTTGTCCTTGTGTTTATTTTATTTTGTGAATGCTTTATCTGATTATCATGTCTTGAAGAAAACTGTAATCTTGTTATCTCATTTAGCAATGTGGATTGCATTTTTATCTTGTGTTTATCTCATTTATAAATTGGTCTCATCATAATAACTCCTAAACAACACTCATCTGCATCATTTCAACAAAAACATTAAAACATAAGAGCCTTAGTGAAACTCTTTTTAGGGACTACCCCCCTTGGCTTCATTAGGAGTTAGCCTAAACGAAGGAGCTGGGATTTAGGTGACAGTACCTAGCTCATTTCTTGCCCCCAAGGCCACACCTCTCCCCACTTCCAGTGAGGGAGACATCTTTCAAAAGATTTCTGCTGCTGGTGTGCAATTTAGCGGACAACAGACACCATTCCAAAAAAAAATACTTGAAAAAATCATGTGTTACATGAGTAGTTGCGATCTCAGAACAAGTCCGCTTACGAAAGTAACTGGAAAGCTTAAACCTAAGTCAATGCTTCGTGCCAGGGAAAATCGGGTCTGTACAAGTTTATATGACAAAAAATTCCTTACTGTAAAACCCTGGTAAAGGTGTCCCTCAAAAGTGTATAGCGTAAACAGAGCTTCTAAAAAAAAACTCGAAACACTCCCCAAATGGAGCAAGACCCAAACCAAATGGAAACCATAAGGAGAGAAATCAAGGGAATTCGATAGCATTGTACTCTATCATGGATGGTAGTACCCTAGAGATCTCTTGGGGATTTTTCCCCAATCCCCCCCCCCAATTTTTCTTTATCTCAAATATTTTTTAAAATTTGTTAATATTATAATATTATATATAATGTAATTTTTTCTACAATATAGCTATATTTTAAAAACATATTATTTATATATAGCATATTATATATATTAAATGTATAATATGTATTAACATTATTATATATATATATATATATTACATTTTTTAAATTTAGAGGAATCCATAATATACATTGAGAAGGTGTTACCAAAAGAATATAGTATAACCACCATCCTAATGGTTTGGGTAGCTCAAATATGTCAAAATACAATACCTTCAACATAGAGTCAAGGGTACATTGAGTCACAAACCAAAATTCCACAAAGGCTCATGTATTTAACATTCACAATGGCAATGTCTTGAACCAGTATTACCGAATATGGTTGAAATTATACTATTAAGGTTGAACTTATACTTCCAATTCTTATTACTCAATATGAGAGTGTTAGAAATTAATATCATCCTATGTACATGAAGAGAATAATAATCAAATACTAGTTAATCAACAGTTTTGTTTAAATAAGCTTGTGACTGATATTGAAATGTTAGTCTATAGGAGTAATTAGTTATTGTTTTGCTCATTTTTATTTGTGTGACTTATTATTTAATTGTATATTTTATCCAATGACTAAATTAGTCATTTATTTTTGTTATTTCTATTTATGTTGCTCAAATATAGTCGTATTTAGCTTAAAAACATTGTCATGACTAACTTTTTAGTCATGTAGTCATTTATCACCCCTTTTGATACTAGTGTGGAGATGTTATTGAAGCAAGAGTTGATCATTACAATAAGTTCATAGATGTGCTCTTGGAAAATGGTAAGCAATCCGATAGAGGGTTTTGATAAACTTATTATGATGATTAGTGGATATGTTAAGCTAACCCCTTAAAGAGAAAGTTACAAGAATCGATCCATATGTGACTCTACATCATTGGGATCTTTAACAAGTTCTCGAGGATGCATATAAGGGTTACCTAAAATTTAAAATTATGTAAAGATATTTGCACATACCATTCCAATTGAAATCAGTTTGCATGATAGATTCAGGGTTTTTTACTTTAGCAAGTAAGGGAACATAGAGGACTATGCAAAGTATGCAATGATCTTCACATGTTCATCATCTAGGGATTCAATGCAGGACTACATGCTCTAGGGTGATGCTTAATCATAAACAAACATGGTCAACCATTGTCAACCAAGCTTAACTAATGTCCACCACATGTCAAACACGATCAACCATGGTTAAACATGTTGAACCAAAATCAAACATTCTCAACTATAATCAATCATGATCGATTAAATGTCAACTATATTTAACCATTATTAACCATGATCAACCATAGTAAATCATGTTTAACTACAAATAACCATGCTCAACCAAATCAACCATAGTCAAGTATATCCAACCAAAGTCAAACATGATCAACCATAGTCAACCATGGTCAATAATAGTAAACCATACTTAACCATGTTTCCATGGTCTGCAATATTACTAGAGTCAACCATATTCAAACAAAGTCACCCATAATCAAACATCATAAGTAATCCATAGTCAAACATCACAAACTTTAGTTAACCATCTTCAACCATGGTGAAACATAGTCAACCAAAGTCAACCATAGAGAACCATGGTCAAACATGGCCAAAACATGGTCAAACAAGAGTCAAACCATGGTCCACCATAGTCAAACAAGGTTAACCATAATCTAACATGGTTATCCATTATCAAACATGGTAAAACATATTTATCCATAGACAATGATAAGCAAACATGCTTTTATCATTAACAAACATGTTTAACTAATGTCCACCATGTCAAACACAATCAACCATGGTAAAACATGTTGAATCAAAATCAAACATTGTTAAACATTCTGAACTATAATCAATCATGATCATCCACGAGGGAAAAAATAATCAAACATGATCAGCATAGTCAACCATGGTCACACATGCTCTCGAAAGCATAGTCAAACATGGATAACCATCATCAAACATGGCCAAATCATGGTCAATGGAAGTCAACAATAGTAAAAAAGGGTTGAGCATAGTGTAACATGGTTATCCATATTAAAACATGATCAAACATGTTTATCCATAGTCAGCCACACAAAAACATGGTTAATCATAAACAAAAATGGTCAAATATGGCCAACCAAGTTTAAGTAATGTCCACAATGTCAAACACAACCAACCAGGATTAAACATGTTGAATCATAATCAAACATTCTCAACTATAGTCAATCATGGTCAATTTGATGTAAACTATAGTTAATCATTATTAAACATGGTAAGACATGGTTAACTATAGTTAACCATAATCAACAACATCAACCATATTTAAACAATAACCAAACAGAGTCAAACTTATTGAAGCAAAGTCGACTAAAATAGAACATGGTCAACCATGGTCAATATTATTCGACCATAGTCAACCATAGTTTACCTAATTTAATAAAAGTCAACCATAGTAACACATGACCAACCATTATCAACAATACCCAACCAAAATCGACCATGAAAAAACCATAATCTAACATGACCAACCATGGTCAATAATAGTAAACCATGGTTAACTTTTCTCAACCATGGTTCCATGGTTAACAATATTATTAGATTTAACCATATTCAACCAATGAAACCCATAGTCAAACATCGCAAGTAATCCATGGTCAAACATCACAAAGTTTAATTGTGGTTTAATCAACCATTTTCAACCATGGTGAAACATAGTCAACCAAAGTCAACCATAGAGAAACATGGTTAAACATGCTCAACCATAGTGAAATATGGACAACCATGGTTAAACATGTTCAAACATGGACAACCAAATTCAACCATGGTGAAACATGGTCAAAAATATTTATCCATAGTTAACCACAAACAAACATGCTTCATCATAAACAAACATGGTCATCCATGGTCAACCAAGTTTAACTAATGTCCACCATATCAAACACGATCAATAATGGTCAAGCATGTTGAATCAAAATCAAACATTGTCAAACATTCTCAACTATAGTCAATCATGATCGACCATATTTAACCATTATTAACCATGATCAACCATAGTTAACCATGGTCAACCAAATCAACTGTAGTCAAATATATCCAACCAAATTCAAGCATATTCAAGCAAAAGTTGACCAAAATCAATTATTCTCTACCATGGTCAATATTATTCAAACATAGTCAACCATAGTCTACCATGTTTGACCTGAGTTAATCATAGTGAACCATAGTAACACATGATTAACCATCGCCAACCAAACCCAATCAGACTCAACCATGGACAAACATAATCGAACATGATCAACCATAGTCAACCATGGTCACACATGCTCAACCATAGGTAAACATTGAAAAACCATGGACAACAAAATTTAGCCATAGTAAAACATGGTTGACCTGATAGTCTAACCGGGTTATCCATTGATAGTCTAACCGGGTTATCCATAGTAAAACATGGTCAAACATATTTATCCATAGTCAACCACAAACAAACATGGTTAATCATAAACAAAAACGGTCAACTATGGTCATACAAGTTTAACCAATGTCCACAATGCCAAACACAATCAACCATGTGGTCAAACAAGTTGAATCATAATTGAACATTGTCATTTACATACTTAACTATAGTCAATCATGGTGAAATTGATGTCAACTATAGTTAATCCTTATTAACTATGGTCAACCATGTTTAACTATAGTGAACCATGATCAACAACATTAATCATATTCAAACATAGCCAACCAAAGTCAAACATGTTGTTCAACAAAGTTGACCAAAAAATACCATGGTCAATATTATTCAAACATAGTCAACCATGGTTGACCTAAGTTAATCATGGTCAACCATAGTAATGCATGATCAACCACACCCAACCAAACTCAACCATGGATAGACATAATCAAACATGATCATCCATAGTCAACCATGTTGAATAATAGTAAACCCGTGTTAATTATGCTCAACCATGGTTCCAAGGTCAATAATAAGATTCAACAATATTCAACCAATGTAACCCATAATCAAACACCACAATTAATCCAAGGTCAATTATTGTAAAGTTTAATATTCAACCATATTTAACCATGGTGAAACATATTCAACCAAATTCAACCATAGAGAAACATTCTCGACCATATTTAAATATGGAAAACCATGGTTAAGCATTGTCAAACATGGACAACCATGGCCAAACCTTATTCAAACACAATCAAACATATTTATCCATAGTTAACCACGAACAAACATTCTTAATTCTCATAAACAAACATGGACAATGATGCTTAGTTAATGTCCACAATGTCAAACATGATCAATCATGGTCAAATATGGTGAATCAAAATAAAACACTGTGAAGCATTCTCAAGTATATTCAATCATGCTTAACTAAATTTTAACTAGAGTTAACCATTATTGACCATGTTTATCTACAGTTAACCATGGTTAATCAAATTAACCATAGTCAAATATATGTAGCCTAAGTCAGATATATTCAAGCAAATGTCAATCAAAATCAAATATGCTCTACCATGTTCAACATTATTTAAACATAGTCACCATAGTCAATCATGGTTGACCTTACTTAATCATATTCAAATAACCATACCCAATCAAACTCGACCATGGACAAACATAATCAAACATGATCAACCATTGCAACCATGGTCAATAGTAAACCTTGGTTAACTGTGCTCAACCACGATTCCATGGTCAACAATATGACTAGAGTCAACCATATTCAACCAAAGTCACCCATAATCAAACATCTCAAGTAATCCATGGTCAAACATCACAAACTTCAATCAACCATATTCAATTTTGGTAAAACATAGTCAACGAAATCAACCATAGGGAATCATGGTCAAACTTGCGCAAGCATAGTCAAACATGGAAACCATGGTCAAACATGGGCAAACAATGGTCAAGCGAAATCAAGCATAGTCAAACATGGTTATCCACAGTCAAACATGGCTAAACATATTTTTACATAGTCAATCACAAACATATATCATGGCCATTATTAATTAATAATACGAGCTTCTTGAACTCTCTAATTATATTAAAATATAAATATAAATAACTCATTTACATAAATAAATGAGCTCGTATTATTATTATTATTTACTTTTTTATTTTTAATTATATTATTTATTTATGTATTTTTATTTATTAATATTTATATTAATTAATTAATATTGATTATTTAGATTTTTATTTATAAGTAATTATTTTCATTTTACAATAATAATAATAACAATAATAATATGCTTCTAGTATAATCGCATTTTTTAAAGTGATTGATATAGTCAATAGGCGTCATTATTGTACCGAGAGTAACAAAGGTGCTTTACAACCCAGTATGGAGGAGATGTTGTAACGAGTAACGTTGAGTAATGTTAGTTCCCATAAAAAAAAATGTAAATGATGTCGGCTTAAACAAAACAAGATCCATGAGGTGTCAATGTCCTGTGCCATTGCAAATTAGATTTTTTTGAAATTTGCAAAATCAGCATGTGAACCCTATCTTGACATCCTTGGAGCTCAATTTTCTGAAATAATACCTTTTTGAAATATTTATATTGTCGATTGACAAACAAAAAAAATGAATTTAAAGAAGAAAGTGTGCCTCTAAAAAATGGTTTCACGGTTTATTTGAAGAAAATAATTGAAAACCACTCTCTCTCAATTATAGTACAAATTTTTCAATCTTGACATCCTTGGAGCTCAATTTTAATTTTTCAATCTTGACATCCTTAGAGCTCAATTTTAATTTTTCAATATTGACATCCTTGGAGCTCAATTTCCTAAATAAGATCTTTGAAATCTTTATGTTGTCAATTGACATAATAAGATATTAAAATCAATTTAAATAAGATTTTTGAAATCTTTATGACATGAATTGACATAATAAGATACTACATGTTGTAAATAGCATGATGTTTGGAGGCTACTAGTACATTCATAAATAGATAAAAATAATATATCAATTGATTAACCATTGTTGTGCATTCCCCAAAAACATGGTTAATCATGGAGAAGCATTGAACATGCCTTAGTTTGAGAAAACATAAATTGAATTGCATGCAGAATGCTTGGAATGGCCTCTCTTAAACCTGCAACTAGTAATGGTTCTGCAGGATTGTACTCATCATATGTCTTGTCTAATTTTTTGTTAGACATGCCAAGTGCCAAATGAAGAAAGTCCATGAATCACTTTCCAGTTAAGTGTCATCAAGCCATCCGGGATGAAAAGTAAAATGTCTAGCATAAATATAATTAATTGAAGGGATTGAAACTGCACATTTCCTTCACACAATATTATACTTCCACATGTGAAACCCACAAAAGTAGGGAACTATTAGATATATTTATTGGATTGGTCAAGTTCGTATTGATGCTTCACTTCCAATCACCGTACGAGCGAGTCACCGTACTGCATGACTCTTAAAAATGAAAAACGTTATGTGTGTGTGTGTGTGTGTTGTGTACCTAGGTATAGTGGTAATACATTTTTTCTTGATCTTAGTAAAATCATTATTATTGGGACTGAAGACATAACTCTCTATAAGTGTTTCATAACAAGTATTGCATAAATATGAATGTTGAACAAGTGCGACATAAATGGATCATCAAAATGGCTTATGTTATTGACTTCTTTCCTAATTAGATGGGCTTCTAGGTTGGGCTTATTGATGGTCAGTTTCAGTTAAGGGCATTGAAGTAAGGTCAATTAATTTTACAATTAGCTCAAGGAGGGGGAAACAATAATGGAGAGCACCTGCTACTAGCAAAGTTCTTCCATGAATATCTCATATGGATAATCACATCATCCGATTGTTCTTATATTAGTCACACATAGTATTCCACAAAATTCATCAAGAGAACAATTATTAACCAGATACACAGACAAGCAGGGCACCCTGAATAGGCAAAGAAATTGTAATATATAGGATCAATAATTCTTTTAATTTACAAAGTTAAAAGCTTGAATAAGAAGAGAGATGTAATATAAAAATGAAATCTCAAGATGTACATCAATAGACAAGAAGGCAATATAATATGTTCAAAAATATTTTCAGTGTTGTTATATTAGGAAAAGTCACTTTATAGTATACCCTTTCAGACTCTGCAAAACAACCTTCTTTGAAAACTGAGCCATTGCTGACTTGGACTCATCCAAAATGTGCACTATCTGTAGAGTATAATCATAAATATTTGTATGCATTTCATAGTCATGATGTAAAAAATAAACATAGATATCCTTATCCTATATACTTCTGTCCATTCTCAAAACTCTTAAAAAACCCATTTTATGCTAACATTTGAATTAAATAAAATTGCTCATGACGGTTTAACATAAAAAACTGGTATAGAAAGAAAAAACTAAAAGATACAACAAAAGAATTTCTACTATACTCAAAATGTTGTGCAAATTCTAGAGTGACTTGTCTATCCTCAAGAAGAAAATTTTGACTTACCTATAAAAGGGTTTTCCTTTGATGATTTACAAGATGTCATTTACAAAGTCCACGATATCAAATCCCTTGGATATTATATTTCAGTTACACAATCTAAAACGTAGTTTCAAGAGATAAAATGGTTCATTTTAGACATAGACCAGAATCAAAACCATATAAAAAGCATGACATGTTCTTACATTCATAATGCAGATAAATATTTGAACTACAAGATGTGCGACTAATATGTCGGTTAAATAGATAGAATTCACGGCATGTCTAGTACCAAATCCCTTATCTTACAAATAACAACAGCCCCAGTCAGAGCTCTAAAAAATAAGAATGGAGAGTCAGTTCAAGAGTTAAATAAGAGGTTCAATAAATTGTATCATAAGATTCCTGTTGTTATTAAACCATCCCAATTAGTTGCTAAGGTGACTTATGATGGATTTTGAGGCATATTTTGCTATGATACAAAGGTTTGACACAAAATATCAAACCCATATGTAGACTCTAGAGTGCATGGTTTGATGTGCACTGTAAATTACTTTGATTAGTGTCATAAAAAATATCCCTGTTGCAACTTGTTACTCTTGTAAGTTCTTCAATTTGGTGAAGATAAACCGTGCTAAACTTGGAGGCATATACCTTGTAATGATGAGAAGTGCGTATAGATCTCTTCCTTATTTGGTTGGCCCCAAAATAAGTAGCCCCATTTACTTTGGGAAAATATCCACCTTGAGCACATTATGATCAAGGATGATGCACATAGGTATGCCAAAAGTCACCTTGATTAGACCCAAAGAAGAAAAAAGTACCATCTTCAGAAAAATATGCAGTGTATGTAATTTGCACTGGGATGGCACAAGCCTTAACAGAAGAGCACAACCCAAAGACAAAAATATTGCTACAAAAAATGAACAAAAAAATAATGTTGGGTTTGAGATGATATGGAAACCCTAGTTTTAGTAGCCTTTAGGGAAATTTCACTGGCAAAAAATCTCCACATCAGTTACTGAAAAAAATAAAAATATGGAAATCCTAGTTCTACAATGTTTATGGCAATGTCACTAGCCAAAAAATCTGGATCAACCAATGAAAAAATCAAATATGGAAATGTTAGTTCTACCATGTTTAAGGCAATGCCACTAGTGAAGAATATCTAGACAGTTGGTGAAACTAACGATGATGGTACACAAAATCATGGTTATGTAGTCACAAAAAAAATGATCCCACCATCCCATAGTCGCAGATCAGCTCAAGTAAATATGTCTAAAATAAATCAACAGGTAATCCCTAATGCTAGCTGCTGAAATATTATGCAAGAGATCTAAAACAATAACACAAATAACTGGGCTTAAACAACCCAAAGTTATGTTCCCAACTTTTGCTGCAAACTCTGATCATTGCAAACAATAGCCAAGAAGAAACCCTAACCAATAGAGAAAATGGGTAAGGGAGGCTCACACCTGTGTTGATACCATGTTGAGATCACAAGAGAAAGAAAGGATCGAATGGAACCACAAACAAACCCTAAAACTTGCAATAAAAAGGATAAAAAAACACTTGATAATATGTGAGAAATTCCACTAGAATTGAACCATAGGTGTCCGAAGAGTAAGAGACCATAAGATTGTTGTAGAGAGATAATCAAGCATAAATATCACACCAAGAAAGCAAGAGGGCACAATGGTATATGGTGCCCTTAGGCATAAAACACTCTAAAAGGATGATGATTGTAGGTTAAAGGATCGTTAAGAAGATTACAAGATGATGATTTACAAATGACCCTTGAATGTGTAGGAATACCCCTCCTCCCCACAAGGGGTTATAGGATTATATATAAGTTGACTAGGTCGACCTTAACCATAACCAAGGATTATAATAAATGATTACATTAATTCCTAACCAAATGCATTAATGACGCAATATTAGTTCACTGTATCCAAATGTGAATATTACACCATTCTAAACAACAAATAAACTGCTTGAGGGGAGTTGAAATGCAACTGAGGTAATCCCAAAATTGCATGGGGGGGGTTTGGGAATCCAACCTAGATGGGACAATAGAATTGAGTACCTTCATCAGCTGATAATATTTAATACTACTTAGATAAAAGCACATGAACATTACTCAAGAAGCAGGTACGCTGTCAGCTCGTATTAATAATCATATAGAAATTTTATAAAGTTTTTGAATGCAATTTTAATCATCTATGGAGCTTAGGCTAAGAACTAAATGTTGTAAATACCTACAATATTTTGAAACATGAAATCAAAACCAACCAAAATTTTTTAGGATAAAAACAAAAAATCTCAAAACTAAAAAGATTTAAAATGATAAAGTATCCTAACAAATATGGCAGAAAAACCCAGGTCAAACACCATCTGTAGGGCTCCCAAGCTTCCTTAACCCATGCTTGAATGGTAGACACCTAGGAACTCTACCTACAAAGGAACCTAACAAGATTTGGCTTTTTAAGGCCATAAAAAAAACATAATCATTAACATGAATATCAATAGCAATTACATTCAGAGGGATTTCAGTACTTGAAGAAACTTGTGAGGGACCTTGTTGACACCATTGCTTTCATGACAATATCTCCAGCAAAAAATGCCTGCAGAGTAATATCAAGCTGTAGGGTGAGAATTTTGACCCCTCAAGCCTTATGACGGTTACCACACTTTGTACTATAATTCCGAGTGGCATGTAAGTACAACATCTATATACCAATTCGAGTGTTTCTATATTTAAATATATATTTGATTTATTTTTACTATTTTGATTTTTCCCTTTTGTTAACTAATAATCTTAAGTAAAACATTTTCTTGTCGTGCAATATAATTTAAAAAGTTGTTCTGATTTGAAATTATTTGTGTTTTTCCCCAGTGGTCTTAATAAAGAAGCCACAAACTTCTATGCATTTGAGCAAGGTAGGATTATTTCTTATAGGATGTATGAGATGATAAGTCAGTCTCCTACAAGCATTAATTGAGAGAGAAATATTTTAGTTGGTGTTCAGGGGAATATTGAATTTAGGAATGTCTATTTCAGCTACCTTTCTCATCCAGATATACCTATCTTAAGTGGTTTTACTTGACTGTACCTACCAAAGAAACTGTTGCACTTGTTGGAAGAAAAGGTTCTGGAAAAGTAGCATCATTCCACTCAAGGAGTGTGTCTATGATCCTAGTACATTAGGTGGGTCTCCTTGTATTCTCTATCAGTTATTTGGAAATGCTGCATTTTTTCAATTCTTAAGTTTTTCATTGCCAAGGAATTTTATAATGGTTTAGAGTTTGCAGGTTATGTTGTTGGCATCTATTGGAGGAATTTTGTAGTTCCAAATTTTATGCATACTCAACCATGGAAATATCTTCACATTAGGCCAGGGATAATTTTAAGAACACCCTCAAAATTTATATGTATAATAAATGGGCAAATCTCCCTAACATATAGGAAAAACTGAAGGCTATTTTTTCAATAATATAATATGTATATATAATTTTTTGGCTAATCTTTCATTCTATTATAGAATCTTGTAAAATCTTGGAGAATCTTTCACTAAATTATAAGATATTGTAAAATATTGGAAAATATTTCACTGAATTATAAAATATTGTAAAAACTTGGCGAATATTTTGCTAGGAAGACATAGCTTTTGATTATGTAGATTATTAAGGTAGTGCAATAGAAGAGCATATACCAGAGCTTGGCTTCTTGAATCCTAGACCCTCAAATGAACAAATGCATGAATGAGGGGAGGAGGGATTTATTTATACATTTCATAAGCAATATTGGGTCACTCACAACTAGAGGTGTTGGTGAAACACAACTACACTAACTAGATTCAGAGCAAGTGGGGACTCCACTTTTTATCTCATCCCTTAATGGTCCAATGGACATGCGGGGACCCAAATCTTGACATATTGACAAATTGATAGAATTGAACACTTTACACTGTGGAGTGATTATGGCACCCACGAACCATTATTACAACGCGCAGTATTATCACCCACAACCTTAATAGAATGTACGAATTCCCAATTAACTTATTTTCCAAATCTCTCATTTTTAAGATACCTTCTAAGAAAAATAACCTGCTTATCTGTTTATAGATACAAATGCCACTTTTTCCTTTCTTTTGTTGACAATCAAAATATGAATTATGTCATTTGATTTAGAAATTTTAGAGTTAGTTAGAAAATTGCAATGGTTATTAGAAATAAGAACATACACTAACAATAATATAAATCACATTAATGTATCATCATGCATATCAATAGAAATACTATGTTAAAGACTATTTTTTCTCAGATAAACCGAGGAGGTGTTTGTATCTGTTTCCTTGAAATTTTTGAAAGCATACAAAATGTGGTAAAATTGTTTTAGCATCGTCATTGAATGCAAAAGACTATATGTCAAATAGCATAATGTCTACATCTTAGTTAAACATGCTCTGTACATATTATATACAATCATGATGGAAATGAAGTATTATGTTCCAACTAAATCATATATTTATCATACATAAGTAGATCCATTTCTGGATGATGATAACAATTACACATCAAAACAAATCACCAAAAAACATTTTACTTTTGAATGACCTTTACAAAAAATAAAATAGTGTAAAACAAGTACCAAACCTAACAAATTTAGGTCACAAATAAATTTGACAAACTTGGAAATACGAATAAAAAATTCTACTGGTCACGAACTTCTCAATACAAATAAAAGAATTTGCTAGAACGATTTGGACAACTCTACAAGAAGACAACCAAAATAATGACCATTCCACTCTATCCCTTCCATTATAATCAGTGTGCATTCAATTATATTACAAACATCCCAAACATCAACAATAACAGACATAAAATATGAACATATACACTCTCATTAATGCCTTAGATCCAATAATAATTGCAGAGAAAGATCCTAATAAAAGTACATTTTAAACAACTGGTTCAAATTCAACTTGAATATATAAAAACAATGTGGCGTCTCTCCATCAAGAGTAGCATCCACTAACAACATATAAATTTTAGTCGATACTTTAAACATGAAAAGGCATAAAATAAATCATATGTTTTGAGCTCTATAACACTTTCACGGAACCAATACTCGTAGGATAGAATAAAACCCTAATAACACCAAATGAGCCCTAAGAATCAAGAATTCCCTAGAATTCAACAGGCCTAAGAAAGCATCCATGATAAAAAACATGATAAAAGGTAAATTTACAATATAATAATCTATTTTAACCGTGGATAAAAAGCATAAAATGCATGATAAAAAGAATACCACTTTAATTATTGGATAAAAAGCGTGATGTGAGTTTGTATTCTCTAATAAATTGCATGTGCGACATGCCCCTTCAAGACCTGATCTTTCGACAATGGAGATGTTATGCGAAGATTAAAATGTCGAGAAAACTAAGAATGAAAAGTGGAATCGCATCAACCAGAACCTTCACCTTGCAAGTGTAATCCGATGTGGGTGAACCATGAATCACTGTAGCCTTTATATAAAACAAAATAGCCCTTGATTTTCCCTCCAATGCTAGAAATCGAGGGCTTAAAGAAGGTATCACATGAAATTGACTAAAAATACAGGAAAATGCAACCATGTGCCTAAATTACAAGGAAAATGGAGGGCGAAATAACCCTTGGGAGCCTCCATTACTGAAAATTGGGGGCAAAGGAATGATTTCACTAGAATTTATCTAGAAATTGGGGGTGAAAGATAGATTGGAGGGAGATTTTGCTAGGGCGAAAAACAATTTTTTTTCATTTTCCTCATTAATATATGGGAGACTATTCATTTTGGATTTATTTTTTTCCAATAAATATTGGGCGAATATATTTTAGCTAAAAAAACCCTTTCCATATAAGAAAATAGCCCACTAAATTTTTGTAACCCCCTTAATATAGCCCCTAAAACTATCCATGCATCAGGATTGGTTTATCGTTGCAGGAGAAGTACTCCCGGATGGAGAAAATATAAAAAACTTTCAAATTGAATGGCTAAGAAATCAAATAGGACTGGTAACTCAAGAGCCACCTAACATCACTAGCATGTAGAAGTTATTTTAATGTAGAAATTTTCTGTCTTGCTTTATCATAAACAAGAGCGATGGAAGCGGTGTGCATTTCTTGGAAACTTTTATGATGGGAAAGTATTCTCAAGGCCAAGCAATCTAAAAGGTTGCAATTCATTATTTTCAGATTCAATTATTTTTTATTTGGTAACATGTTTACAAAATTTTGCATATTTTAAAGATGTGCTCTATCCAGGTTTCCTCCTGGGAATCCTACTCATGCTTTGTACCTATGCAAATGGCCGAGCCCTTAAGTGTTAATCCTTTTTTGTACCTCCCCGTCATTGTCCAGAAGATTGTGTGGAAATTGCATGGGTATTTAAGTATTTGGAAAATATGGCTGCAGCCTGATACATTGAATATGATCGTAATATATCCAAATCTATAATAATTTACAATAAGCAATTGTAATGTTCCATGGAAATGAATTAACTTTTGGTCCTTTACTATATCCTATTGTATCCCTAGAATATTGGTTTATTGAAGCAAAGCCCTTTCAACATATGGCTAATGTCAAAATAGAAGCTAAATTGAACCTGCGAACTATGTCAATACTATATATAAAGCTGCACATTAGACCTGGGTTTAGATGGCAATGGAAAAGTATATAATACAATCTCATTAAAATAAATGAAGGTTGAGGGGTTTCGAGTCAGCAAGATATAAAAAGTATAATGCATCCATTTTGACATGAAATTAAAATTCAACATTATCATTGTCACATGTTTGAGCATACCTGCTTTCTTGTGATGTTGTGAAGATCCTTAAAATCTCAGTGACCAACCCAACTGCCAATTTCAACAACAATGGAGACTCTTTCCTTTCCTTAGCTACACAAATCGCATGCATCCTTCTCATGGTAATATTGTTCTGCTAAATGGATGCCTCTCGCGCCCACTTAATATTTTCATGTGAAAACATGATCAAATATTAATCACAACAGTTACTATGTACATGAGAAATAATAGGTTGGGTAGCCCGCAAAGTTGAAACTCAAGTGAAGCAAAACATATACGAGCTAATTCATCGATGATTATAGGGGATTTCTTGATCATTTGCAATGAAGGAGAAATGCTTTGGTGTCTGATCAAAGGTCCTCCAAAAAACACTGGCCATTATCGTTTGTTTGGGGGGTTCTAAGACGATGAGTGTACCATATTGTCATATAGATTTTGAGAAATTAAGTTTGTTTGATGTGGAGAGTGCAATGTCAAAAAACTCTTATAACTGATATGGAAATTTTGGCCATAATGCCAATTAGATGGGCTATACACTCAATCTCCCAAAATTGCATTTCCAGTCTCTCCCAAGGTAAACCCTAGCAGAGCCACCTCAACAACTCATTCACCCTTCTCTTTGTTGCATCTCATTACATTATTCATGTAAACAAGAAACAAAATCCAAACAAATATGATCATTAATCAACAACCATTCACGACTTCTCATAAGGATAATTTTGAAAGCAAAATTTGTTCCTCTTCATCTTCTCCTCAAAGCACCTGCTTCCCTGAATGGACCCTCTAGCCTGTATGTTTACATTTTGTTTTCCTTCAATGTTCTTTCTCATATACTATCTCATTAATGTGTTTTTTTAATTTACTTGCAAAACATAATTGCTTTTCTTCAGGAGTGATGAGATTTAATCAAATGTTTGTGGTAGTCATTGTTCCTACACTTTAGCCAAGTTATTACATTAATCCTCGATTGAGTCAAGTTTGATTCAAGGGAGAGAGGTACTAATGATTAGTTTTGCAGAACGTGGACTTGGCAACAAATCAAAAAGGGTCCAAAAATGTTGATTCAGGATAACTCAGCAAAAAATCATCCGAGTGACTAAAAGTGCACAAAATGTCATCTCTTTTCAACTAAATTAAAATATAAACTTAGAAAACATGAACAAGCTGATTTAGAGTTCTCCCTTGGCACAAAATCAACAAATAGAAAAAAAATGAAGTGTGGAATCTACTGTTGCTATAGTTTTTTTCATATGTTAAAAATCACCCAATTCACTCGAGAACTGTAAAAAATATGCAATATTCTCAGCTTATTAATCCTTCAATGATTGACGTACCAATTAATTGAAACCTAGAACATAATTGGAAGATAAAGAGAAAAAGAAGCAGGAAGAGGAAATTGGCCCCTCTAGTTCAACAAAGGATTCTCAAGATGCCAAAATTGATGAGATATCTAGATTCTTTCAAAATTGTTTAAATAAAGTATTTAGAATTCAAATAGCACTTATAGATTTTGCTGCCATAACTGCTTCTGAATATGGTGCTTTAACAGAGTGATCCAGAAACTATGGGTAAACTTCTTCTCGCTATGGGTTCTATAGGCGATCAGCAGGAGAGAACGAGTTCAAAGAAAATTGAAGTCATTAAATTTCCATCCAGCGGCAAAAAAAAACCACGTTGAAGACTGCTTTCCACACAACATACCTTAAGATTTCCCCTTCATGGCCAACTCCTCAACTCGCCTTTGTTTCCCCATGTCCAGATTTGGAAGAGACACCAAATCCTCCACGTAGATGCTAATTTTGGTCGTGGGCAGAGTAGCACTATGCCTTCCACCACCGATAAAAGGCCAGAGAAGAGATAAAACTGCAAAGGGGCACCTCTTATCCACATCCCCATAGTATTGAAATTGAGACCCTGGGGATTTCGTGTAAATTGTCGATGCCTTCCTTGGAGGGAAAACTAGAAAACTACTTCGCTTTCTAGGAATAAACATATCTCTTTCACTTGGCTATATTCTTCGCTTGCACAACATAACATAACTCTTGGTGGAAAGAAGAAGTGTCTAGATGAATGAACTAGGCGGTCGAACCATTAAGGCTCGGCTCTTGTCCTGAGTCTCTCAACTACCCAATGTACCAAATGTCACATGGATCTACCAAAATATGGGGTTTCTCTGCATGCAGTGCATTGTGCATCGACAACAATAGTGCAGTGCATGATTGCCATCACTCTTTGCACAATGACGTTGACAACATCGCGCAACCACCTCCTGGGATACCAATTTCAAGAATTACGTCATCCTTTAGAACCAATTACATTTTAGTTTAATAGGTTTTTATAAAAAGTAGTTTAATAAATAAATTTGCAACTATACAAAACCTTATGAATAAAAAAATTAAAATGGATTAGGGCTTTGATTAATAGAGTTATGCCGATCCATATATATCCTACTCCCTGATACATTAAAATTATATTATATATTGATTTCATCTTAATCTTAGATATATTAAGCTATAAAGGGATCAAATATCTTGAGCTGTAAATTTTTTTTAATATGTAAAAATTTAAGAAAAAAAATACACATCAAGAAATTAAATACCTCTAATTTAAATCTAGAATCATTTGAAAATTTTGTCATATAAATGAATATTTATGTATTTCTATTTAGTCCCAAAATGAACTCGATTTTGTAGTTTCCATTGATAATTGAAAATGTTATTATAAGATAAGGAAACTTAGCTATAAGAATTGGAGAATACTATTTTAATATTTTTTATGTATTTTTTAACAAAAATAAATATTTTAAAGGGTGTATTTTTTATTTATAATATTTTTTTCATTGATTTTGGATTTAGATTTATTAAAAAAACGCAATGATTAAGAGATAGTTAGATTTGTTTAATATGAGAAGAAAAAAAATATATCATGTTTTTTTATATTCTTTATTATTATAAAAAAAAAAAAATTGTTAATATGAATATTTATTTAATTTTTATATATATCTAATTATTTCTTAATTTTCATAGTTATTTAATGTATTATATCTATAAATTATTTATTAAAAAAAAAATATAAAAAAATAATGAGATAAAATATTATATGTCAAGTAAGTGTACATCAAGTGTACATCAGGTTGTTGGGAGGAATGAGATTGATTAGATGTATTTCTGACCTTGATTCTCTAGAATATCAAATATTGACATTCTTAAATGAAAAAAAAAAGGTAAAACATTATATTAAGTCACCATATAATATTATATCAAATCAACATATGAGAAATAAGTTTATCATTTAATCAATTTCAAATTTTAAATATTAAATTTCTAACTTTAATATTTAATATGAATCTATCTATTTAGTAATTATATATATATATATATATATATTATTTTTAAGTAAACATAAATTATAATTTTCATTATAACTAAACTAAACATTAATAATAACCAGTATAGATTGATCTGAAATCCGTATGATGGTAAATTCTTCTCTATAAGAGTGGCCTCTTCTTCATGAACATGGCCTATTGAGAGTGTGGTAATTTCACGAGTGGAAAGGTGGCGTATCAGGTTGGGTGGAAATAGATAATATAAGTCAAGACTATTGGTTTGACTGGTTCTGCTGATCCTAAGTGTTGGGACTTAGAATCCTGTTTTCGACTTATGCTAATTGAAATTATCTGGAAATTAAGATGTTGGTTCATCTGGTGCTTCATTTGGGTATGACTAGAGGTGTTCCCGTAAGGCCTTTGCCAATTGTTTTAAGAGTCTATGCACTAAGTGCAAAATTTGAGTTCTTGACTTCAGAAATACACTTCCTAACCCTAAAAATAAATCTTTTATTTTTGAAAAGCCTGTTTGCCGAAGTCTTATCAAGCATAGAGAGGGATCCAATTTCTTGAGGTGTATTTCTTTTTTTAAATTTAAACTCAAGAAATTTGCTCTCTCTTAATGGATAGATCCAGGTTTAAGTTTTAAGTTTTTATTTTATAAACGAACATGATTTTTTAATTACTTTTCTTAATATTTTATTTTATAAGCCAATATGGATTTTTATTAAATACTTTCCATAATTTTTTATTTTATGAGCCTATTTGATTTTTTTTAATTATTTTGTTAGGAACAAACGTGACAACATCTCCCTCATACTCAACTGTTTTATTTTTGTTTTTTTATTACAACTATAGCTATTGAAAATATTATGGTAAAAAGTGAAGATAACATATGTTAATATACATCATAATTGTGAAAGTGAAAGTTTTGTTAGTTGAAAGAATAATGTAATTTGATTGTTTTGAGAGTTAAATGTATTTGAAAAATGTATTTTAATCTCTTGATCGAATGAAATATAAGTATTTTTTTTCCTTAAAAATGATTCTTTATTTGACACTCACTTGTTCAATGGAGACAAGCATAAACACTATTCATTTTTGGACTTCTCTTCATGTTCAAGACCTTTTTATTATCATAAATATAAATACATGATGGTACAAATATTTCATGGAGTTTTCACATTATTTGAATTTCACCACTATAACCATGTCAATATTACAATGCATGGCCGCTTATTGTGCAGCAAGTTTGTTTATATTGTTAACAAACGTTTCAGCAGTTTATGATAAATGTAAAATTTGCACAGCAACGAGTCAGCCAATTCAAATCATATGCACCCTCAACCTGCAAAGCTCCAAGCCATTGCTTGCGATGTAAATTAGTACCTGAAGGTTGGAGGCAAAAATAAACAAAGATAATGCAGAATGAGCTACGGCTCTTCAATCTTTATTCATAAACGGAAATCAACTGATGTAATACAAACAATAATGTAATGTGTATTTAAACACTTATGGAAAACCCTAAAAACTCTAACCTAGCTTTTGCATGCATACAAAGCATGCTGTTGCATTTATTAACTGAACTTCTAAATAGTAACTCAAGTAAAAGCTAAAGCTAACTGAAGTAATTACTATTTCTAACACTCCCTCTTAATTACTACTGTTGACTACTGCAGCTTTTACAATGCCTAAATTATTTCTATGAATTTCAAAAATATCTTTTGCCAATGGCTTTGTGAATATGTCAGCCAATTGGTCAATCGATTTACAATGCTCAACACGAACTTCACCATTGTTCACAAGCTCTCTTATGAAGTGATATCTAGTATCAATGTGCTTGCTTTTCTGATGAAAAACATGGTTCTTGGATAGAGCGATTGCTGAGTTGTTGTCACAATAAACTGTGGTTGGTCCTTCTTGTTTCTGTTGAAGACCTTCTAAAACTCTGCATAACCAGACTACTTGACATGCTGCTGATGTCGCTGCTACATACTCTGCTTCTGCCGATGAAAGTGTCACAATGGGATGCTTCTTGGATGCCCATGAAATCACCCCTGATCCAAGATGAAAAACATGACTGGAAGTGCTCTTCCTGTCATCCAAACTTCCTGCAAAATCACTGTCAGTGAAACCTGTCAAAACATCATACTCCGTGCTTCAGTATAAAATTCCATAGCTTGAAGTCCCTGCAACATAAAGTAAGATCCTTTTGCCAACTTGCCAATACGAGTCTTTGGGAGACTCCATGAACCTTGAAATCAAGCTAACAACAAACATAATATCAGGTCTCGTAGCTGTGAGGTACATGAGACTTCCTACAAGTATCTTATACAATGTTGGATCTACATTGGGACTGCAATCTTCTTTGCTCAACTTAGTACCTGTTGCCACTGGTGTAGGTGTTGTTTTGCAATTAAGCATTTTGAATCGCTTAAGAAATTCATTAGCATATTTATTTTGAGAGATAAATATACCCTTTTCTGACTGTTCTACTTCTAGGCCAAGAAAGAACCTCATCAATCCAAGGTCTGTCATCTCAAACTCTTTCTTCATAGCTGCCTTGAACTCATCTATTGAGAGGTCACCTGTAAAAATCATATCATCAACATACAAACAAACTATTAAAATCTGTCCTTGTTGATTTACCTTTGTGTAAAGTGTTGGTTCGCTACTGCTTCTGCTGAAACCATTTTTGATCATATAAGAATCAATTCTGCTATAACAAGCTCTTGGAGCTTGCTTGAGCCCATATAGAGCTTTCTTCAACTTGTAAACTTTGTCTTCATGTTCTTTTATTTCATACCCATGTGGCTGCTCCACATAAATTTCTTCTTCAAGAATTCCATTCAAGAATGCCGACTTGGCATCCATCTGATACACTTTCCATTTATTCTGTGCTGCAATTGCTAGGACTGCTCTTACTGTGTCCAATCTTGCCACTGGTGCAAAAGTTTCTCCAAAATCAATTCCTGGTTGTTGCGAAAAACCCTTTGCTACTAACCTTGCCTTGTACCTATCAATCTCACCTTTTTCATTGAGTTTGGTTTTATAAACCCACTTCACACCAATGGGTTTCTTATTCTTTGGCACGTCAACTAGATCCCATGTATCATTTCTCTCATTGGAATCTATCTCTTCGTCCATAGCATTTACCCAATGCTTTTGTTTTACAGCCTCTTCATAAAACACAGGTTCACTAGCAATAAAAACATAATTGGTATTTGCATCCAATTCATCATAAATATTTGTCAATCTTCTAGTCTTTTTATTACTGTGATCAGATTCATTACCTGACTGCGGACTTGATGCTTCTCCTCGAATTGAGTTTCTAGGTGTTCTTTCTGGAGTATTTGCTACTGGATCTTGTTGTCCAATTAGCTCCTCATCTTATCCATCTTCTGGTTGGGGTATTGCAGCTCCCATACCCTTGTCTATGGTTCTATTCCATGACTCTTCCTCCTTGAACAAAACATCTCTGCTGAGAATAACCTTTTTGGTAATAGGGTTATACAGCTTGTAGGCTTTAGTTTGTTCACCGTATCCAAGAAATATACATTTCTCACTCCTGTCGTCTAGCTTTTTTCTTAGCTGTTTAGGAACATGAGCATAAGCAACACAACCAAATACTCTAAAATGAGAAACATTACAAGTCATACCTGACCATGCTTTCTCTGGTACTCTGTTCTTCACAATCTTGGTGGGAGATCTGTTCATCACATGAACAGCACAAGCCACTGCGTCTCCCCAAAATTCATGGGACACATTTCTTCCTTTCAGCATGCTCCTTGCCATATTCATGATGGTTCTGTTCTTGCGTTCTGCAATATCATTTTTCCGAGGAGTATATCTTGTAGTGAATTGCCTCTTGATTCCATGATGCTTGCAGTAATCATGAAATTCCTTTAATTCATACTCTCCCCCTCCATCAGATCTCAATACTTTGAGTTGATAACCACTCTGTTTTTCAACCAAAGCCCTAAATTCCTTGAACTTGCCAAAAGTTTCAGCCTTTTGACGAAGGAAATACACCCATGTTTTTCTACTGAAATCATCAATAAATGTAAGGAAATAATAGCTTCCACCAATTGATTGAGTTTGCATTGGTCCAACTAGATCAGTATGAATAAGTTCTAAAGGTGCAAGTGCCCTTCGAGACATACCTTTAGGAAAGCTATCCCTATGCTGCTTTGCAATCATGCAACACTCACAACTGCTTTCTGGCTCCTTCATAGGGGGAAATCCCTTTACCATCTCTTTCTGCTGCAAAAACTTGAGACCACCAAAGTGAAGATGTCCATATCTAAAATGCCATAACCAATAATCATCCATGCAAGTGTCTTTTTGAGCAAAAGAGGTTACCTTACTGCTGCAACTCATGACTAGTGGATACATCCTGTTCCTAGTCACTTGTATTTTGATGATCAAATGTCGATTTGGGTCATAAATTTCACAGTCTGATCCATCAAAGACAAGTTTGTACTTCTTTTCAGTGAGTTGCCCAATGCTAAGCAGATTATGCTTCAATCCTGGAGCATAATAGACATCTAAGATTGTTTTTTGTTGGCCTTGTTTGGCCAGAATGTTGACCACTCCTTTTCCAAGAACTGGAACCACCTCATCTGTGCCAACTTTGACATCTGTCCTCACTGATTCATCTAGGTCTGCAATTAGACCTCTGTCACCTGCCATATGGTTACTGCAGCCACTATCTAAAAGCCAAAGTCCCTTTGGGCTTTCGTGTGCAGCATGACATGTAAGAAATAACATATCATCTTTATCCTCAGAGGTATTAGTCACATTAGCATTATGATTTTTTTGATCAGCCTTTTTCTTTTTGCATTCATGAGCATAATGCCCAAATTTATTGCAATAATAACACTGAATATTAGATTTATCTGACCTTTTTTTGTCGCAGTTTCTGCCTTCATGGTTATGATGGTGATCTTGATCTCCATTGCCATTACTTCGGCCACTTCTGCCTCGTCCTCTTGATCCTCCTCTTCCTCTGCCTCTTCCTCTGCCTCTTGAGAATGAGACATGTGCTTTGAAAGCATTCTCTTGAGAGGATTCTTCATTCCTGTTGAGTCTAGATTCGAATGAAAGTAAAGATCTGGTCAACTCGTCTATAGAGAGAGTACTCAGATCTTTTGCTTCTTCAATCGCTGAAACTTTCGACTCAAATTTGTGGGGTAGGGATCTCAGAACCCTTTCAACCACCCTTTGATCTCCAATATTTTCACCATAGATATTCAGCTGATTAACAATCCCCATGACTTTGGTCATGAAAGAGTCTACAGAGTCTGATTCTTTCATCTTCATATCTTCAAAGTCTCTTCTTAAGTTTTGGAGTGTTGCTGTTTGAATCGTACCAGCACCTTGATAAATAGTCGCCAAGGTATCCCATGTTGCTTTGGCATGTAAAGATGCTGATATCTTTGGAAATACGATGTTATCCAAAGCGTTCATTATGATATGCAGTGCCTTTGGATCCTTCTTCCTGTGCGCTCGCAGGACATCCTTCTCTGCATTTGAAAGGGCTTGAAAAGCTGCATCATCTACAGGTTCGGAATAGCCATACACAACATATTCCCATGCATCTTCTGACCTAAGATAAACCGCCATCCTCATGGCCCAAACATCATAGTCATTTTTCCCTGTAAGAGGAGAAATCTAAGATTGATTGCTGCTAGAAGCCATAGATGCTGCGGTGTCTTGCACTGGCTCTATTCAAAATAATCTCCCTTCCTCTTTTTTTTTTTTTTAAAAACAAATAATAATTCTCCCTTTTAAACAAGATTTGAAAAATATTTTCAAATATCTTCTTCTCTTGTAAAAGGAAAAAATTCTTACTCAATAACTGCGTGAAAGTCAAAAAACAATCACATAAAGTACCATGCTTTTAGCACTTGTCCAAAAATGTTGCCTTGTTCCAATTACCGCTCTTTGTTCTAGGGAGAGGCCGCGGTGAAATCTCAATTTTTAGACTATAATGTGGGCGCGATAGTTCCTAAAGTACCGCTCTGTGAACTATAGGGAGGGCGCGGTACTCCAAAATTTTATTTTTTTTAATAATTTCTCCAAAAAACTTCTATGAAAATTCTTCCAAAAAAAACTTACAAATTCTTCAAAGCTACCGCTTTGGCTTCTCCGGAAATTGATGCTACCAATTTGATCTTCTCTTATGCTCTGATACCAAACTTAATACAAACAATAATGTAATGTGTATTTAAACATTTATGGAAAACCCTAAAAACTCTAACCTAGCTTTTGCATGCATGCAAAGCATGCTGTTGCATTTATTAACTAAACTTCTAAATAGTAACTCAAGTAGAAGCTAAAGCTAACTGAAGTAATTACTATTTCTAACAGTACCTTCAGTTTCCATGAAACGAATGAAACGAAAGAAAGGAATATTACAATTCTTGAGTTTCTTACATGTTTTACCTGCTCTCTAATTCGTGACTTGAACCCAGGCTCCATTTCCCGGGATGCCCTGGGTCACTGGAAACAACATATAATAAGCCGTTGGTGCAATATTTCCGTTGGGAGGAGCCGTAACAGCAATGGAATAGGTATTGGTTCCCACCCAAACAGACGCCGCTAACTTCAGCCTCAGCATCCGCTGGCCCTGAGAAAACGAATGCGTCGAGAATGGCGCACTCAGAATATTCATCTCCAAGGCTGTGAGCTGACCAGCCAGACTAAAAACCACTGTAAACGTCTGTCCATGGCCAACACGAGCAGGGGCATTTGTTATCTGCGGGCGTCTTGCGTTGAAAATGTTGTTGAGATACGGGGGCAAGAAAGCTTCCACCCTCAGCTCCGTGGGGAAGGCCCTGGTGAAAGTATAGAACAGATGAGTATTACTCCCAGCGACCAACACACGACCATCCGGCAGCAAATTAGCAGTGGAATGATACATGCGAGGAATTGTAGTCGCTTGGAGGATAGTAAATGTACGATGTCCTGGATTGTAAACGACGGGATTCAAGACAGGTTTAGAAGCAAAGCCGAAGCCCTGAGACCCCAGTCCGGCCCCGTTGATCATAAGAACTTCGCCAGAAGGAAGAATGATCATGTCTCCCATGCATCTTCTCATGGGCATATTCGACATGGCCCAAACAGGTGCGGCCGCAGTTATCACCATTCTCCTGCATGTCTGAGAGGTCAGCAACTGTTTGGTGGGTTTCCTGAATGCCCCAAATTGAGCCCCTCCGCAGACAATGATTTCCGCAGTCTGGTAACCGCTCGGGCCATCGAGCGGGAGAAGCACCGAGCTTCCCAACGAAGGATAGTTTCTGGGTTCGCCGGGTATGCGAGGGAAATTGCAGACAACGGTTCCAGTATTGTAATTTAATTCCATGGAGTCCCGGTTTGCGAAGATATAGAGATTTCCATTGGGAAGAAGATGAACGTAGGGATAATAGTTATCGTTCTGTGCATCGTTTGTGAAATAGGAAAATGGAGAGCTGCCTATTGCACAGGAATAACACACAGAACATAAACTTGTATTATTATGAAATACGGATTACAATATATAGCTGTAAAAGCTGTTCAACAAACTACTAGAAAAACGGATCTAACCGATCTCAACCTACACGTCTCCTAATCAGTCTAACAGAATCTATTTTAAGCATTTCTACATTATTATTCCAACTCTTCCTCTTAATGGAGAAATGGATTCTTACAACACTTTAACTTTGTCTGTCTCACTGGTCCTCATACGCAGTTACACCCATCTCTGAACTTCATAGACATGCTCTTTCTCTCCCATCATCTTCAAGCTACCACTTCATACAGCACAGATACAACTGCTTCCAACCATCTTTGACGCATTTGTAGGATCAAAGATTCATGACTACCCCGAAAAATAACCATGATACTGAAAAAATTCAGTAATCAATCTTACAATGTGACCTTTCTACACTCAACAATACAAAGATAACACGAAACTGATGATCTTGGAGCACCGAAATACAACAAGAATCAAAAGTTTTTACAATATATTTCTAACATACATAAACAATAACTCTATTCTAGAACAGCTTGAGAGGATCATCATCACTGGATGAGTTTTCTTGCATAGCACCTAGTGAGTCCTCAGCTATGTTAGCTGATTCTTTCAGTTTGCCATTTAAAAGATCACTAGCACGAGTTTTGCAATTCAGTGCTGTATGTCCACGTCTTCGACAGTAGAAGCATTCAATGTTTTTAATTGTTCTTCCCTTGGAGTATAGTGCAATTTCAGAATTTGAACTGGCTTCCAAGTCACCTTCCTTCATCCTCTTTTCTTCTGCTAAGAGTGCTGAAATCATGTCTTCCAGTGTTCGAGAGGGCATTTGTGTTAAAGTAAAAATAGCATTGTCATATTTTAGAGACAAACTATTCAGCAAGATTGCTTTTGCATCATCGTCATCGACTTTACAATTAATATCTGCCAACTGTGCTAACAAAGACTTTAAATCATTTATGTGAAAAGACAGTGATACTTCATCATGCATTTTTAACTTGAATAGCTTTAACTTTAATGAAAACTTGGCATTTACAGCCTTTTCCCCAAATATTGTACTCAATTGTACCCACATTTCTTGAGAAGATTTTTCCAAATCTATTAGATGTAGTTGAGAATCTGCAAGAGACAATCCAAGAATGGACTTGGCTCTATCCTCTCTTTTCTCCCATTCAATTAATTGCTTGGCATTTGCAGGTGCTTTCTCTGTTCCTTTTACTATTCCCCATAAATTCTTATGCATCATTTGAAGTTGTACTTTTACTTTCCAGGTATGGAAGTTAAAACCATTAAATTTTTCCAATGCAATATTCTCCATATCAAAAAAAAAACTTTAATCAGAAAATGAATACCTCTGCAGCCAATGGATATGGCAGCGTTCCTTCCTCTGTCAGAGTTCCTTCCTCTGTTCTGACAGCGAATCTCCTGTGATCTTACTTGGCAGTTTCTACAACTTCCTGACGGCTCCTCTATGCAATCTGACAGTTCCCCTTTCAGTGATGGCGTCTCTCCTCCAGCAGATAGCGTCTCCTTCTTCTCAGAGTACAGCTCACAGCTTCAGGCTTTCCACGATGGCAGCACTCTGCCTCACGCCTCCTCTGCGAAGGCTCCTTCAGGCGGGCTCCTCCAGCCTCAGCTCAAACAAAATCGGCAACTGGACTATTTCAACAGCGGCTCAATCTGTAGCGGCTCTGATACCAAAATAGGAAAATGGAGAGCTGCCTATTGCACAGGAATAACACACAGAACATAAACTTGTATTATTATGAAATACGGATTACAATATATAGCTGTAAAAGCTGTTCAACAAACTACTAGAAAAACGGATCTAACCGATCTCAACCTACACGTCTCCTAATCAGTCTAACAGAATCTATTTTAAGCATTTCTACATTATTATTCCAACTTTGTGGCACTCAGAAATGGCAGAGAGAAGCTGCCTTGCCCTGCCCCCTTCGGCATGAATTCGTATGTGAAAACCACTCTACCTCCCACGATGATAACTCTACCGTCCGGTAGAAGCTGATTGGTGGCGTACCACCGTGGATCGGCCAAAGCCGTGTTGGGATCCTCAACCCAGTCGCAGGCTCCGCCGGCCGGACACGGTGCAATTCTCCTTATTTTTTGGGTGCCTTCGGCGTTTCCTCCAGTCTGAAGCAGCGTTCCGTCGGGCATAAACTGACCCGAGGAGCACCACGTATCGGTTTGAATGAAGAGCGGACGGATCCCGTTGTTGGCGAGGCTTAGCATAACGCTATGTGCTGTGCAATCGCGCTTGAGAATCTGGTCAAGGGGATTAACTCTGCATCTTCCATTGGGAAAATTTATCCGAGACGGGCCGATGTTGGTCCGGTCCAACATTACGACTGTGTTGAAACGGGTAACGGCAGTGTGCAATGCTGTTATTCCGGCATTATTTACTAGCAGCTACCACGAACTGAGAGGCGCAACTGCTTGGATTTCAGCCGGAAGCCAAAGCCTGGAACTCACCAACAATATCAAAAACATCCATGGCATACTATTTGCTCTCATCATTTTGAGCTTCACAGTTCTCACAATCTCGCTTCGAGCTCTGCAGTGAGGAAATTAACGAATTGCAATATTAAGTAGAAGTTGATGGAGTATAACCTTGGCCTACCATCATGAACATAATTTGCACGCCACTACATCTGATTGGACGGATCCATAGGGCTCTTTGAACTTATCAGAGCAGATTTCACAAAGCATTTAATTAACAGAAGTGCAGTGCAAGATACCTAGCTGGATGGACATTAAACAATATGCGCCACTGCGCCAGAGAAGATCCTTTAAGACCTTGTGGGTGCCATGACGATTTTAAGACGTGGACATAATTAATGGTACCCAACTCTAGCCAGTGTTGACCGACATATTTTAATGAAATTGCCTTGAAGGAATTTTAATACCCAATAAAGAAAACATGGATTCCTATCCTTCATGCATATGGTAAATGCAACCACTGGAATCTTATGCCAGAGATAGATTTGACTTGCACTTTGAATGATTTGCCATGGCCAGGGCCCAGAACGGCGTGGGATAACTGGCACTCAAATCGCTCTCCCGGTGGGTGACGGAAAATTTTCTGTTCAGAAATAGTTTTATCTTTTTCTCATTTTTTGGAATTTTGATGATTTGGGTCGTCTTAAAATGGACCAAAACCTTTAAAAACACAGTTCCATTACATAATTTCGCAGTAAATACCGTAGAACTATTATCTAAAGAACAAATCGCCAAAAAAACAGAGCTATTTGAATGCCAGTGATCCTACACCGGGTTGTATTAATTGTAAAAGTTTTAGTCAAAGTTCTATAAATACTATAATTTTTTATTAACTACAGATTTAATCATCTCCTTTGCCATGCAAGGCGACCCATCTACCTACCCGATCAGTTTCATGTATATGTTATCGGATATGGCTTCTTTGCAAGCTTTGAATATATAAATTTAGTATATATCTATCTGCCTGATTACTTTAATGTATATATTATCGAATATGGCTTCTACGCAGTCTTTGAATTCTGTATAAATTTAGTATTCTGTGTATTAAATCTTTTCAAATTGATGATTAGAATCGTGTGGTTTAAAATTAAATGTTCTCGCCATTATGGCTTCCATAAATACTGTAGGATTTCAATAATAATCTGTACTCAGATATTAATGGATTAGAACGGAACCGCGAAATACACAAGGGATCAAAGGAGTAAGCTATTGAATTTTTTTAGTTATTTTTTTGGAATTCGGTGATTGAAAAAAAAGGGATTTTTTTTTTTTTTAAGTCAATTGTGAATCTTTTTATTAATAAAAAAAAGTATATAGAGATACATATGCAAGATTAGTTGAAGTTGATTGACATGAGGAGACTGACTAGAGGGAGTGCCGACGGCCATGGGTGCAGAGGAGCAGGTTGGCTTTCGAAGTCAACAAGTTGAACAGAAGTTGTCGACACACATGAAGAAGTCGAGAGTCGACATGTCAATGGTCGACAGACGATAGTTGATAGTCGACATGTAAATGTCGATAGGCGACTAGTTGTCGAGGAGTCGCAGTAGGGTCGACATGTTGTCGGCCGTGGCGTCGACAGATTGGGCATGAGCCAAGCAAGGAGGACGGGGCGGACTGGCGAAGCCCAAGTGCAGAACGAAGCCGACAGGTGAGTCGAAGCTGACAGAGGACAGTATGGCCGACAAGATGGATTACTGTAGCTTGTCAGAAGGAAGCCTAGAGTTCAAAGAGAGTACTTGGCCACAGTTCGGGGTTGCTAAGGAAGTTAATGGAAGTTATGGTAGGTGGTTGAGGACATGACAGATGTTGTCACCGATAGAGGCTGTGCAGCACGGCAGGGGCACTGACAGTTGTAGGTCTGCAGGATCATGGAAAGATTAGGTGACAGAGGATGCATGTCTCAGGGGTCGGAGTGATCTCGGGAACCACAATAACAGAGTAGAAGGCTTGTGCATAGGCGAGGCGCAAGGGAGTTCCATTGTGTTGGAGCTGCAGAGCAGATTTCGGGGAGAAGCTATGTAGATTGGAGAGAAGAGTCACATAGCTTTCGAACGCAGAGAAGATCGAGCCATAGCTCAAAGTTCTGCAGCGGACCAGGAGAGGGTGAGGTCGACACACTGAGAGAGCACACCACAGTTACTTTTGTATTGTAACGGTTGAGGCTGACAAGTAGTTATTTATTTGTATTTACAGTTATTCCGCATTGTAACCAATTGGTAGAAGTAATATAAGCCACTTCTGGCATCCTGCTTTACACCTTGTTGTGTGACAATTGTGGTCGTGTCATGTGTAATGTTAAGCAAGAACCTTATTTGTCGATAGGGTGCCTTGCGTCAAAAGGCCATTACCCTAATACTTATGGCTAACAGAAAACGAACTTTATGACTTAATTGACAAAAACTAGCTTAATTGACAGAAACTACCCTGGAAGAAACATCCCAGAATGCGGCTGAGACGAAGCAGGAGAGATGGGGTGCTTTTGGGGAAACCAGTCTTCAAAAATTTAATGGAAATAGATTTAATGCTTTCAAAAATTAATTATTTGATTTATATAATTTTTTTTCACTCGGGGATGATTGCTCGATTTTTCGATGTTTCCTCCCAACTAGCTCACCCCTAAGGGGAATTGAACTCGGGTAGCCCTGCTGACGAGACCCACATGGGGTGGGATTTGATCCATTTATGTGTCCACGGGTCATGAGATCATTTAATACAATCTAGGTGGAACCACACTTTCCACCACTACCTCAAGGTGACCCCATGACTCGCCCTCATTGGAATTGAAATTTATATAATTTCAACAACTTATAAATTTAACAATTTCCATTGAATTTTGATTGAAAAGATTCCACACTTATTTACCTCTAGTATTTGTCACAACCAATTATATCAAATAATAATGATTGATTAGAATTAGTCTCAATAAACACTTAAAGTATTTAAGAGCATTGTCATATTTCAATTAATTATTATGGATTAATTTATTTGTGATGTAAATTTAAACTAAATATTTGAAAAGAAAAAAATATTAATAAATATTATAGGTATTATAATAATATTTAATAACATTAAAATTAAAAAAAAAAAAATTTAATAAAATATAAATTTAATTTATAATTATAATATATAAGTGTAAATATAATTAATTATTTTTTAAACTAGTATGATTCTAAATACATTTGAACACTACAAATTTATTGATTATAAACTATATAAAAATACAAACTACCAAAAAATTTAAATATCATCATCGTCATTATTTAATTGTTAGTTTTAAAAACTCAAAAATATAAAAATGTTACAATATCTTACAATGTTAGAGAATTTAATATAAATTTAATATATGTATATATATTTTTTAAATAACATGTTTTATATAAATATGGCATCTCTTATAATAATAATAATAATTTTTTAATCAATAAAGAGGTAGTTAAAATGTATCTATTATATATATAATAATAATAGTTTTTTAATATTATAACAATAAAAAAATAGTTAAAATGTATCTATCTTAAAAAAAGAAATTTTGAAATATATATTATAATAAATTTATCTTAATATAATATTTCATACTCATATAATTCTATAGATCTATTGAAATTTTTTAATTTGTATTCATTAAGATAAATGAAGTTTTGCTATGATTTTGAAATGGATAATTTTTTTTATAATTTATAATTTTAAAATTTATAAAAATATTATTTTAATATAAATTATTATTATTTTTAATTATATTTCAATTACTATATAAGAACATCATAATTTATTAAAGCAATATACACTATATTTTTTATTCTACCAAACATCATTTCAAAAGAGTTCACTAACCATGTTCATTTTTGAGTATGTTTTAACATATTTTTGTTCATATAAAATTCTTAAAAAATTGTATATTCTTAATTCTTCACCCTCCATAATTAAGCACTACAAATCTATTAGAAAATGGTGTCAAAGTAGTTTTCAATTGTTGAGAAATAAATAATAAATTAAGCACTTTATCTTGAAATCACCTTATATGACGACCGTTAAACATTGTCATTGAAAGGTTGCAACTTAAAAAAAAACATAGTGTTGAATTTTTTGAACTTCAAATAGTCCTATTTTAGATTCGCTAAATCTTTAATGATGAGAAAACCGATAAAAGGTCCAATTCTCAAAATCACGTCGTAACAATTCACGTCACCAACGATTTAATAATGTAACGTGTTTCTCAAACCAGATTCTACGTGCAATTTAAAAGATAAAACCTTAATTATATTTTAATATTTTATTAATTTGTAATTGCTCAAATCCCACTTGCAATTTTTTTTCAAAAACACTGTTAATTATATTTTAATATATTATTAATTTATACAATATTTAATAGAATATTATTAAATAAGCCTAGCTATCCGCTCTAATCCCTTCGTCGAAAATAATATTGAATTATCGTGAGTATCCCTTGATGTTGTCTTTGTTCACGTTTTCATGCTTTCTTGTGTGAAAGGAATAGGCTCAAGAGATGAACCTACAATGTTTCAACCATTTAAAATATAAACCTCACAAAAAAATGCAATTCTCTCATTTTCCCATTATTCTTTTAATCAATAATTTAATAACTTAAATATGAGGATTATCTTTATTTGAGACAAAAATATTGGATTGTAATCTTGATAATAAGAAAATAATCAAATAACTTTATGTCAAACTTGGTGAGGCTTCCCTCTCTTCTTCCATCACTTTAATTCTCATTTCTTCATTCTCTCTTTCAAAGCCTTTTTCACCTCTTTCACCACTTCAACCCCCATTTCTTTAATCTTTTTTTTTCACAATAATATTTCTTATTTCTTAGTAGGAGTTTAGGTCATGTCATTCTAAGGATTCTCAATTTTAGATGCTAGCATCCTCACTCTAAGAATCCGCAATGGATTATTGATTAAAATCTTTTACTTATTTACCACTTGACCATAACCAATCTTTATTCTCCTCTTATCAATAAATACACTAACAAGAACAACAAAACCACTCTCGTACCTAGAACAATAATAGAAAACACCTTAACCGCTAGCTCCCTTTCCAAGGTTTTATTTCACATATGGATTCATGAACCTTCTATGTGTTGTTCATCTTTGTTGTTACAATGAAAAATGACTTGTAGGAAAATTTGTTGGCTTTGTATTTTTTAATTTTTTTTAAATGATAATGTGGCATCTTAAACATACCATTTTTTTCTTTATTAAGTTTAAATTTTTGTTTATGAAAAAAATTGCTAATTAAAGCTACTTCTAAAATTAAAAAATAAACTTCTAAAATTAAAAATTAAAGCATCTTCTAAAACTTTTATATTACAATGTTTTGTAGTTTTTGGCAATTAAAATAATTAGTTGTATGGCGGATTGTTAACTTGTTAAACATTAAGTTAGTTTTAAAGTTATATTTATATGTATATGTGCCATTTCCATGAAATTGATATTTATATTTTGAACCTAAACATGGATATTTAAAAATATATCCGATTAACTTTTCATTTTTCAATTTCATATTATTTTTCAATTTTAACGAATTCAAAATTTTAAATTATTAATATTGTTTTGGAGATTAAGATTATTTACTATTTTATGTGTTCTTCACTTAAAGATAAATAATCACATTGAATATATATGTAAAAATAAGTATAATGGCAATGTAGATAATGATCTCCATAATGTTCAACATTATAGGTTATATACATCAAAAAAAAATTAAGAATTAGAAATGTGGATGATGTTAATGTAGACAACGATTTGCATGTTGATGGAGATATTGATCAAAGAGTAAATTAATTGAAATAAAAATATTTAAACCAAAAATAAATATGCATATATAATAATATCTACACCATGAAATTCATGCATACTTACATTTGTTTCAAATTTTTGTTGTGTTTCAAATTAAGTTAATTATTTAAAAAAAAATAGTTTAGAATTTAATATATTGTTTAATTTATATATCAATATGTATACATTTAATTTTAATGTTGTTTTAATCTACAATGCACACCATCTAGCATTTCATAAACAATTGGTATTCACAGTAGTATTAATATTGGAGATTCCATCTTAAATGGCATTGACATAAATGACTTAAGCACCAAAAGCCAAACCATGTTGTATGATATCATGTTAATCATTGGAAACTTATTTTAAAAGGGGAAGAAACCATATCACATGTCTAAATTTCAAGTGTATTTATAAAGTCAAGTAAGTTAAGAAAAATTGTTTCATTATTGAGAATTAAAAAGTCAAAAAATACATAAAGGTAAAGCATGTATCTGAAATATTAGCTTACAGAATGAAATCTCTTGGTCATTTCACTGATGACTACATCAAATCATGCATTAGTAGGCATGGAAAAATTGTTGGGAACCAAGCCAAACACATTTCACAAGAATAACAAATTTAGGGTGAAAATATTTTTAGTCATACTAACAAGGATAGACTTTCAGAAGGTGTTAGAGTTATAGTGGATGAATATTTGATAAGGAACACCAAGGCATGTTCTCCCATAGCACACCCATAGCTCCAATGCACCCATCTAAAGGCATCCTTCTTCCAAATTTTAGTAGTTTGCATTGTAAAAGCATCTTTGGTAGCCCTTGAGATGTGTTAGAATACTAAGAATATGCATCAACATACACCAATATGTTTTCTAACATGCAAAGAAAGAACCTACTAGTCTATCCTTAGATCCATACAAACAACACTAATCAATGTAATAAACTAGAGATAAGAGAAAAGAAATGAAACACCAAATATATGTGGTAAAAACCCAAATCAGGAAAAATCCACGGGAAGGTATTTTCTTGTTATTCTTCAGAAATATCCAATCTTACACTTGAGATTTTATAATATCATTACAATGCAATCCACAACTTATTCCCAAGTGCTCTCATTCATCTCTATTATATATCTAGGGGTATGGAAGAATAACATCCTATAATACATGCCAGATAAATAATTTTCCACCTCTTTATATAATGAATGGTAATATGAGAATATTACTCCATGATGCATGCGGGGTAACTCATTTGACATAAGATTAGAGTTATTTATGCCTTCCTTTGCTAGATAAGTCATCTTACACCATCACACTAGACATTATTACAAATGTAATATTAAAATTACGCATTCCAACACTCCCCCTTAATGATGACTAGGGAGAACAACACATATATGGATGATACATTAGAATTATCCCTTGATGATGACTTCCCGCATTCCCAACAATATCTAAAGATAGACAAACTTCAATTTTGTCATGGATTTGGTGAATATATTGGCTTCTTGTTGTTCCATGGGACAATACTCCATACACATAACAACTTTCACAACAAGATCTCAAATGTAGTGAGTATAAAGGTCAATGTGTTTAGTCTTGGAGTGATACATTGAATTGTACACAAGTTGAATTGCTTTCTTATTGTCGCATCTTAATTCAATAGGAGAGTTTTGAACCAATCCAAGCTCTATGAGAACATGACAGATCACAAGTATACTTCTTTAGATGCTTCCTTAGCTTCATTGTACTCTGCTTCATAATAAGAAAGACAAAGAGTTTTCAACTTCTTACTGGACCATGAAATCAGACCTGAACCATGCTGAAAGATGTACCCTGTAGTAGACCTTCTATATGAAGCATCCCCTTCCCAATCAAAATCTATATAGCCAAGAAGTGAAGTTATATCCATGCTAGAATAGAAAACACCATAATGCGCCATCCCTTGTAAATATCTAAGAATCCTCTTTGCTTCATTCCAATGACTTTCATAAGGCTTTTGCATAAAACTCAAAAAAGAGATATCAATATTTTTGTGTGTCAAATATATCAAACTCCCCACAAGTTGATGATATATAGTGGCACTCAACAAGAGTATTGTCACAATGAACACTTAACTTTACACCGGATTGAAATGGAGTAGGTGAAGGATTACAATCACTCATATGAAATTGAGCAAGTAAACATATAGCATACTTAGGCTAAGAGATGAATAAAACATCGTCCATATGCCAAATATGTAGACCCCAAAAGATAATGCAATACCCCTAAGTCAGTCATTTGAAATTGCTTTTTCTGATTATTCTTTATTTCCTGTATAAATGTAAGCTAGTTTCCATTAAGGATAAGACCATCCACCTAAAGTACTGCAATTGGGACATCATCATAAAATTTATTAACATACAGATTTGGATTAGATATACACCACTTAAAACCATTCTTCAAGAAATAAGTATCAATTTTCTCATAGAAATCTCTAGGTGCTCGTTTAAGACCATATAAAGACTTGTTCAATTTGCATACTAAACTTGAAGTTTCTGCAGTAATAAAACCAAGTGATTGTTGCAAATAAATGGCTTCATGAATATCACCATTCAAAAAAAGACTCTTAACATCCATTTGGTGTATTCCCATTGATAACATGCATCAAGAAACATAATAGTTCTTATTGTTTTCATTTGAGCAACTAGAGAAAAAAATTCGGTACAGTCAATACATTAAAGTTAAGAAAATCCTTTTGCTACTAACTAAGCTTTATGTTTTTCAATCTGCCTTCTGCAGTAAAATTTGCTTATATATACACTTACATCCATCTAAATTATTTATAGGAGGAAGAGGTACAAGAGTCCATGTCTTGTTTTGCATTAACAAGTTTTACTCAACAGTCATAGCTTTCTCCCATTCATGTTTATCTTTAGCTTGAGCATATGTAGAGGGCTCATCTATGGCCAATACTTTAGTCATAATATCAAATTCATATCTAGTTCGATGAGTATCGAAAGGAATACCAATATTAGAACTTGTGTATTCAAGAGTTCTCGAAGCCTAAATAGGAACAGGAGTAGTGGTTGGAACCATACTAGTATCTTCAAAACATTCAGGTGTGGTACTTGAAGAAGAAGGTGAACTAGGATCAAGTGTAGGCACATAAGTAGAGAAGGGGTAAAATATACAGGAGCAATAGAATATGGAGGAAAATTCAAGGTAACATGAGGTTCAACAGACTCAGGATGAGGAGAGACTTCATTGAATTTAAAATCTGATTGTATGATAACACCTTGGGTAGATGGATGCCTGTACACTTTGGAATCCTCACAATAACCAATGAATATACATTTGTGAGACTTGAGTTCTAACATTTTCCATTTTTCATCTGTAATTTGTTCCCAACAGTCACTACCAATTACTAATATTGGGTTTTATTCCACTCCATTTAGCTTTGGGAGTAACCTGCAAAAATGGTTTAGTAGGGACTCTGTTTACAATATAGTTAGCATAACAAATAAATTTGGCCCAAAAACGTTTATGTAATCCTTTATAATAAAGCGTTGGTTTCTTCCCTAAAACTTCTACAAGGACACACCCATCAAAATTTGTCAAATGTTTGGAGGAAAACCTTGACACTACAAGGAAAATGCCCTATAGTAGAGGTTACAGTGGAGGTTTTTAGTGTAACAAGCTTGGTCAAAATTCTTAAATAAACCTCTACTACAACCTATGCAAATGATATCAGATGTTTTAACAGAGGCTTTTACGGAAATGTATTATAACTACAAAAAAATTAGCGGCCGAAGAATTTTGTATAGGTTTTTTATCAGTGTGCTTTATTGACCCAAACACACCAGTGATAACAAATGTAAAATACACTGGTGCTATTGGAAGCAATACATGCATCAGTGCACATCAAAATTAGTGCACTGGTGTGTTGGTCACCCTATATGCTAATCAATTACAACTAACACACTGGATGCTCAATATAAATTGTCAACCCAGGGAAGTTTTTTTATTTCAAAGTTTATTAGGAAAGTCTATGCACAAACACTCAAGTAGCTGATTGAATAAATGGAGATAAATTATCCCACCTATATGCTCAATCAAACTCATCTCATGGCTAAAACTAATCTAATTTATCCATCTAAGAATTCAAAGTACATTTAGCTTCCTATAACCATCACTCCAGCAATCATTGATCTAAGAAGAATTAAGCTAGACTTACTTTTGCAAGAAGTTAAATCCTAAAGATATCAGACTACAATGAATTAACCATAACCTATCTAAGATTATCTAATCTGCAAATTATAAATGACAGTAAGAAATCAAAACCAATTGCAATCATAATCTGACTAATTCAATTAACTCCAAGAAAGATGAATAATAGAAATAAACTAGAGTTGAGCTTGATTGTAATAGCTAACTAGCACACTTGCATAAAAGGAACTAACCTACACAGTTGACTGTCACACCATGCAGTTACAGCAATTCAGAATGCAACCATTAACTGCCAAAGGAAAATGCAATTATCAATTACTATTGTTGCAGCTTCTCTGTAAATGTATCTACTGTAAATCCACACCACACAACATAAATAAACTAAACTACCTATTTAACTCGGCAATCTCTATGAGAAGGCGGGCCCTGGCCTTCTAACAGAGATGTCGTGAACTAACACAAATTAAAACACAAAGAAATAAAGAAATTTGCTCCTTGTATTAAAAATTCCAATTCTCAGTTACATCACTCTGTCACAGCTCATACAAATGTTAATTAACCAACCCCGGGATCTGAATGCCTTCCCATATTTATACATGCATAATACAATCCCAATCCACTAAATTCGTGCAACCATGAAGATATCTAATCTTCAGGCTGTCGAGTTACAACAGAAATAGTTACAGCTGTGAATGCACTTGAATGAAGTCGTTGGATGTGGAGAGTGTTGTTACTATGGTTATCAATGGATCAACGGACTTACTGGACGAGAAGTGCTATGTCCGTTGTAGCGATGCCCTATTGCAATGAAGTCTTGTTACAGCTACCACGTGGAGAGATGATCACGTTGTTTCTATTCAATGTATGGAATCAGAATTGAGGAGTAACAGCTGGCACCAATCGTACCTTCCTTCCATGGGTTTGCGGCCTGCTACACCTATGTCTCTCAATGCTTTGAGCTTGTCTTAATAAGATCGACACAAGTTAGCATAAATCAAAGAATATAATTCATAACCATAACAATCTTAGGAATTAATAAAGTAAGGCAATAACAAATCATACATGTTAGGATTCATGCTCAACTTTGAGGAAAGACATATATCTAGTTTATGGGATTAAGGCAAAACAGAGCAAAAAGAGGTAATAGGTGTGGTAAAAAAGGGACAGTTCTAGGACCCAACATCTCCCCCCAACTATTTGATTGCATGTCCTCATGCAACAACTTCCACTAATCTGAATCTGAATCTTGAACCATACTCTGTCTATGGAGATTGGTGATGTTGAAGGCAAGTTCAGGTGCTTCTCCCAAATTTACAAATCCATTACAGGCATTCCACTTCTTCCAACACCGTCCCTCCTCCTTCTTAGTCAAAACATAATTGCTTATGTATGGGCTCACAGGTAGCCATATGAGAGGAAATATGAATCTCATTCCTAGCCACAATGGTCCACATGCTTCCATGCATTTAACATACCCAGGCACTCTAAGAAGAGCTTGTTTAAAATTCTCAAAACAATATGGATCCTTTTCCGTTAAAGCTGGGGAAGAAACCTGCCACCTATGCTCACTACCTTCTAGGGCATACTACTGCTGTTTGGAAATTGTCTGGACATGGGTAGTGATGATTGTCCTCTGCATATCCATCAAGTGTTGAGTCTTCATAGGAGATTTGAGAGACCTTGCATGCTTTGCAATGAGAACTCTTGGAAATTGGGGTTCATTTTTTATCCAAAGTGTAGAATTATCCTCATTCCTATTGATAGTCTGAGAGGCATCCCACCATTGCACGTGATTGGTGACAAAAGAAGTGAATTCTCTCAGTTGAACACCCCCCAAATAGGGCACAAGATTAGAATGAGAGTCAATATAGCATGCTATATCATGCAAATATAATTCACAAAACAAATTTAAATCCCCAAAATCACTTTCCATGAAAGTCTCCAAGAACTAAGGGGAAGTGATCAATTGATATGGTCTTCCTTCTTTTTGTTGGCACAAGATTAGTCCGTAGAAAGTGTGGAAGCCGACAGCTGCGAAAGGGATAATCCGTGGAATAAAGGGTCATTCACAGAGAACACGGAAGCATGGAAGTAGATAGTTAGTTAGATAAGGGTCATGTGGCCATTTTGTAACCACTTAGTTTTGTATAAATATGAGTATGATTGTAAGCCTAAGGGCATCCATCGATGAATAGAACAATCGACCTTTTGAGTTCCGATTCGGTTGTTCATCTATTTTGCATCCACGATATGATGTATTGATTGTTTCTGTGAAGTTCATTTTGTAGGTTTTAATGAATGCATGAAGATGTTCGATTATGGTTCTATTGTTGATGTATATGTAACTTCGGAATGTATTTTACCCATGTGTATTGTATTCCTATAGAGATGTTATTATTCCTCTATACAAAAGTGTCGTCATTTATATTGTAAGTGTCGTAATGTATACTTGATGGGTTATTAGACCACCATGATGGGGTTGAACCTGTATGATTCATGTGGGTAAATGGGTTATTAGACCACCAAGTGTGGGGTCGGCCCAGATTAAATTAACCATGGGTTATTAGGCTAAGCTAGACAAGTCGGCCCCATTAGTTTATTGGGCAGGACAGGACAAGTATAAATAGAGATCGGGAGATCTCTATTTGATCACTCATTAATCACTTCTATCTCTCTCAGAAAGTGGCGCACTTGTGAGGAGGAGGATCATATGCTAGGAGAATACTATCGCTTGTACTTTGGTTGTATCATTGCTCTATCTATCTCTGAGGAAGTTGTGGGGTTTTTCACCTTCTTGGTTTTCCCTGGTGAAACTCTGTGTCTCTTGTGTGCTTGCATTATTGTGTCCATGATTGATATGCTGTACATATTATTCTCTTAGTTAAGATCCTACATCAAATTGAAATTTCTGAAAAAACTAACATGGTATTAGAGCTAGCCTGAAAGAAGGCATGGTATGGCATGTATGACACTTGTTGCACTTGTGATGTTAGGGCTTGATATAGAAAAAACCAGTCATCGTAGCACTTTCGCTATAAATCCATTTTAGCGAGGTTTCAGGATCTAAAACTCTTACAAGTCAAATATAAGATCCCCATGTACCTTGTGTCCGAAGCAAAACTTCTAATTCGTTGTAATTTGTGTTTTATGATCTGTACAATCTAGGGTTTCTACCTCTTCCAAATCTGAGTCATAAACAGGTGACCTGGGAAAAAAGGTCATAACTTGGGCTAGGAAGCTCGAAATGAAATTTCGTAAAAAGTGACAGGTAGGGAACGGATTGTACTTTCACAGACTAAGGTTCAGAGGTCGAAATTGAACCAATGACACATGGCACTCTATACAAGTTCGCTCTCCTATTTTATCCCATAAACAGGTCATGTTGTGACACTTAGCATAACTCTCTCTTAGCGAATACAATTGAGATCAGACCTATGGGGTTGGAAATATGATAGGTCAGGCTACAACAGGTAGAATTTTTAGACCCTTTGGATTCGTAGTTTCGGAGTTACACCAGAAACAATCAGGTGTATATTTCTGTCAAAACAAAATTGGATTTTGAGGACCTTCATTCATGGCTCCAGGAATTAGGGTTTCGAAGAAAGTTGAAATTTTTGTAATCGGAGACCATGGATGAATGTTACTCATCAAAATAGAAATTTAGAGACCAAGATCAAATTTTTTGGTTGGGCAGAAGGCCGGGCTTGATCAAACCCTAGTTCGGAACTTTGATCAGAAAAATGGAAAATTAGGGCTTCTGCAAAAGTTGAAATTTTTTAAGTCTATGACCACGGCTAGAAGCTCCTCAAAAAAATAGAAGTTTAGAGCTTTGGATCGAACCTTTTGATTGGGAAAAAGGGTGGGATTTATCAAACCCTAGTTTTGGATCCTGTCCAGAAGATCTGGAAGTTTCAAAGGCAATTTTGAGGGGTGAAACTTTGCAGTTTTCAAATTCTGAGTATACCAGCTTGATCAGCTCATCAAGGCGCATCCTTCTATCCTTTCAAAAGTTTGAAATTCAAATTTTGAATTTTTAGGGTTTCTCTAACAAACCCTAATCCAGCTCCAGATCCAGTTTCTGCAAATCAAGTGGATTGGGTTAATCCTAGAAGAGAATCATTTGGTCACTTGCATAAGTAAAGAAGTTCTTGTTTCAGAGGGAGATGAGGCTAAGACCTTACATAAGAAGATTACAAGCAATCTCGACAGGTATGACTTATCCAAGTATGTTTCGAGATCTGTTCATGATTAAGTTTATGGTATGTTTGTTTCCACTAAGGTTAGTACAATCTTGATTAACTTTAGACTTGTCGTATCACCTTAATAAAATTATGAATGCATATATTCATTGATTAGGGTTTTGACACTTATGATTGTAATAATGCCTTGTGGTGTTGTATGAGGTTGATGTTGTCCGCTAACATGAAAGGTACATCAAAGAAAGACAAATCATGTTCTAGTTCAAGAACATATGACCATGGAGACATGAAAACAAAGATTCATTCATTATCATGGATCACATAGAAGATCTACTTACGAGGTATGTATAACTTGGTTCTATAATGGTTAACTTATGAGATATGCAGGTTACTAGCACAAGTCATTGAAGAACAAGAAGACATCATGTGGGTATGTTAGACATAGCTAGCTAACATGCTAATCCAGGTATGTTTTTCCTATATCAAGTTAAAATCCTACCTTGTGTTAGGATATCTTATATCAGTATACTTGGCATGATTGATTATGATTATTCATGAAGTTATAGGTTTGAGTAATCATGGGTTTAGGCATATTATGTTTCTTACTTTAATTGATGATATGACTAACCAGAAGAGTCCTATATAAACCTTGAATACTAATGTTTATTATCTATGTTTAAAATGATCATTACTATACATGTTTAAGATTGTTGTGTTTCTGATAGTATTGAGATTATACTAATAAATGTATGATTATGTATGAGATCTCGAGGATATCACAATAATGATACTTGTAAGCATGCATAGTGATCAAGGATGGATATAAGTTCAAGGGCAGGTAATCCAGGAATCAAAGATCAAGAGGGAGCGAGCACACTCCAGTAGTTTATGCAAGGATGTAGATATTCAGAGGGAATCGACCACTTCTCACAATCCACATCAGAATGGAGTTGCAGAAAGGAAGCAAAGACTGAGAGGGAGTCAACCCAACAAACAAACAAAGATAAGTATTTGAATTATCATTTCTTGCATATTTGATTGGTTAAATAATACTGTTCAATGATGTATATACTGATGTTCCTAGAATTAGGATGTGTATTTTGGCATATTAGAATAATTGCATTAATGAACAGCATACTACTAATATGCATGTAATGGGTAAGTGGCCTATGGCACTGTACAACATTCCATTGCTACTTATCTAGAATGAAACCTCTTTGTTGACATGTTGGGAGTTGTGCACACTCTTAAACAATGTTCTAGTAGAGATTGGAAGGCATCTAGAAAGTTACGGGATATGGATAAATGTTGTATTAAAGCATTGGCTAAAGTAATTGCATGACTGTATGACATATTTCTGTATGTGTAAGTATTTGTTCTGAAAACTATGAGAAGTTTCTAATCATGCAATTTAACATGTTTTGTAGGAAAGATCGTATACGAGCACCTACAAAAGAAGGACTACAACATTTGTTTCATCAACAAAGTTATCTATTGAAGATATTGAATATATTGAAGTTCCCAGGATTTAGGAAGAATGCCATGATCGAGGAGTACCAGTCGATCATGAAGAATGATGTTTGGGATGCAGCCCCAAAACCTGAAGGGAAGTCTATTATGATTTCCAAATGGATCTATAAGATCAAGCATGCTACAGATGGTAGCATGGAAAAATACAAAGCGAGGTTTGTAGCTCGTGGCTTCTCCCAAAAAGAGGGATTGAGTATGAAGAGACTTCTACACCTATAGCCAGGCACACGTCCATCAGATCAGTACTTGCTCTGGCTGTAGTGATGAAATGGAAGATACACCAGATGGATGTCAAGATAGCTTTCTTGAATGGTGTAATCGAAGAGGAAGTGTATGTGGAGCAGCCACTCGGGTTTGAGACACATGACCGAAAGTCACATGTGTGCAAACTGAAGAAATCCCTGTATGGTTTGAAACAGGCAGCCAGGACCTGGTATGGCAGGATAGATGGCTTTCTATCCAATTTGGGCTTTATCAAGAGTAAAGTGGATTCCAACCTTTACTACAAGGTTGAGGAAGGCAATCCAGTGATACCACTTTTGTATGTGGATAACCTGTTTGTTACAGGTGAGGATAGATTGATTGCCGACACGCAGCAGAAGCTTGCTGCCGAGTTCGAGATGAAGAACTTGGAGATGATGCACTATTTTCTAGGCATGAAGGTGTGGCAGAGTATAGATGGAATCTTCCTTAGACAAGGGAAGTATGCAGTGGAGATCCTGGAGGGGTTCGGGATGATGGACTGGAAGGCCATGGCCACACCTATGGCATTGAACCTGAAGCTTCTATGTGATGCTTCATCTGATCCGGTTGATGTCATAGTGTTTCGTCAGATGATTGGGTCCTTGATGTACCTGACGAACACGAGACCAGATATTTTCTTTGCGGTGAACACATTGAGCTAGTTCCTAACGTATCCCAAAGGAGTTCACCTGATTGCTGTAAAGCATGTTCTGAGGTACCTAAAGTGTGCAATTGATTATGGGCTCAAGTATGATGCGAATCAAAAGTTTAACCTGGATGGTTATGTTGATTAGGACTGGGGAGGCAGTGCTACAGATAGGAAGAGCACTTATGGGTGCTGCTTCGGTATGGGATCAGGTGTGATCTCTTGGTTTAGCAGGAAGCAGACCTATGTAGCATTGAGTACAACCGAAGCAGAGTATGTTGCAGCTTGTTCGGCCAGTTGTGAGGCAGTATGGCTCCAGAAGCTATTATCTGAGTTATTTGATCTCCCGTTAGATGCTACTGGTATCTTTTGTGACAACCAGAGTTGTGTGAAGCTATCTGAGAATCCGGTGTTCCATGACAGGTTGAAGCACATTGAGATGAAATATCACTATATCAGGGATATGGTGCAGAGGGAAGCAATGAAGCTCCTGTGTGTTACGATGGATGAGCAGGTTGCATATGTGTTGACGAAACCACTAGCTAGAGTGAAGTTTGAGTACTTCAAAGGGAGGCTTGGTGTTCTTCAGATTGATGACACTTCAAGGAAGAAGTGACGGACACATTTGCAAAATCCATTCCAAGCATGGTGGTAGGAGGATCCTCCCATGGATGTGGATGTAAGCGCTGTGTGATGAGCATTAGGACGATGCTCCAATTACTACTTTGGATATGATCAGTTGGATCATGTATATGTTTATGCATCATGTTGGATGTTGGATATGATCAGTTGGATCATGTATATGATATGCATCAGGTAGATGCATGATAGGTATCAGGTGGATCATGTATATGATATACATCAGGTAGATGCATGATATGTATCGGGTGGATACATTGTATGATCAGGTGGATCATGTATGTGATATGCATCAGGTAGATGCATGATATGTATCAGGTGGATACATTGTATGATCAGGTGGATCATGTATGTGATATGCATCAGGTGGATGCGTGATATGTATCAGGTGGATACATCGTATGATCAAGATGGTCATGTGTGATGAGTATCAAGATGATGCTCTGGATGACTTGCATCAGGATGATGCAGAGATGATGATCAGGATGATCATGGACATCAGGATGATGTATGATGAGTATTAGGTTGATACTCTGTGGTCGTGGATAGGTTGTGCAGATAAGCATATAATAGCGCCCTGGGAGATTTGCAGATGCCCTTGCTAGGTTTTGCCGCTGGCATATAATAGCTCCCTGGGAGATCTGGGAAGTGCTCTTTCAAGGTTTTTCTTGGACAGAAATATAATAGTGCCCTGGGAGATTTGCAGATGCTCTTGCTAGGTTTTGCGACTGGCATATAATAGCTCCCTGGGAGTTCTGGCAAATGCTCTTGCTAGGTTTTGTCCATGGCATATAATTTCTCCATGGGAGATCTTGCAGGTTGTGCTGGGCACGTAATCAGTCCTGAGATGCTCTTGCTAGGTTTTGCTTGGTAGCATATAATGTCTCCCTGGGAGATCTTGCAGGTTGTTCTGGGCACATAATCAATCCTGAGATGCTCTTTCTAGGTTTTGCTTGGTCACATGTAATAGATCCCTGGGAGATCCGATAGGTTGAGCAGTGTGCTCGTAATCAATCCTGGGATGCTCTTGCTAGGTTTGTTGATGCACGTAATAAGTCCTAAGTATTCCACAGTATGGCCAGTAATGATGAAGACTTGCAGGTGGTGGGCCTACATCCAGTATGAAAAAGGACTGGCTCTGTAGAACTTCCTATGATGAGTAGATTCAGAGATTGATTGAGATAGTAGCAGCAGTGACGATGATGATGATTCGAGGATGATGATTTGCTGATGATGATCCAGAGAAGAAGACTTGTGCTAGAAGATCTGTGTCGAGAAATACCTTCCTAGTTAAGAGGGAGTGTTGATGTATATGTAACTTCAGAATGTATTTTACCCATGTGTATTGTATTCCTATAGAGATGTTATTATTCCTCTATACGGAAGTGTCATCATTTATATTGTAAGTGTCGTAACTTATACTTGATGGGTTATTAGACCACCTTGATGGGGTTGGCCCTGTATGAGTCATGTGGGTAAATGGGTTATTAGACCACCAAGTGTGGGGTCGGCTCGGATCAAGTTAACCATGGGTTATTAGGCTAAGCTAGAAAAGTTGGCCCCATTAGTTTATTGGGTAGGACAGGACAAGTATAAATAGAGATTGGGAGATCTCTATTTGATCACTCATCACTCACTTCTATCTCTCTCATAAAGTGGTGCACTTGTGAGGAGGAGGATCATATGCTAAGAGAATACTATCTCTTGTACTTTGGTTGTATAATTGCTCTATCTATCTCTGAGGAAGTTGCGGGGTTTTTCACCTTCTTGGTTTTCCCCAGTGAAACTCTATGTCTCTTGTGTGCTTGCATTATTGTGTCCATGATTGATACACTGTAGATATGTTGTACATGTTATTCTCTCAGTTAACATCCTATATCAGATTGAGATTTCTGAAAAAACTAACATCTATCTTTGTCTTTGTTTCTGTGAGATGATGAATGCGAATGTTTAATGCTCTGTGGGTTTGGTAATGTTGTTCATGCTAATGATTAGTTAGATCATGTTGATGTGAATGTTTATTATGTGTTTATGTTGCGATTGATGAAATGTTAGCATAGTGTAGAATACATAATCTTTGGTTTCTGCGAGTGCGATGTCTGTTTAATGCATTTCCTCGACTCCACTATGGAAACTTGGTTCATGTAGCCCCCTTGTGCATCTCAGGTGAGACCTCACTTTCTCTGCGAGTGTTGCTGGAAAGGGTAAAACCTTTTTGGGCTGGTGCATAAGGGAGCTCGGTTGATGGGTTGTTGATGATAGTGCGAAGCGAACCCTTGTCGATAGTCCCTGTGTCAACAAATGGTTCTGTTGTTGGGACCCTGAAGAGGAAAAGAAGAGGATATGCTGTGGCACTTGACAAAACCAGAGATTCAAGAGTGTTTTGATAGAAAGATAGAAGAATTTACAAAAGGAGAAAAGAAAAACCCCAGATAGATGGTACGTAGTTGGTTACAGAAGTACATTTATTCAGATATCCACGAAATATTTTTCTGTGAATTCCCAATACTGTTGCACGAGTGGTTAGTGCAGCTAACATTTCAGAAGCACCATTTCCAAAAGACTGAGCCTGACGATTGGACACCAGAATTGATTCGACAGTTGAAACATGTCAACAACACAGTATCAAGGGCTGTCGATTTCTGGGTGGATAGTATCCTATAGGGATATATTACTAAGTTCACAGTAGACACAATCAAATCGTATAGCGACGCAGAAAGGAATTTATTCAATGGACCAAGGGGAAGGTTCTTACTGTTGCTAAAACTGTGGATTAAGATGCTTGTATGGGAAAAGGGCATTTTGAGGATGACTTTCGATTAATAGAAAGATCAGTGTGCAGAGGTTGTCGGTATCACATGAATGCAGATCTGATAGAAAGATGTGGGGTAGATGGACATTAGCGATGACGAGTTTCTAAGGGAAGTTGACAAAGAGTGTGGTACATTGAGGAGTGGGGTGATATTCCAGCATCCTGAGAAGAAGAGGAGGACTGAGAGGACCAGAATAGAAGACTGTGAAACAATACCACAAGGGAGAAAGCGGCCCTATTGCGACGAAGATGGTGACCAAGCTACCCCAGAAGCAGAAGAGGGACGGATCGTAAGTTACAACATACCTGCAACCCCGTGCACTACCCAGAAGTTTACAGGAAGAAACATAAGCTATTCACAAAGTTTCCCTACGTGCAGCGGTAAAAGTAGTGCACCAGTAAACAATAACAGTAGGAACATTAGAATGGAAGACAACACAAAAATGCCCACTTTCCAGGGGAACAGGAATGAGGATCCCAAGTAGTTTTGGTTTCTGTGCGAAGCAGTATGGACCGTGAAGCAGGTCCAGGATGAAGATATTGAAAAGGATAGATAACGACGACCCTTAGGGGTCATGCTCTAGATTGGTTTATGAAGTTTACAAGGGTTCCAGCAGGAACACTAGCCAAGTCATTGGCACAAATCAAAGTAGGAATTATCGATGAATTCAGGAATCCAAAGTCGGAATCACAGTATGTCACCGAGCTCAAAGAAATTAAGCAATACCCAAATGAGCCGGTATGGGAATTTGATCAGCGATACAAAACACCGATAGCGAAGGTAAGTTTTGGGATAAATGATATGCAGCACAAGGAGTGGTTCATCGCAAGATTGGTACCACACATTCCCAGACCACTAATGAAACAAAAGGTTGCGACCCAAGCGGAAGCATTGGAGATTTCAATGAAGTTGGAGGCTTCACAAATAGGTGAAACGAGGTTAGTTATGGATCGAATACAAGCGTAGCTGGAAAACTTGATGATCCAACTACTAGACATGAAGAAAGGGAAAGAGGCTCACGAAGAGGTCTGGTTCACTAGGTGTAGGACAGAGGACAGAGGGACACCAAAAGGACCAGTGCCCAGATTTGTGAGAATATTTGCAATCCGGTGCATGAAATCCCCTCAGTCGGGGAGGGTTTCCTTGGTTTTGTATCTGCCAAATGAGAGGCCATCGACTAGAAGAGTGTGTGTATCTGCAAAAGATAGTGTCAAAACTAGAGAACTTGTATTGCAAGTTCTACAAATCGGTTGGACATGATGAAAAGAAATGCAGAGATTATGGCCTACTCCAAGAGAGGACGGCAGCTACATACTTCATGGCAGGAGAAGAACAGGCACCGGATCAGCAACAACAGTAGTATAATCAACCGCCGTCCTAGTATAATCACCAATCACAATAGAATGATCAGGGGCAGTATGGGAAAATGTAATATGGTCAGCCACAGTATCTGGCACTGCAGTACCCACCATATGGGCTACCACAATAGCTGCAGTATAGGAAACAGCAGTATCCAATACGGACCACTGCATGGAGGGGCTAGAGGAGGATTCTATGGAAGTCGAGGTGATGGTGCGGGATGAGGAGGAGCTACTGGACGAGGATGAGGACCGATTATATGCTACAATTGTGGGAAGCAGGGGCACTATCAGAGGGATTTCCTGAATCCAGCGCCAAAGTACACTTATTGCAACGCTATGGATCATGGCATTGAAGACTTTCCACAGCTCATCACAAAATGGCAGACCAAGAATATGCCACCACCTCCAGAGAACCAGAATCAGAATCCACGACCGGTTGTACAAATGATATCCATGGAGGCTAAAAGACACCATGCGACTGTTGGAGTAGTGACACAAGGAGGAGCTATGACAGGAGTCAATGGGTCATGGGCTACTATCCGACCAGCAGCACAGAAACATGTCACCTTTGACACGGAGGTCAAAAGGGATGTTTTCTTGGAAGCATAGGAGGCAATTAGATAGAGGAGGCAATTACCTCTTCAGGAAGAATTTATCTACGACATGCCACCGACGTTCGACGCGATGAATTCACGAGGAAATCCTAACACCTTAAAATCCTTCTTTAATATTTTCTTGGAATTGAAAAAGTATCAGGATGCGTTGGAAGAGATATCCAATTTAGTGAATCGATGGGAGGGTGCACATCAGGAGAAAAAGGTCAATCGCATACACAAGAGAAAGACGAGGAGAGAGATGCGAATGTCAACACAAATTGGAGCATTTGATGTCGACTCAATTATCTTGTACCTGGGGTCGGACGTCAACATTCTGACCAAGTAGACATGGGAGACAATGGGGAAACCGCAGTTGGCCTGGTCACCGGTACAACTGGGATTAGCAAATCAGAGTAAGGTTACTCCACTTGGTCGAGTGTACCAGCTTCTAGTCGAGATTGAGGGCCTCAAGACTTATGTAGATTTTGATGTAATTGAAATCATGGATAATACCTATCCCTACCCAGCACTGCTAAGGATTGACTAGGAAATCAATAACCTAGTTGTTATCAACTTTAAGAAGTATACCATGTCATTTGAGAATCGTGATATGAGGGTCATTGCACCTTTAGATCCTATGGAAGGGTAGCGATACATTGAACCAGTGAGAGTTGAATTTACGGAGCAATGGGATAGCGTGTACAACATATCTGAGGATTACATTAATCCCACTGCAGACAGAGAACTAGGATGGCACAGTGTCAATTCGGCGGCGGCGGATTCGGATGAGGCACTCGAGAATTGGCAGAACCGAATGCATGAAGTGTCATTTAGAAGGTGTGCCTGGATCACACAGTCACTGAGATGGGTATCCAAAAAGGAGTGTGCGCTACCAACATATGAGGGATTTCCCAATTTAAGCACCTTTCTCAATGAATTCGAGGAAAGGGTGGTGGAACCGCAACGTTTATTGGCCTTGGAGGAAGCCTTGAAGGCTACTCCTGCATGCTGGTGGGCAGCGCACAAGTCTAATATCACAACATGGCCACTATGTCGCCACCTAATGACAGTTAGGTTCGGTGATGCAGAAGGATATAGCAGAAGGAATTTTGATGGCTAAAGTCACCGGCAGGCACATTTGGTTGAGTGCAAAAGCAAATGGGGATTACGAGCAAAAGAGGAGTGGGTCCATGCATTCGTTCACACATTGGCTGAAGTACCGTGGAGTTGGCATGTCATAGCAGAACTGTGACGTGGAACAACTTCTTGGGAGAAGCTAACACTTGGTTTCAGCCAAAAAAAAAAATTCTTAGATGAGAACCTCTTCATCCATAGTGCGCTACAGAGGATCCGAGAGAAGATATTCGAAGCAGTACCGACAAAGAAACCATTAGAAATTCGGTGGACTGTGACACCATAAATGATGATGGAGTGCTATAACATCACAAGAGAGCAGGATGACGAGGATGATCTGAGGGCTACACATGTACTAGATTTGGAAGGAAGTCGTAGTGTCGAGGCACCAGAAATATTGCCTGACAAATTCCAGCAACCGTTGATGATTAAGAAAGTAAACATTGGGTCAGAGGAAAACCTGAAGTTTGCAAGCATTGGGGATTATTGGGATGATTACACTATTGCGAAGATGATTGATCTGTTGCATGAGGTTCAGGATTTGTTCCCAACAAAATTCTCAGAGATGAAAGGAATTTCCGGGGACTTAGGTGAAATGAAGATCCCCGTGAAACACGATGCAAAGCCAGTCAAGCAACGGCCCTACCGGTTGAATCCAAGGCACAAGGAAAGAGCATAGATTGAGATTACGAGAACGATGGATGTAGGAATTATAGAACTAGTAATGGATGAGTTCAGGAAGTACATGACACAAAACCAGCAAAGTCGGAAGGGATCAGGGACAACTACACGAAGTGCGAACATAAGAATATACTGCGACACCGCGGCACAACGGAGATGGCCACGCAGCTAATCAAATAACGACTACCGCTAAGGGGGGGACTACTGCAGATCACAACAGGCACATGTCGACAAGGAATTTGTCGGCAGCAGTAGAATCAGTCGATAGAGGGACCGTAGTATCACGGGACGAAGTGAGAACAAGTCAAATCCCATCATAAATGCAGCAGTTACACAACAACAGAAAGCAGCAAAAACGAGAGAAATGGAATTTAATACACAATGCATGTGGTAGATCTGGAAAATCACCATTGGATTTGGTAATTATGGTCCAAAACCGATTGGATGCAGCCAACCAACGCTATAAATACAATCAAAAGGGCAGGGAAAGGCATTGTGTGATTAAGTAAGAGTTTGCAAAACTGCATGGAGGTTTATGTTTCAAGCACCAGTACCGAGCGACTAGACTCAACGCAAGTTACACAAGAGCAGCTAGAAGTCATGTGCAGTATCCTAGCCAGAAAGAAGAGGAGCACCAATTGACCTCCAGATACCGTCCGCGTGAAGAAAAAAGGAACCTAGGCCTCAACACGGTTCACCGACAAAGCCACAGGTCCTTCAAGTGCCGAAGTACTGCAAGAAGGGCATGATGGCCCAGTGCTCTCAAAGTATGTTCCGCCACATCGGAAAGGGGAACCCGCACTGCGGGTAAACAAGAATGAAAGGTATCCTATTGAGATGATGTCGATACCGCAAGGCATTCTCATGTCAGGAACATTGTGGCCAAGCTACAGTATACCGATCATGACCTTGCAAAATTCAAAGAATACACAGAAGGCTACGTTGATGTCCCCCACGAAGGAGGCCCAACCACGAAGGAACCCGTGACATGGGCATTGGGATTGGAATACTCGAGGTTGTTAGGCCTCACCCACATTTCACACTTTGGGTGATTGGCGCAAGGTCAATGCATGCGTCAAACAATTGATTGCGTGTTTTCATGGTGGGTCTCTTTGGATGCATAAGAAGATTCCCATCATAGTCGACTTCATCACAAGAATCACCGAGCTGCCTAAAGACGGAGCCAACTCTTCCCAATTTTTACAAGGGAAGGATAATGAAAAGAAGCATGCAGAACAGTTGATGACAAAGTATGGTGTGGAGAAAGATTCCATAGGATACCTCATCCACACAATCAATAACCAGGCTGTCAGGGTCGGGGAAAAGATACTAGTAGTCAAGGTAACATGGAAGAACAGGCCCAAGGAATGTAATTCCGGGGTCATCGCCGCCACGGAATGATGTGCCGCAGGAGAGAAGATGAATTGGTCCAAATTCCTTCTACATGAGTTGATCGAAGATGTGCACGATGCACAAGAGTTCAGAAAGCCATTTATGTACTCCTGGATCATCAGGTTGATTGCATTAGTAGGATGGAGGGAACACGAACACTATCAGGGTATGGAAATCCTAGAAGCACGAGTATGTGAAGGTACGCAATACCATAACTTATGGGAAACCATTGATAAAGAGCGACATAAAGACAACTTTGTGCAATTTTATGTGTTGCTGGAGAGGATGTGGATCGATGCACAGATGATACCGTGAATACCAGAGCAAGCCGCAACAAAGTATCGATCAATCGCAAGACTATCGATCGATGCGCAGACGATTTACCTTAAAGCCTGAGCAGATCTGACGAAGCAATGTTTGCAGACACAATACAAGCTCATCGAGGCTGAGCTCGATGCCATTATCGCCAAATGGCCAAAGGAATGGAAGGTCCTAGTTGATCAGAAGGACATGTCAAATGGAAAGAAAACAACTCGACCAAACCCGACCGGGGAGGACATAGCCTCCACCAGTCAGAAGGATGGCACAGGACAAGACAACCCTGCGAAAAATCAGTCAGAAGGGTCCAACCATGATGGCACCTCAACAACAAGAACCATAACAGATTTTGAATTAGATGCACAGGACGAGGAAAGAATGAAAAAGAAAAGGATGGACTGTGGAGAAGGCAGCATAGGTGTCGGTCTTCTGGCGGAGCAAGTGAATAGGCTCCTGGAGGCACTTACAGAGGTCATAGGGGACAATTGTGGGAAAATTACCCGTCATTCAGTTGAGCAATTCCAACAGATAGGAGAGCTACTATCCACACTAGCAGACACAGTAATTAATTCAAGCATACTGCATGGAGATATTCGACAAAATTTGTCGACACCAAGAGTTGAGGTAGAAGTCGGCACACAACGATGAGTAGTACAAATTGAATCCCATGCGATGAAAACAGGTGATGAGGCCATGGACTTTGAGGTTAGGAAGTCCGATATGGTTATGGTAAATTTCAATTTACTCCCAAATTTGACATTACACCTAATCAAAGCCACAACAAGCATAGAGGTCCGTGAGCACGAGGTTGCGATTCACAACAAGATGGTCGAATACAAGAAGAAACTGCAAATCAGTGAGATGGATACATAGAGTCTCCAAGACAAACAAGTTGCAGCACTGGCTGAGAAAGAGAAGGCTATAGAGGAACGGGCCAAATTAGAAAGAGTACTTGCGAAGGCATGCGAAACGATAGAGCTAGACCCAGATGTAGACCCAGAAGCGAAAGATGTTATGTTAGGGGTGGCTCTCATTGAGCTAAGGAAGGAAAATGCAGAGCTCCAGGCTAGAGTGACACCCAGCACACCGTCGAAACAGATTCACATTTGGCAGACGGTGATCGAGGAAGCAGTGACAAAGATCCAGGAGATGGAATAGGTAGCACAGACAGTCGCGGAAGCCATCACAGAATTTTAGGGCAGTATAGTCGAGGATGACCAGCTAGCCACGCTGAAGGGACAACTCAACGAAGTGGAAGCATAGTTAGAGGCCTTTAAGGGATCGCTCAAAACGATGCCCACAATGATACGAATGACAAAGGCAGCAGAACTTAAAAGCATGCAGCAGCGTGTAACAAAGGCCCACGAAAGACAACAACGAAGGGCCATGCACTTGGACGAGCTCTAAACGAAAGCCAAAGTTCTCATAGCACCTGTGGTAGAGGTGATGAAACAGATTAAGGAGAAACTGGAGGAAGCACGACAGAAAGGTTGCGAACACCCAATAGAGCAGCAGGTGGGAGAATGTGCGCAGATTAGAGCATCAATGAAGGAAGTCGTTGACCAGATAAAAAATGCATACGATGACTTCCAACAATAGGTGAAAAAAATAGCGGTTTGTAGCTGAGTTGGCTCGAGGGAGAGCCACAAGTTTGTGTTGGGGGCCTGTTGGCACAGGATTAGTCCACAGAAAGTGCAGAAGCCAACAGCTGCGAAAGGGATAATCCGTGGAAGAAAGGGTCATTCGCGGAGAACACAGAAGCGCAGAAGTAGATATTTAGTTAGATAAGGGTCATGTGGACAATTTTGTAATGACTTAGTTTTGTATAAATATGAGTATGATTGTAAGCCTAAGGGAATCCATCAATGAATAGACCAATCGACCTTTTGATTTCTAATCCGGTTGTTGATCTGTTTTGTATCTGTGATATGATGTATTGACTATTTCTCTGAAGGTCATTCCGCAGGTTTTAATGAATGCATGAAGATGTGCGATTATGGTTCTATATTTGTCTTTGTTTCTATGAGATGATGAATGCAAATGTTTCTGATATTTTTAATGCTCTGTGGGTTTGGTAATTATTGTTCATTCTAATGAGTAGTTAGATCATATTGATGCGAATGTTTATTATGTGTTGATGTTGCGATTGATGAATACGCAAATGATGAAAAGTTAGCATAGTGCAGAAGACATAATCTCTGGTTTCTGCGAGTGCATTGTGTGTTTAATGCATGTCCTCAACTCCACTGCGGAAACTTGGTTCCTACAGCCCCCTTGTGCATCTCGAGTAAGACCTCACTCGCTCTGTGAGTGTTGTTGGAAAGGGTAAAACCTTTTTGGGACAGTGCGTAAGGGAGTTCGGTTGATGGGTTGTTGATGACAGTGCGAAGTGAACCCCTATCGACAGTCACTGCGACTGTTGCTGGAAAGGGTAAAACCTTTATGGGCCGGTGCGTAAGGGAGTTTGGTTGATGGGTTGTTGATGATAGTGCGAAGTGAACCCCTGTTGATAGTCACTGTGTCAACAATTTCAATGCTTTCAACTTAAATAAAGTTGTCTGTTCATAATGAAATGTAGTGTAAGAAGGATATGGATCCCTACAACTCAACAATTCCTGAGAAAGAATATACATTTGATATTTTTCTTGTTGCATGGACTTGAATTTCCTCAATTCTTCCAATTCTTTTTAAACACTATCCCACTGGGATTTCTGGAAAACCAATTCCTCCGCCCATTTATCTCTCAATTCCCTGATAGTCTTTATGTACTTGTAGAGAGGGACCATCCCTTCTTTACACTGATCAACATGTTTTTTCCATTTAACTAACTCAATTTTCAACAATGAAAGCTCCCTCAATAATTCTTGTATTCTTTCATCACTTGCATCACCTTCTTCATCAGTGTCAAGTTCAATGATTTCTTGAGATTCCACCACTTTTGTTTTATATTTAGGCACCATTGTCAAAGCTTGACCTGGGACCATCTGATCTTGTGTCTCAGCAGGCTTGTCTTGAGTCAACAGATTGGCAACTTCTTCTTCATCAGTCATAGCAGCTTCCACTTGTGTGGCTGCATCAACAAACCAAATTGGGAATGTTGGTTCTTGTGTAACAACATACCTTATTTCAATTACCTTAGTTTGTGTTGCAACTTCCATAACCAAGTCGACAGGTGCTGGTTCTTGTGTAACAACACCCTCTTCTTGTGTTCCAATCTCATTCTCCTCTATTTGAGTTGCAGCCTCGACAAAAAAATTTGAATATGTTGGTTCTTCTGTGACAACATCCAAATTCTGAGAATTGCTTGGAGTTCCTACTGTTTGGGATTTTGCTTCAGTAACAAGCTCTTGGACTGTTGGTTCTTGTGTAGCAGCCTCCTACTCTGAGATGACTTCAATGCTTTTAGGTTGCTGAGATTCTTCTTGGACTAATTTTGTATCCTGAGACTATTTTGGGGTCACATCAAGATCCTCTGAATCCTTGTCAGGAATTATATCCACTTCTGGCTCATTTTCTTCCATTAGCTCCCCTGTCGGTATTTCTTCCCCTCCTTCCTCGCTTGTGCCAATTTCCAAGTCGATACTCCCATCATTGTGATTTTACCCCTTGCAATTTTAAGTACATCGCCACATGCTGAACATATCGGTTCCAAATGCTCTTTAGCTTCCAAAACAAAAGGTGAATTCTCTAACTAATCCACGGCCTCAACCAGAGCATCCAAATTCTTTTTTTCTCGCCTTTTGCATGCTTCTTTCCACTTTTGCAATTCATCTCGAAGCATTTGTACTTCCTCTTGTAAAAACTCATTCTCATACAATAGATTTTCAATTTGAGGTTCATCCATAGCAGGTTCTTGTGGAACGACAGGTGATCGGGGTGTAAGAATGGGGATTTCAATACTTGCCGCCATTGCACATGTCGCTTCTGCTGTGGGAATTTCAATACTTTCCCTTATTGCACATGCCGCTTATGTTGTTGTAACAAATCTAGTTCTCATTTTCTTTACAATTGTTAACACCCAAAAAGTGCTCACTACCTCATCTACCCCATTACATGACTCATTTGTCCATTTTCCTACCATATTTCCCTTAAAAACCCTGAAAATCCCACTAAAAAGCCTTCAAAAGGCCTAAAATGCCTCCAAAAGGCCACAAAACCATCAAAAAGCCTCAAAAAGGCTAAAAAACCCCTTTTCCCTCCAAAAATATCCAAAATTCCTCCAAAATAGCAAAAACCCTCTAAAGAGGGAATAAAAAATATAAAATAATGAGGAAAAAGGAGGAAAAAACCCTATATAGCTGACCTAAACCATTTGGTTTCCAAAACCATGGGCCAGCACTCCACCACCAAAAAACTATAAATAGGTGATGGAGACCCCTCATTTCATATCCACAATCAAATACACCCTTACTCTGCCAAAATCACTCTTGAAACCCTAGCTCACCCTTGAGCTACTTTCACCATTGAGTGCCCCTTTTGGCCCATTCCCACCATTTGGAGAAAGAGAAGGAGCAAAGTTGGAGTTTGGAGCAACCCTCTTGGATCATTGCAAGAACTTCACCAACCTCTACACTTGAGGTAAAATTTTAACACAAAAAAGAAAGATCTTCACCATATTTCATGTTTTTGTTATGCTTATTAATGCTCATGGTAGTTTAGAATTTGTATTGTTTTCTTACTTTAGTTTACTGTTTATTGAACTGCTACTAAGGAGTCCATTCTCCTTAGTAGGTGCTCATTTGCACAAGCTAGGGTGAAAACCCAAGCTACAACAACACCATATGACTTCCCTTCACTGTGTACTTCTTCTGTTGCAGTAAAGGCTCTAGTTTTCCTTTTCTTCTCCTACCCATATGGTTGACCTTCCCCTTTAGATATTCTCTTCTTTCGGTGTGACACAGGGGTCTCCAAATTTTTTGAAATAGGGATGAATTCCTCATCTTGAATTATGATTCCCCTTATTTTGGGGAGGATTCAACATCCAGAACCTCCATGTCTCCTTCTCCCACTACCTCTGTTTGATGTTCTCCCTATGCCATTGCAGCTTCCACTGTCTCAGCTTCCATAGTTGCTCCAGTTTCAGCTTCCTCTACTATAGCTGCTAATGATGCCATCTCTACTACTTTAGGTGCCACCCTAATTGTTATTTCTATAGGGTCTGTGACTTCTTCTATAGGGTCTGTTGTTGTTGAAGCTTCTAATATTACAGCCTCATTTTCCATAGCTTCCATCATAACTTCCTCTGCAACAGGGTTTGCTGCTATCGCAGCTTCCCCCATATCTACCTCCTCTTCATACTCCTATTGGTCTTCCGATACTCTATCCCTCCCCCCAGCTAAACCTGAGTAACTCCGGTCCTCTTCCTCTACTTCAACACCTCCCATCTCTAGTGCAGGTTCCTAAATCATCCCGGCCCTAGCAAGAAATTGTGCCCAAGTCAGGTTTTGTTGTGCCAGTGACCTTGAAATTAATAGTTTAATTAAGCCATGATTGGTGATAGAAGAAACTGGATCCTGGCCTATTCTCACATAACTAGCCATGTGATGTAGGGCTCTTAAAAGATAAAATGGCATGTTTACTAGATTACCATGGCATAAATGGGATAATAGGGGAAATTCATAGAAAAACAATTTTGTACCTGCCTTCACAGGAGATGTATTTCTTTAGGAAGATTGCAACTTGATCCCAGGGTTGAGGTAATGATTCCAATGCTATTCCACGGCCTCTTGGATGAACATCCTCACCGACTATAAGAAAATCCCTCACTGTAGTCACATTTTGTGTATTTTGTCCAAAACATCTCCTCCCAACTTGAGGCAAACCAGTAACTTCCGCCCCAATTTCCTCTGTAACATATATGTGCAATCCCCTAACCTCAGAATGAGTATCGGTCAGGTTAAGAGAAAACTGTAATGTTGTCTCTATGTGAAAACCATTTAATCGTTGAAAATACACATTCCATCCAGCTGCTTCAAAGATGGCGAAAACTTCTACGTTTTCACGCAGGGCCTCTGTATTCTCAGGATCATGTCGGACTGGATTACCCATATCACCTTTCCTTCGTAATTCTGATGGTGAATACAGAGATTACCAATTTGGATGTGGAAGTTGTAGCATATGGACATTCATCAAACAACCGAAGTCAAAATTGGGTATTTTAGGAAAGATGGCACAATTATCAACCCAAGGAAAGGTGATACAGTTATGAAAAAAATGGAATCATTGGAAGGTTTTGGTATGGATTGGGTAAAGGTGATGGTCGTGTAATAGATACGAGTGTTAATTCCGACACGTTCCTCGATGGTTAAATGGGTACGGATTGCTAACGAGGACTAAAGACAAAGTCGAATTATTATTGCCACATTAATTTTATGCCTAATCATGTACAAGGCCATAACTCGTACCTTTGCAATATGAGCTAAGCCTTAACTTTCCACAATGATCTGGCTTCGTCATCACTTCCAAAAACATAATTATGCATGTGTTGTTATGAGTTTGCCACCACAAACAGATCGAGCAAGTACATCTATGCTGGCAGACATCTGTGGCGGTCCAATAGGATTCTTTCATTCTTGGTGGAACTGTGGTTGGAGATGTGCAATGAAGTGGTTAATTAGCGGCCTAGCTGAATGATTGGCAATGATATTATTCAAGAAATGGGCAATCTAGTGGAGCTGCAGCTGATGAATAAGAGAAATTGGCGGAGTCGCAACTGCACAAATAGGAAAAATAGGAATAATTTGGCAGAGTAGCAGCTACGCAAATAGGAAAAAATGGGCAAAATTTGGCAGAGTCACGGCTACATAAATAGGAAAAAGACGCAAAATTTGGTGGAGTAGCAGCTCCACAAATAGGGGAAATGGGAAAAATTTGGCGGAGTCGCAGCTACATAAATAGGAAAAATAGGCAGAATTTGGCCAGTTAGCAGCTGCGCAAATAGGGAAAATGGGAAAAATTTGGCGGAGTCGCAGCTACAAAAATAGGAAAAATAGGTCGAATTTGGCGGAGTAGCAGCTGCATAAATAGGAAAAATGGGCAAGATTTGGCAGAGTCGCACCTGCACAAATAGGAAAAATAGGCAGAATTTGGCAGAGTTGCAGCTGCGCAAATAGGGAAAATGGGAAAAATTTGGTAGAGTCGCAGTTGCGAAAAATGGAAAAATAGGTAGAATTTAGTGGAGTAGCAGTTGCGCAAATAGGAAAAATGGGAAAAATTAGACGGAGTCGCAGCTGTGAAAAATGGCAATTGGAAAATCTTTGACTGAATGGTTAATGTTGTTGAATTGTTCATTTTCTTCAACGAGTTATTCATAACAGGAAAATAATCTAGGGTTCCTGCAATCGTCTAGCCCAGTCACGACCACTGCTCCTCAAGTCGATTCTTGTACACATTTCTTAAAAAAAAAAACCCGATCAAAGCATAAAATAAAATAAAAATAAAACAAAACAACAATTTATTTATGTACAAATTTATGTCTAGAAATTGCAGTTTAAACATTCATAGGGGCCGAAAAAGATTCCTTCCCTTGCGTTAACTGATAATATGGATCAACTGCAACATGTGAAATGAATGCATTCTTCGAAATCGGTTTATGATACAGTCGCAGCTAACGACCATTGGCGAATAATGGTGTCTGGTTCTCATCAATTGTGGTCAAGCAGAGCATTCCATTTTAAAACACCTTGTCAATTTGGTAGGGTCCTAGCCATCTTGTACGCAATTTTCCTTTGAAATCCCTATTAAACCGTGAATCATACAGTAAAGCCCAGTCTCCTTCATAGAAGACTTTCTTCTTTATGAAGCTATCATGCCATTTAGAACGTTGTTGTTGAATTAATGTTGTCTGATGCATAGCAGTTGTGTGCTTCTTGTCAAGTTCATTTAATTGATTCAATCGATTCCTCTGTGCTTCTATCAAATCTAGGTTTGCTTCTATGGCTGTCTTTAGAGTTTTAATTTCAAATTCAATGGGAAAGACAACGTTCTTACTGTACACTGATTCTTATGGGGAGAAACCTATAATGTTGCCCCATGTGGTGCGGTATGCCCATAATTCCTCTGGAAGTCTTTCATCCCAATCCTTATGGTGACTCTTCACTTTTTTTTTTCAGAATAGCCTCAATTACCTTATTAGTGATTTTTACTTGACCATTTTCCTGTGGATGATATGGCAAGGTTATCTTATGCTAAATGTGATATTTCTACAACAGGGATTCCAATTTATGAGACACAAATTGTGGTCCTCCATCTGTAACGATCTCTTTGGGTACTCCAAAGCGGGTGAAGATCTCTTCATATAAGAAATCCATTACAGCTTGATCATTACCTTGACCAAAGCTAAAACCTGCACCCATTTGGTCATGTAATCTGTGAAAACCAAGATATAAACCTTATGTTTCAAGGGAGGGTTGATAGCCCCTACAAAATATAGAGCCCATCTATCAAAAGGTTCTTCCACCAATTGTGGTTGAAGAGGCATTTCATCTAATCTATTCGGTTGGCCCATCCTCTGGCAACTGTCACAAGCCTGAACATATTTTTTCGCATCTTTGAACAATGTCAGCCAAAAATACCCCATCCTTAATGCCTTATGACCCATCCTTTTGTCAGCAAAATGTCCCCCACAAGTCTCATCACAACAAGCTTTCAGGATACTGTAAATTTCATCCTCCCTTACACATCTTCTGATTTCCAAATCGGAACCTGTGTAGAAAAGATGTCCATCTATCCAGCAGTATCTAGCACTCTATTGTATGATCTTTCTTTTTTCTCTCTTATATAGGTGTGTTGGAATCTTTCCTGCAGCCAAATAGTTAGCAACATCTACGTACCAGGGGGAATGAGTTAAGACTGCAAACAAATGTTCATCAAGGAAGGAATCTTTGACTGGTAAACTATCATCATTGTTAGTAAGTCGAGATAAAAAGTCAGCAACAACGTTTTCCTTCCTTGGTTTGTCAATAATCGTAATGTCAAATTATTTTAATAGTAACAGCCATCTAGTTACTCTAGAATTAAGGATAGGTTTATTCATTAATTACTTAATGGATGAATGATCAATGTGCACAAAAGTGGATTATCTAGTAATGTAGTTTCTAAATCTATTGATGGCATAAACAATGGCAAGGAACTCTTTCTTGGTAACAGTGTAGTTCAATTCAGTAGGGGCCAGGTTCTTACTAATGTAATAAATTGCATATGGAGAATGACCTTCCTGCTGTCCCAATACTACTCCAATGGAAGTATCTGAAGCATCTGAGGAGATATGAAAGGCAGAGCCCAATTGGGCCCTCATAAGATAGGTGTTGTGGACAGCTTTTTCTTAAGTTCAGTAAACGTTGTTTGGCATGCATCATTCCAATCAAATTGTACATCCTTCATCAACAAGGTGAATAAAGGAGAAGCTAGTTTGGAAAAAATTTCTATAAATCTTTTGTAGTAGCCATCATGCCCTAGAAAGCTACGTACCTCTTTTTGTGTTCCACAAGTGGGTATGTTTTCA